>JARHVA010001265.1:0-60000 GCA_037957365.1 Torreya grandis
CAAACCCTTTACGGAGAACCAACCCATAAGAGCACCAATCCATCTTATGTATAAAACACAACTATCTCTCAATGTTGCTTACTCAAAAAATGATAGAACTCTAAAAAATATCCTACTTTTCTCTCTTATAAAACAAATACAAACCATGCACTCTCTTGCATATTAAAAATGGCTTCTCAAGCCTTTATTTATAGCTTTCTAAATGACCTTTGGAATTCACCCTTTATGACCCTTCAATCCTCATGGAAAATGGCACCAAACTTGCATGACCCTTTCTATCCTTTCATTTTAAAATTCATATGGTAAACCTTCATAAGCAAAAGCATCCTTTCCTCTTTTGTCTTTATCTTGGTGACTTTTCATATTCCTCAAAGTGTCCCTTCATGAAAAATTGTGCCCTTCCTCTTTTGTCTTCACTTGGTGACTCTTGGGATTCCTCAAGATGACTCTTCATGGGAAAATGCATACCATTCTTCTTTTGTCTTTACCTCATGACTCTTTAACTTCTCCATGGGCCCTTCTTTTGACTTTATGCAACCAAAAATATATTTGTTAATATTAAATAAATATTAACACACATTAGCCAAGATATTACTATTAAAAACAACATTAAATGCAATGGGGCCTTTATCACCAATAATTCTAGACCTTTGACATCAATGATAATATTTCAAACATCTATAAATCTACATCATTATCCATAGCATCACATTATATTCCCCCTATTCATATGAACATTCAAAAAACTCTTTCTATAATAATAATAATGACACCAACCACTCCCCCATTAGTGATACATAATGGAAATTTTTTTAACGTCCTCTTAACCTCTCTATAAATACCCCTCCTAAAAATCCCATATATAAAAAATTCAATATGGTTAAAATATCTTTGGATTTAGATATTTAAAATCCTATTAAACTTATTAAGAACCTTGAGAATAATATTATTTAAACCCCAAACAAAAATCAAAGAATTGAGATCATTAACACATCTACTTCAATAACCCATACATATAATAATGGCCTTCTTCTTAACACAAATATTATAAATTTCCCCCCCTAGTAATATCCCTCTAATAAACATTTATAACATCCCCCACTCAAAATCCTTTAGATGGTTCTTAATTCCTTTCTTATGTGATAAAATAAATGTCCCTTATGAGATATTCCAATAGCAATCAAATGATTGAAATATAAAACCATTTTTTTCAATTAGATAATCAACCTCAACAAAGAATTGCAAACAAACCTAGTTAAATGATATTCTTCTTCTTTTTATATATGTTAATTGTAATATATTTATCCAACTTCCCATTTTCAATAATATACTTTAATCCCTTTAAAATAACTTGATATCTCCCTACAGTGTATCCATGGATATTTTAAATACTTATCCAGCAAGAATATATGATTTAACTACAAATCCTACTCTACATCTTAAAGAATTCAGAAACCTCTACAAATAATATTTTTAAACCAAAAACAATGTAGTTATAAAACCCAACCCTTATAAAATAAATTAAATTGACCAACACCCACACATGGTGTTTCTAGTTCAAATGTGTAGAAAACCAAAATGAAATTGATAAGGTCGATTCCATATATAATTGTTTTAAAACAAATATTTAAAATATTTACATTATGTTATATGAAAAAATCCCTAATATGAGATAAATTTACATAGAATATTATGGAAAATTTAATAATTATGTCAATCTCTAGTTTGATAAAAAAATCTAATCTCACCATAGCTCACATGTTGGGCCATCTTACAATGCCCATCCTTTTATTGTTTTACATATTGGGCCAGATTATGATGCCAACCCTTATCCTATTTAATACTTTAGGTAATATTTCAATTCCCGTCTTTATCTCAATTCACACTTTGGGTCATATTATGATGCCCATCCTCATCCTTTCTCTACATCAAAAAAATCTTACAACACTTTCCTCTCCTTAGCATCTCACACTCACAATTAGTTAATTAACAATAATATTACACACAATAAATACAAAAAACTTTAATTTTAAATAAATATTTAATGAACCAACCAATAATTATATTTAATATATGTTCTTAATAGTTTCTTTCATGTACATAGTTTTCAATTTTTGTACATAGATAATATCTTTTTGTATATGCTAATTTTTCTTGCATGTTTTATTCTAACCTTTATTTACTTTTTATTATACCAAAATATTTAATTTTATTGATATTTTTAGTTTTATGTGGACAATAAACCCATTTTTTGTTATTTATTATATTATTTTTACAAACTTTACCTCTTGGGTTTATTTATCCATGGTTTCCTTTACGATTCTTTGGTATCATTTTTACAGTCTCCTCTCTCTCAGGATTATTTAGACATTACCTCTTTTTTTGGACTTTGTGATAGTTAATTTTTACAATATCCTCCCTCTTAGATTTATTTTACCATTCCCTCCTTTTTTTAATCTTAGGTACCTTCCTTTTATATTCTCCTCCATCTTGGATTTGTTTGGCCATTACCTTTTTTTTTTTACTTTTTGGTAGCTTATTTTTACAATCTCCTCCATCTTGGTTTTATTCAGGAATTTCCTCCTTTTTGGAATCTTTAATAACTTATTTTATTGTGAAATTTACTCTCTTGTCCTACTTGGTATTTACCTCCTATTGCGTGTTATATCCATTGTATATTATCTATTTCACATTTTGAAACCTCATTGTGGTTTTTATTTTTGAGGAATACAACTATGCCTTCTTCACAAATGTATATCTTCTATAGATACACCTTTAGGTTTATCTCACTCTATATTTATCTCTTTTATGACCTCTTAGTTTTGACATATTATCATCTTACTAGATTGTGCCTTTGGACTATCCTATCATACTTGCACTCTTAGAGTTAGGATGTGCACTCAAGGAGATAAATGTGTAGATCAAACTTGTAATATAAGCCATAAGTATACAAAAAATATAAATGTATACACTATGCATGATTCTAAAACTTATCTAATATTTTATCACTGAGTAACCAAAAATAAGACCACTCAAGATAATATCAACCATATAATGAATATCCCTACCCACCCCAACACATCAGATTAGGTGTGCACTAGTATATAAAAATGTGTATGGTAGCCAGAAAGAGAGAGACTATATATTCTAATAAAAAATTAGGAAACCAAAACCTTTAATAATTCATACAAAATGATCATAATTTACCATACAATAATTTTCTATTACTTAAAAACTTATTTATAAATTTATCTACACATAATCTCCTATAATTGTTTGATCTCAAACCATTGATTTTATTTTCCATCATTAATATTTATATTAGGACCTTGCATTCCTTGAAATACCCTTTATTAAATTTTATAATTTACCTTATAGTCATTTATTTAACTTAGGAAATCATGGTATAATGTTCCTTGACCTAGAAGCTCTTATCTCCTTTTCCATTGTATGTATTATATGATTTTTGTTTTGTGGGGCTTACCTTCCATGACATCACAATTCTTATATGATATTACATCTAAGTGATTATCTCAATATAATAAATAAATTATCATGTACGTATTTCATTTTTTCCTTTTAGGACTTAACTTTATCTTCACCTAGGTTATTATAATTTACAACACAAACTAAGGGTACTAGACATATAATAACTTTAATTATATCATCAAAGGCTACAAAGGGTTGAGTGTGAAATTTTAATGAGGCATAATCTCATCCTTGGTATAGTATACTATACATTTATATATTTGAGTATATACATAAGATTGTAATATTCATATATAATAACAACCCTAACGACCTCATAGATCTCACAAGCCAATGCCTAAAAATGATACTCTAATGGAAACATAAAATAATCACACTTAATATACTCAAAAATCCTTACATATTTAATTAAATAACCACAATAATTTTCAAACAATATAGTTAGGTAATAAAAAATATACTAATATAGTGTTTAACAACAACCCTTAAAATTTACTATTATCCATTTGATTAACTATACTTCCATTACTTTCAATAGGTAATAATTTTTATTTCTTGATAACTAATGTTAATCTCAAATTATTTGAAAACCTCCAAGCCCAACTTGAAATTCAAACAATATCCTTTCTTATTTGCTTATATCTATGTCTAGTTCAATGTGTCTTTTACTAGGAAAGTTTCCAAGATAAATGCATTCCATCCAAGGACCCACAGTCTCAAAAACTTGAGCACATGACCTATATATTAGTTTTATTCATTAGTTACTCAAAAAACATGTTCTTAAATTATTTTACATGTTATTTAATCAATTCCCATGCCTAAAATATTTACATGATTTCAATGCAATTTTCATTTCCCACATGTTACATATTCTAGATTAAAACCCATATAATCTCCCATTTCTCATCCATATCAGTAAGATTTTGTTTGCCTCTAACTTTCATCATTTTTCTTAAACAAATGAAGACCCTAACTAAGTCAAAATCATGTTTTTCCTTTTATTTCT
This sequence comes from Torreya grandis, assembly GCA_037957365.1. Lineage (NCBI taxonomy): Eukaryota > Viridiplantae > Streptophyta > Pinopsida > Cupressales > Taxaceae > Torreya > Torreya grandis. The sequence goes on from JARHVA010001265.1 coordinate 4,496, forward strand.
CACTTTATCCTCCTCTCTTAACCTTACCCAAGTAGTCTCATGGTTAGGGATTGTTACTTTATATGTTTAGCCTTAAAGTAAGTTAACAAAATAAGCTTGATTCTATTAACAAAATAATGTCATTATGATTAGATAGACCAATTTCCATTAGGCCCTTTTACATCCTAGTCTAAGTCATGGTACAAATGTTGTTATATCTTTTTTTTTGACATTTTCCCATCCATCAAATACATATTACACTTATACAACATAATGATATTACAAGTTATTTAATATTGTTATAAGAATTAAGTGTATATATGGAAAACATGATCACCAATATAAATATCCTCTAATATAGGAAAATGGATAATATAATACTAGATCCAACATACATACAAGATGTTTCACTACAAAATAAGGCAAAGCTATAAGCAAGAGTTGTTTGTAATAAGGATACCAAGGATATAATTAGGAATTTTATGCAAGGAACTAAATAATAAATACTTTACTATATTTGATATGTAAAAGGGGTAAATTAGAGAGAGATAAATGACATTATATGGTAACCAAGAGGTATATAAAATAGTAATTATAGAAAATAGGTACCTAACTAGGGATTATAAAGCATGCAAATATACTAAAAATCATATCCTAATCTAATAATGGAAGATAATAACATACCAATATACTAGATACAAAAACATAACTATATCTACCAAATTAAATAAATAAAGATTATAGAGATGGGGATAAGGATACTTACCTTGGGTTAACTTGTTAACACATTAATCTCCCCCTTGTCTTAAGTGGCACTTAGTGAGATATGTTGTAGGTGAATATCAATATGTAAGGAATAATACCTAAGTACCCTTAGTTGAAACTCTAAAGACTAGGTATACATTTTTATTTTAGCCTCTTTTTATGACCTTAAAATACCTAGTGGAAAAGTAGAATTTTACAACTGTAAGCTTTTATATCTTGAATCCTATTATTCTTATTAATTTATTTTTGTGTCTAGAAGATTAGAATATTATATATGTTTTTTGTTGAAAATTGTATTTAGTAACCCTATATATACACATAAAATCCAAAAAATCACCTATCTCAAAAACTAACATATTTGGCCCACCCAAGATAATAAAAATTAAAATAAGAAAAAATGGTACTATGATGGCTAGATTGATTTTGAATGAAACATGAAATTAGAGATAAGACTCACTTAATGGGGCTGAGTTATTTGATAAAATACAAGGAACATTGCATAACTAACTCAATAGGGTTAATTTACTAGGAAAAGGCACATAAACATGAAAAAGAGGAGAGGAAATAAGGGAAAAAGAAAAAATGGAGAATATACTAAGTATTATGGAGCATGGTCATTGATGTTCAGTTGTCATTGATGTTAAAGAAAGTATGAGATCGTAGTGACTTAATGACAAAGTGATCATATTGATGGTTTGGAGAGTGTTTAACTTAACAAGGCAATTGATGGATGTTATTTATGGTATGGACATGTTGTAGAGACCCTATGGGGTGTTATGAGTGCTTGGAATGATTTTGTAAGTGAAAGGAATTCATTAGAGCAATCATATGAGCGTCTATGTTACAGTAGTCATATTGATAGATAAGGCTGAGTGAGCAGATTTATAACATCATATTTAACATGTGTGAATATTTTAGGAGTATTTTAATATATTTATATATTTATCTATGTGAGGAGATCATATTTTTCAAATTTTAGGTCATGAGGTTGAGCATAACAAAAGTTATTAAGGTGCAAAGTTGGCCTTCCAAGTACAAGTTTACTAAGTTCCCATACTTAGCCAAATTTACAAAAAGAGATCTACAATGAGTGTTTAATCAGATCACAGATCTAATGATGAACATTTCATCTAACTAGATAAGGATCCAATGGTTATCATATGATTGTACAAATATCTAATAGTGAGAATCTAGTCTGATAGACAAAGATCCGAAAGTGAGCATGTGATCATGTAGTTAGAGATCAATGGTGTGTGTTAAGTCAATAAGTCAAAAGATGCTCATATTGCATGAAAAATTACCAAGTGGTACAAGAACATTAATTGAATGGTATAGGGTGTGTAGAATGCACACAGAGCTACCAAGTGGCACAATCATGGGAGCTCAAATCAAAGATCAAGGGTGAGTGTTGCAAGGTAAAGACTAAGATATTCCTAAGGAGATAAATGGTGCATATTTTTTCATATTTTATAGGGAGAATGGGATGAGGTCAAAGTTTCTGATGTTTAATGTTTACACAATGACTATTGGCATTTGAATTTAATAAAGAAAAAACTAGTGCTCAGTATTTTGCTTATATTTTTTTATCTAGGATAAATTTTAAGGTGATGTAAGGATAAAAGTTGAAGAGAAATTTAAGTCACATACATATTGAGTTACAAGGTTTTAATCTATATATAATCAAAGATATTAAGGTTTAAAATTTATTATCTTTGACCATGTTATGTAAGTGATCTGAGAAGGATAAATTAGTTGTTCTTGATAGGGTCTTGATGTTTCAAGATAAACTAACTATTTGAGAGTATTATAACCTCTATGAAGACTATTTTTATGGATTTTTGAGGTTTTAACAATCCATATTTAGTCTGAACAATTTCTTATAATTTGAATGTGTTTGTTGAATGCATTAGAAAATTGAGTGACCATCTTGCAAAGGTTTATTGAAGGTGTTCTAAGTAGAGTTGAAGAAAAAATGAGTATGTAAATGTTATATAAGTCTATAAATATTATGATAATGGATTGGATGTCATGATATGCCCATAATTAGTTATGGAGAGTCAAAATAACTTGACTATATATGACTAGTCTGAGTGGTCATTCTAAGAGAGTTGAATTAAATAATTAGAGCCTATGTTGAAGTGTCTAAAGAACATAGAGGTGTATCATAGGTATTGAAAGGTTCACCCATGTGATATAATCATATGGATATGTGAAATATTTAAGTGTTTTGTTCAAAAGTTTGAGACTGTATTTTTTATATATGAAGACATGAAAAGCAAGGAGACCTAATTAGTAGGTTTGAGTGTTGAGTTAGTGTTCCAAGTGGCATGGAACCCATATGGGAGTAATCAAGGAGATATTGTAAATATTTTTTATGTGCTTGAAACATTGGTAAATGATTAAGGTGGTCTAAGTAGTCTCACATGTAATGTGTGAGAAAGAAGGCCTAATTGTTTTAGGTCTCACCAAGACCTAATGGTGGTTTGGGGATAATGAGGTATTGGCCAATCTAAGGAGTGTGTGTTTCTTTCATTTAATGTGTATAAGGAGCTATTTAAAAGGTGGTTAAAGTATTAAAATCATCTTGGCTAACCAATATGGGTTAAAGGAAGAGATTGGTATAAGTACAAGGTCTAATTAGACTAATTATACTAGTTATGTGTGTGTGGATTTAAGTGAATAATACAACCTTTGAAAGAGAAGGTACAGATTAGTTAAGACCATCAGATTGAGAAAAATATCATATATGTTTATATAATCAATTTGATATAGGAGGACACACAAGTCATTGGACCTAATAAGCCTAGAATACATAGTTTGAGCAAGTTACCCCTAGAGGCAGCTTGAGAGAGATTGGAGGTGAAGAGTATAGATAAAGGTGATCATCATCAATTAAAGAGTATAAATAGGTGTTAAAAGTGATAAATCAATTTAGTTGAGTAGGTTATTTGTTTCCTAAGAGGTTGTTTCTTCCTTGTAAGTTAAAGCTTACTAAATGTCTAGTTATTGTGCATGCTCAACTAGACAAGGGTAGTAGCTCCTTCTAGGACTAGTGTCTCACTAAACTAAGGGATGTGTGTTCCTTGATAAGTGGGTGGTGGTCTAAATATTAGATCTTGATTTATAGGACTGTAGTCCATCTTGTAGGTTTTGGTGTTTTTTATCCCCCAAGAGGGTTTCTTACATATATGATATGTTCATGTGATGTATGCCCTTATGTATACTTTGGATGCATGTGCTTGCATGTTTATGTTGCTTGATCAAGATTGATGTATGTTGAATGTTTAATAATTTAGAATTGAATTAGATTATCTATCATCATTGATTCATCCCCCCTCTCAGTGATTATACCTCTAAAAATTAACATCAAAGAAGGATCTTCTTTGCAAGTTTAACCACTTAAAGGTGATCCAAGGTATAATATGGCTAAGCAATTAAAGAAAGAGAATCAAGATTTGAAGGCTCAAGTGGAGGTTACTTATGAATGTCTAAAATCAAGTGAAGGAAAGTGTAATTAGGTCAAGGTACTTTTTGAGAAGCATAGAGGTAAGATGAGAGAGTATGATCAAGAAGAATCTGATAATAAAATCATGACCTCAAACTTTAAGGCTATTATGGATGAGTGCATCAAGCTTAATAAGGAGATAGAATCCTTGAAAGTAAGCTCAAGATCGAAAGATGATAAATATAAGATCAAAATTCTTGAGGATCAATTAAGGGTAACAAGGACAAATTTGAGTTTAAAAGAGGAAGAATGTAGACATATCAAGACTTAGTTAGAAGAGATAAATGGCAAGTTGAGTTTAAATCAAGGTGAGCATGATGAGTTAAACTTCAGTCTTGATTCTATAAATATTATTGAAGACAAAACATGTAGATTAAAGGATGACATGAATAAAAAATCTAAGAGGGATAAGGAGATGATCCAAGATCTCAAAATTTAGTTAGAGGCTACAAGTTAAGTATAAGAACTAAAGAGGATGAGAGTGTTGAATTGAAGACCAAGCTAGATTCATTGAAAGATGAGAATGATAAATTTGTTGTCAAGATAGGCAAAATTGAAGAAGAAGAATAAAAGAGATCAAAATAAGTAAAATAGGATGATAACATGAAAGAGAACAAGTCAAATCAGGTTAAAGGAAAAATAAAAAAACCAATAAAAAAATTGAATTCTTCAAGGTATACAAAATATCTTTTGGGCCATTTTTTTTTTGTCATATTGTTGGTCATATGGAAAAGGTCTATCTAAAAAGAAGCAATCAATCAAAAATAGATCACTGCCATATTCAAGAAAAAGGTATGGAAGATATTTTTTTTCTATAGTTATCATGATATGGGACATATTTCTAGATTCTACCCTAGAATGCATAGGAAAAGACTAACCCAAGTATGGAAGTCTAGAATAGTAAAGCTTGAACATAATGAACCTAAGAGACAAGATGTTAATTATTTCATTTTTCATCAAATTGGTCATATTGCAAGATATTATATAAACAAGATATCAAGTCATAATAAGGTGCATGGACATCCTAGAATGCTCAAGAAAGGTCAATCCTTGGTATGGAATCCTAAGGAAGTGAAGACCAAGAAAACTAATTTAGTTGAGTTGAAGGATCAAGGTGGACTACCTGCTAAAGTGAAATAGGATTTAGATATGAATAAGGTTTAGGAAGTCTAAGGGAATATGTCATCTATCCAGATAGAAAAGGAGAATCAAAATTTAGATCAAGTTGAGCTCAAAGAGAAGACCAAGGTTCTAGTTGAGACTAGTTATGATGTGTGTATGGATACAACTGAACATAATGTTGTTGTTGAACATGTTTTAATCAAATAACATTAGTTTTCAATGCCTAGTGATGAGGTTATTTCTTTAGATGAAAAGGTATGTCATGAATATTTGTTGTCTTCATGTATTATCAATTATTTGTTAAAAGAAAAAGAGAATATTATAGTGGATGAGCAAGTTTCTTCTCTTAAACCTAAGAAGAAAAAGAATAACTATCAGTATCAGATGACCAAGAAGGAGAAGGAATATGATGATTTGTGGGAAAATCCTAGTTTCACATTGTTCTAAGACAGTGTGGGTTAGGATGTCTCTATCTAAGCTTTAATGAGACACTTAACAAGTAAGAGGAAGCATGGTAGATTCTAGTAGAGCTTTGGTTGATGTTGTAAGATAAGAATATCATTTGAAGATGTGTGTGGCTATTTCAATTAGCTTGAGTTGTTTGAATAAGATGTGCATGACGTGAGGGGAAGAATATGTGAGATGTTCCAATCATGGTTGAATAAATCTACTAAAATTGTGAATACAAGAATATTGATATGATGACTTGATCAAACCAAGTCATATGTTTTGAAAAGGTATTGAATCTTCATGCATAAGCAAAGGGAGCTTATGAGTTATATAGGTAGATAGGTCCAAGGATCATAGAATCCCAAGTATAGATTGGTATATGTCAAAGAATAGATGACATGAGATGGAGCTTGATGTTAGGGGGAGATTTCTAAGCTTTATGAGAAGTTTGTCAGGTCCTAGGATTAGAGAAGTCTAAGTTTAGATTGGTATATGTTAAAGGAGGATCAATTGATTCATATGGTTAAAAGTATGTAAGTATCTTGAGCATCTTAAATATTATTTAAATGCATACATGATTTTAAGGAATGTTTGTTAGAATGTTGATGAAAATACCCTTTGTAATTGATGTCAAAGGGGGAGAAATATTAGAATTAAGGAGTTCAAAAGAGTAAAAAGTCATTATGAGGGTTTTTTACCATCAATGATAAAGGGGGATATTGTTGATCATGGTCATTGATGTCAATTTACCATTAATTTCAAAAAAGTATGAGATCATAGTGCATTAATGACAAAGTGATTAGATCAATGGTTTGGAGAGTGTTTGACTTAATGAGGCAATTGATAGATGGTATCAATGATATGGAAATGTTTTATAGACCCTATGGGGTGTTATGAGTGCTTGGAGTGCTTCTAAAAGTGAAAGTAATTCATCAAAGCAATCATATGAGTGTATATGTTTAAGTAGTCATCTTCATCAACAAGGTTAAGTGATCATATTGATGAAATAATATTTCACACATGTGAAGGTTTTAGGATCAATTTGATATATGGATAGATTACCCTATGTGATGAGATCATATATGGTTCAATTTTTAAATCATGAGGTTGAGTGTAGAAAAAGTTATTGAGGTGCAAAGTTGGTCTTATAGGAAGAAGTTTACTAAGTTCCCATACTTAGCCAAATTTCCAAGAAGATATCTACATCAAGCATTTAATCAGATCACAAATATAATGGTGAGTGTTTAATCTAACTAAATAAAGATCCAATGGTGAGCATATGATTGTATAGAGATCTAATAGTGAGTGTCTAATATGATAGATGAGGATCAAATGGTGAGTGTGTGATCATGAAATTAGAGATCAATGGTGCACATTAAGTCAATAAGTCAAAGGATGCTCATATTTAACACATAACTACCAAGTGGCATAAGAACATTGAATTAATGGTATAGGGTGTGTAGAAGGCATACAGAGCTACCAAGTGGCACAATCGTGGGAGCTTGGCTCAAAGATAAATGGTGAGCATTCAAAGGTAAAGACCAAGATAATATTGAGGATATCAATGGTGTATATTTGTTGAAAGTTTCTAGGGATATTTAGATGAGGTCAAAGTGTTTGATGTTTAATGTTTACACAGTGATCATTGGCATTTGAATTTAACAAAGGAAAAAATAGTGCTTAGTATTATGCTTATATATTTTGATCTAAGATGAATTTGAAGGTGATATAAAAATAAAAGTTGAATATGACTTCAACACGCATCTAGATAAGTGAGTTATAAGGTTTTAATTTATATAAAATCAAATATATTAAGATTCAACATTGATAATGTGTTTGACCATGTTCTACAAGTGATCTGATAAGAATAAATGAGTTTTTATTAATAGTGTATTGATGTTTCAAGATGAAATAACTATTAGAGAGTTATGTATAATTAATTAATACTGTGTGTGTGTGTGTGTGTGTGTGTGTGTGTGTGTGTGTGTATTTTGGATCTTTGAAAAATCCATATTTAGTGTGAATAATTTCTCAGAAGTTGAATATGTTTGATGAATGCACTGGCATATTGAGTGACCATCTTGCATCTTGTTAAAGGTGTTCAGAGCAAAGTTGAAGAATAAAATGAGAATGAAAATTCTATATAAGTATATAAGGCTTATGATAATGGATTGGATGTCATGATATGCCCTTGATCAATTATGGAGAGTCAAAATATCTTGATTGTATATGACAAGTTTGAGCAGTCATTCTAAGAGAGTTGAATCGATTGATTTGAGCCTTATTTTGAAGTGTCTATAGCACATGGAGGTGTAGAAGAGGTCATAAAGTGTTTAACCATGTGATATAATCATATGTATATATGAAATACTTAAGTTTTTTCTTTAGAATTTTGAGACTATGTTTTTTATATATGAATACCTAAAAAGCAAGGAATCTTAATTGGTAGATTTGAGTGTTGAGTTGGTGTTCCAGGGGGCATGTACCAATATGGGAGTAATCAAGAAGATATTTTAAATATGTTTAATTTTTTATAATCATTGGTAAATTATGAAGGTGGTATAATTAGTCTCACATATAACATGTGAGTATGAAGGCCTAATTATTTTAGGTCTCACCAAGACCTAATGGTGGTTTGGGGATAAAGAGGTATTGGCCAACCTAAGGAGTGTGTGTTTATTTAATGTAATATGTATAAGGACATATTTAAAATTTGGTTCAAATATTAAAATCATCTTGGCCAACAAATATGGGTTAAAGGAAGAGAGTGGTATAATTACAAGGTCTAATTAGACTATTATACTAGTTATGTGTGTGTGTGTTGGATTCAAGTGAAGATGAGAACCTTTAAAATAGAAGGTACAAGTTAGTTAGGACTATAAAAGTGTGAAAAATATTAGACATGTTTATTTGATTAATTTCATGCAAGAGGACCCATAATTCATTTGACCTAATAAGCCTAGAAGAGGTAGTTTGAGAAAGTTAGCCCTAGAGGGAGCTTAAGCAAAATTAGAGGTGAAGAGTGTAGACAAAGGTGATCATCATTAGTTAAAGAGTATAAATAGGTGTTCAATGGGAATTTTTCAAGTATCTAAGTGGGTGCTTGGTTTCCTAGGGGGTTTATTCCTCCTTTAATGGTAAAGTTTGCTAAAGGTCTAGTTGTTGTGGGTGCTCAACTAGATAGGGGCAATAGCTCCTTATGGGATTGGTGTCTCACTAAACTAAGGGATGGGTGTTCCTTGATTAGTGGATGCTGGTATAAATGTTGGATATTTTTTTATAGGATTGTAGTACATATTTCAAGGTTCAATGGGTTTTATCCTCCAAGAGGTTTTCCCACATATATGATGTATTCATGTGATGTATGCTTAGGATGTATGCGCTTTCATGTTTATATTGGTTGATCAAAATTGATATATGTTTAATGTTTAAGAGTTAGGAATTGAATTGGATTATCTAGTATCACTGATTCATCCCCCCCTTCTTATTGATTTTACCTCTAACAAGTATATGGCATGATAATAAATACAAATATATATATATATATATATAATGATGATGATATCTCTCATAAATTACCATGAACTAACACATTGTTAGCTAGGTCCTCAGGGAAATTGATGCATCAATGATTCATAAAATATAAATCATTTTTAAGTTAAAAAAATGAGTTGTATACATATGCCCCACCCAAATATCATCATGTGTGACAATTGTGTAATGTGGGATGGTTATTTATAATATAACATAACAACATGAAAGATAAAATCAAGAATCTTAAATAAATTATGATAAATTAAATAGATTAAATTAAAATATACATAACTTAACTCACCTTTCCAATAAAAACATGCATGAAAATAAATTAGTTTACATCATGGAATGTGTAGAAACCACATATTATAACCCTAATGATACAAGAAAAAACTTGGATAAAATCAAAGTTCATGTATGCAATCAAGTCTAAAAATATAAGTATGTGAAATTCTTAGAAAAGATTGGAAAAAATAAATAAACCTATATAGACACAATGGTGAAGGTTATATTAGGTCCAAATGACCTAAGATAAAAATTTGATAAATAATAAAATAAAGCACTAAATGGTAAATACAAGACCAAATATCCATAAAGAGGGTTAAATTAGGTTTAGATGGCCCAAAAAAGAGAAAACAAAGATCAAATTTCCACATATAACTAATATAAATATTGTAAAAATAATGTAATAACTAATATAACATATTGAAATATCTTAAATATGCAACTTATATTCAAATGTGACAAGTTAAAATGGGAACTTATAAAAGCTTGAACCTATTGTGATGCTAACATGTCTAAGAGATATGAAAAAAAGGAGATAAAGAATATTGAAGAGGTTCAGAAACAATTCTATCTACCAAGGAAAAATATTGAAAGGAGGTAAAATATAATTCCATGAAGGTGACAACACATTATTTACAAAATATAATACACTAATTAGTTTGGCAAGACTATGATTTATTGACATCAATGGACCTAAATAATTTACCTATCAAGCAAAATTTTATCTAACTAGTGAAGTTTAAATATCATCCCATGAAGGATATATGCATGAAAATTAAAATTATATTACCTTTAGAAGATGTGTTCCTTATTATTTGGGACCCCAACAAATCCATCACTCAACTACGAGGATTAAGTATTGGTATGAGAAATCACATGACACTAATGATATATATGTAGAGCCAAATACCATAGTCTATTGATGTACCACACTCCAATGGACCTCATCTCTATCATGAGTCAAACTATGGATTTTAATCTTCAACTAAGATAGGGTGTGCCAATAATATGATCACATATTTTGGTATGATTCTAATTTTTGAAAGATATTTTACAATTTTTAATTGTACTTTTCTTTCTCTTTTTTATTTTTATTTTTTATTTCATATCTTGGCTTCAAATTATTTTTATGTTTTCTATTTTCCTCCATATAAATTCAAAATACCAATAATGGGTGATAGATATGAAAAACACAAGAGATATTACACCTTCCACTAAATAGGATAAGTTAGGAAACAAGAAGCTTAGAAACTCCTTGAATTGCACCTTATAAGAGAGATAAATATTCAAACCAAATTTGATGTGACTAAAAGGAGGTGAAAAATCAAGAATATAGAGATGAATAGGATAATTATTGGGTTTCCCCGATCATTAAAAGGTAGGAGATGATATAATGACAAAAAAATTGAAACATCATCATAAAAGAAGGTAAAATATGGATAATAAACATGTAAATAGAATGAAATATTTTTTCCCTGAGAGAATATAATTGACTATAAACATAAAAAATACACTCATTTATTTCCTAACATTTATAAGAAAACACTTAAATAAGACTGTGAGTAGGAGAAGGAATAAAAAATGTAATATATGGAAGGACTAGTTTTATTCCCTAGGTCTTACCATGCAAATCACAAATTAAAAATAAGAATCAATAATATAAGTGTATAAGTAGGTCCTGATGGATGAAATAAAGAGGTGATAAAACATGATAATAAAGGGTTTAGAATAATAATGAGGGATTATAGAGGTGATGCTAAGCTAGATGGTAATAAACCTAGAGTTGTATATAAAGTAAATTAATTTGTAACATAATATGGATAGAATAAAATCCTACTAAAAATATTAGCATAATCTAACTATACTAAAGCATGAGATACACCCAAGAAATGATAACTATGAAGAACATAATTGAGCATAATAATTTTTTATCTCTTTTTAAATTTCTTAAATTTGTCTTTGTTTATGATTTTGTGATGTTGATAAAGTATGAGCATTGTAATATGACCCCAGCTTAAAATAATGAGGGTGGGTATTTTAAGATGACCTAAAGTGTGAACTTAGGAAAGGAGAATTATTAGATCATAATATTTGATATTAAACTCAATATTGACAGATTTTTTTAAACTTTATTGTCATATTCTATGTGAATATTTCTCATAATAATAGATTTGGCATCTAGGTTAATTTATATATCTAAAATCAATGTTTTAAAAAAATATGTGGTATCGGTCATGCTAAGGTAGTTATGATTTTATGAACTACTTTAAATGTATCAACCTAGATAATAAATTTTTTTTCAACTAAATCTTTTTTAATTAGATCCTAGTCAATACAATTCAATTTTATTAAAATTATGTGAATTATATCATAGCCAAAATAGTTAGAATGAGATGGTGTTGGTATAATTTATCTATTTAAATTGTGTATAACCATATCCTAACAATAGATTTATATTTGGGTTAATTTTTATAGACTGTATCCTAATTGATATAGATAGAACTAGCTGAGGTATTTTGGCTAATATAGTTTGAGTTTTCTATTGGGATTATTTAAATTATATAAACTTGAATAATATAATGGATTTTTTTGCATATAACTTTAGAGTTTTGATAAAAGTATTTTTTGATATTAGTTGATTTGTGATAGATAATAGTTATCAATATTAGTTAATATTGATTAGCATTACTTAGTTTTATGTAGTTGGTTGGGATATGAAATGACATTATTCTTAGAATAGTGTACTTTCACCATGGATTGGCACTCATACTTATATTAAGTTGACACTTATATTCCCATTCTTATGTCATTAATTATTTGGGTTCTATTATTTTCTAGTAAAACCTCGAGTATTAGTGGATTCTTGTTCCTCTCAAAAATGGGTCATTCCATTGTGATGGCATTTAACATTTCAATTTTAGTCTTACATTATTTTATTCATCTATGTGTTAGTAATAACTCTTCACATCATTTGAATCATAGTTGCCAAGCATGGTTATACCATAGATTAGTATATATACTAATGATCAGAGAACTTAAATACTTCACAATAGTAGCTAGTTATAGTAGTGGCATGATATTATGATATTTGAATAGACTTTGTACATTAATATAGACCACTTATCTTATAGTTTGATGAAATTGATTTGGATTCTAATGTTATGAAATAAAATATTTGATAATGGATCTTTGCATTAAGATGAATAATTTTGGTGCATTATAAAACTTCTATCTCCCTTTGGTGATTATCATAGTTTATGAGTATGGTGTTTAGCCCACCATGTAGTTTTAATTGGTGCATTGAGGATGATTTAATTTTCAAGAGGGGGTGAATGTAATACCCCTCTCTATTTTAGTAGTGTCATCTCATCATCTTCATATTATGTAGGTGTTGGCATGTCAGTTGTGACCATTGTGTAGGTTATCATAATGTGTTATCTTTATTAAACATAGCAGATTAGTCCCTTGGTTTCCTTGAAGGATAGCAAGGTGATACCAATACATATACATATAGTTATGTTATTTTTGGATTGTTCGAAACTCCTTACTATCATGTCATGTTAGTATTTCATCTCTAAAGGCAAACTAGTGAGATTTGAGGGTGTTTATATTTTGGTAGTCAGCTAGCTTTCTATAGAATATTTATTTTGGTATCATTTATATCCATGATAGATTAATCTATTAGTCAACAAATGGTAAGGGTACATCACCCTTTGTTAGGATGGTGATTGTTAGATTGACTTGTTATACTTATTAAGTGTAACCTTTTGTTAACAATAGTTGGTCAGTGGGTAAGTTAATTAGTTATCACCTAGTTTGGTTCATAGGATTATGGGTTGGTATATATTAGTTTATGTCGAAGTGTTTTATCAGGATAACCATGCTTAAATATTTTAATACCATTTATTGTTTTTGTATAAATGTCTCTTGTGAGATGGTTTTTAATATATAGAAATATATATACATAAATATAAATATAAATAACAAAAGTAACATAGATAAATATATATAAATGATTTAAAATATGTATATATAAATAAAATAAAATAAATAAATATAAATATAAATATAATAAATAAAATAAATAAATTATATTTTAATATATATTTTATTTCCTACAAAAATAATACTAAATAACATTCAAGAATATAAATTTGGAATGCAATTATAAATTAATTTTCATATGCAAATTATAAGTATGGTTAAATTTAAAAAAATAAAAATATTATATAAAATTGAGTGAAAAAAGACCAAAGCATTATTTTAATGACGAAGTATAGGGAATTGGTGAAAGTGGATAGGAAGGTGGGCATGATGGGAGAAATTTTGCAGGGTGGCAAATTACGGTGTGATTTGGAGTGTGGAGGAGGATATTTTTGTCTTGTCTCACCTAGCCCATTTATATTCTAACCTAACTTCTCCTTGTTACATACTAAAAATTCATAGCACAAGGAAGCTAAAGGAATTGGACTGTGAAAGGTGATTTGAGTAAAGGAGGAGGAAATTTTGGATTTAAGTAAAAAAAGGAAAGGTTACCAGTCAATATCTAGGCAAGTGAATCTTCTAATAGAATTCACCTTGATATTCAAAGAAGTATATTTTGTTTGATTTCAAATTTAAGGAATACATTATATTTTGTATTTTTTCATTGGTTACAGTTTTAGTTTGTTAAATTGTTGAGTGTTTCCATGTTTTGTGATTTATTTGGAGATTTGATAAAATTGAATTAAATTATTTTTTAGCCTGTTAAAAGTTTTGTTTGTTTTATTGTATAAAAATAGATAACTAGAACCCTAGAAGAAGGGATATGCCATTTTATATATAGTAACACTTTTTGATCAAAATTTTGTCAAAATTTGGGTTTTAGCTTGAAATTTCACCTATAACTAGTATGGTGCCCTATTAAGGGACATATTGGGGCATGGTAAAGAGATTTAAGGTTGAATTAGATTATAAACTCAAGTTTTCAATTTACTATCAATTGTAGTGCCACTTTTGACATTTAATTACAAGATGAATTTTTTATTTATATACTCTAGTATATACTAGTTGTAGCTCCATTATTTGCCTCATCACAATGACAATAATAAACTCTTAAAAGAGCTATTTTAGAAGTTAATTATAAATGTTTTTATTTATTTATTATGTTATCATTGTGAATATCTTGTTGTTGTTCCATGCCTTTTGGAAAATAATAAAAGAGGAATTAAATTTTATTTATCAATGGTGCATACAAAGTAGTAGTGCCACTTTTAGCATTTAAAAAAAAAAGAAGAGAGAGAAATATATATTTTTTATACATAAGTGTTTATATATCCATAGTAACATTTAAATTTTCATCTTTCGGGTAGTTTTAAACCTACGTGGCACCACCTGGGCAAAACATTTGTCATTTGGATTTATTATTTTAGAAATAAATTGGTTAAAAACTCTTTTACCAACCAACACATCTGTATTAGTGTGGCATTAGATGAAGGAAAGTACAAATGAAGTTATGTGGATATTTGTCCTCTTTTTACCTCATGAAAGTTGGTATATCAGTTAATTATCAAAATAAAAATATGTGTGTGTCTATATATATATATATATATATATATATATATATATATATATATATAATGGGTCTAGACTTGTATGGGCAAGCTGCCAGCTAGTTGGATTTGTTCATTTGCCTATTGTAACTTTACGCATTTTTCTTTCTACAAGTAGAATAGCTAAATTTATTTTTGAGGACTTTTGTCCTCCTTTAATCACTTGAACATTGGTTATATATATATATATATATATATAAAATAGAGATTCACAAACATAGATTTATGCACATTTACATAAGCATATATATATATATATGCTTATGTAAATGTGCATAAATCTATGTTTGTGAATCTCTATTTTATATTTATATTTATATATATATATATATATATATATATATATATATATATATATATATATATATATATATATATATATATATATATATATATATATATATATATATATATATAGCCAATTACATAGATTTATGCACATTTACATAAGCATATATGTGTGTGTGTGTGTGTGTGCGCTTATGTAAATGTGCATAAATATATGTTTGTGAATCTCTATTTTATATTAGAAATAATTCGATCGAGTGATCTTGTTGAGTATACTCTCACTCCTGGTCAAATCATATATATGTAAATATGCTTATGTAAATGTGCATAAATATATGTTTGTGAATCTCTATTTTATATTGGAAATAATTTGATCGAGTGATCTTATTGAGTATGCTCTCACTCCTGGTTGAATAATATATATGTAAATATGCTTATGTAATTGTGCATAAATCTATGTTTGTGAATCTCTATTTTATATTGGAAATAATTCGATGAAGTGATCTTATTGAGTATGCTCTCTCTCCTAGTCGAATCCCTTGTCATATATTTTCTTCTGAGGTTTGTAATGGTAGTTTTATATTTGTGTTTATTCATTGCTTAATATCTAATATTGATATGTTATGTTTGGCTTATGATTACTGAGGTTACAGTTAAGAGATCTTGATGTTAGCAAATCTCATGTTTTATCCACATTAAGTGCCTTGTCTATTTATTATTTTGTTATTATTGATTGTACAAGTTTTATTTTATCTTGGTAGTTCCAAAAAAATATTAATTAACTGGTTTAATTCTTTGATTATCAAGATGAATTCAGATGAAGGTTTTATCTTTCTCAGTGAAAGATGATACTCATTACCAATGTTTTAGTGTAGGTTGGAGATTAACCATGACAAATAAAATAAAAGATTTAAACATTTTCATGATTGAATAAGTTTTTAATTTAAGAATAAATTATTATTTGTGTTCTCAAACCTGTAGTGGTTTATTATACTCCTGAAGTACTCTATTGTTGTAGACCATGAATAATTTAAAACTTAAATATAAATGAAGTGGTTGCTCCTAACTAATGTAAAACTTAAATGGTTTTTGGGTTTTATTATTATCCCCATTAGCTTCAAAATACATATAGGAATTTTATTTCTCATTAATAAGGGGAAAATAACTTTAATTTCAAACAATTATATTTAGTCATAGATGTAGATGGATGAAGTTGTAAAATTATATCATTGTTAATGAAATAAAAATAGCTAGTTAACTATGATGAGGAGAAAGAATCTTTTGTTAGATTTCATTCCATAATTATCTAGTATATATATTGCATTAGACTATTATATTTCCTTGAGCTTATATAATTATATTGATTTACATAAGTTTTTAGCATTAGGATAACTATTTAATATAGAGACAAGCCTTCCAACTTTTAAGAACTTTAATGATCGATAAATCACATAAAGTTAAATTTAGTTTGAAAATGATAGTTTAATAGAGGTAAATAAATGAATTCTAAAGCAAAATCAATTTTGAAAATACAAGAAATTTATGTTTAGAAATTATCTCTATCAAATTCTATATTGGTAGATATTTTAAAATTCATGGGGGATGTGGGAATGTTAGCTTGGACTGTGATGAAAATGGCAGAAAGAGAGAAGGAAGGTGCATGGAGGAAGGAGGGTGTGAAGGGGGAAAGCATAGGTCATAGCTACAGGGCAATGTTGGGAGTGCAATAGTTGGCCTAGGGAGTGTAGCAGTTGGCCTGGGGAGTGCAGCAATTGGCTCAGAGTCTGAGGAGTGCTGGAATGGTTTTCCCCCCACTATTTCCAAGTCCATGTGATGTTGAAGAGCCAATTGGCATGAGACTTCCCAAGGTTAATGGATTCCTGGAAAGATGTAAGGAGAGGCCCAAATTGTTCATACCTATAGACATGATTGCTGAGGATATCAAATATTAAACAAATCATTCTCTGTATTGTAAGTTTTTGGGGCTCAGGACTTTGCTCCAGTTCTTGGAAGCATGGGCTCAGAAGACATAGGCTCCAGAAGGAGAAATGGATATCACAATGTTAGCCAATAATTATTTTATGGTCACTTTTACCTGCTTAACTGACTATAGCAGAGTCTTTGCTGGAGTTTCATACTTTCACAATTAGGTGGGGCTATTTTTCAAGCCATGGCATGCTAGTTTTATACCTTTAGAGGAATTGCCAAATTGTGTTCTGGTGTGGGTGTGGCTGCCTCACTTTCTAGTGGAATGCTATCATGAAGATACCCTACAATTACTTGCATCCCTCTTGGGAAGGCCAATCGATTCATCAATGTCAATCCTTGGGAAAAAGGTAATGACTTATGCCCGCATTTGTGTTGAAATTAATCTTAGTAAGCCAATACCTGATGCTATTGAAATGAGTATGGGACCCTTTTCCTAGGTACAACAATTGGATTATGAAACTCTTCCCTTTCATCATCATCTTTGCCATGCTTATGGTCACATGCAATGATGGTGTCCCAAATCTAAAACCTTTGAATCTTAGCTTGCTCAACCTACTCATAATCCACCTAGAACTGACAAAGGGAAGGGCCCGATTCTAGGTGAGGTGCCAGAAACTGATGGTTTTATCCTAGTTAAAGGGCGATATAGAAGTAAGGGTCAAAAATGGTCTTTAAAGGAAAGACAGGTAGATGACTCACTTAACAGATTTGAAATTCTAGATGACCTTAACCATTAGGAGGTGAACCTAGGGTTGATGATTTTGGATTAGAAGATTAAGGGCCCAGCCTAGGAGAACAATGTTTTAGTTAATTTAACTGAATCACATGATGTTGGGGATGGGCACATGGATATGGACCAATAGATGTTGAAATCAGATGTTTTGACTTCCTCAGATGTTCCCTCTAAAGAAGATGGGAATTTATCTTTAACAGGGAAATCTAGAGAATTAGGAGTAGCAAGGAGTAGTAAATCTTCTCCTCACTTGGGACTTTTGTAAAAAGACCTTAAGAAGGGTGGGGGGAGAAATCAGTCAAGCTTGGTAGGAAAAAAGACCTAGAAAAGATGAAACTAATGGGAGAGACTTTGGTGGAGTTAGGGTCAATGAAGACTCTGGATGCTCACTTTCTAAATCCTTTGAAATGATTGTACTATCTTGGAATGTAAGGGGTTTGAATAATAGCCCTAGATAAAATGATGTTCATAACTTGATTAGAAGTCAAAGACCTAATGTCCTTTTTTTGTAAGAGACTAAGATTTCAGTAGATGCTACGTCCATATTAGCACCTAAGTTATGGAGACAAGAGGACTATCAATGCATTGGGGCTACCAGATCTTTAGGAGGATTAGCTTGCCTTTGGAACCCCCACAAGATCAACCTCATAAGATGGTTGTCATCTAAGTTTTCCTTGACTATGATGGCTTATAGATTTGAGATGGGGGAAGTAATTCTTATATCCAATGCCTATGCCCCTACTAACTGGTAGGGTAAACAATCCCTATGGGGCCACATTAGTTTTGTCTGTAGCTTGGCTCCCCTCCAACCTTGGATTATGAATGGAGATTTTAATGCTATTTTAGATTTGACTGAAAAACATGGTGGTATGACAAAGCTTGACCCCTCTCCTTTGCTTATGCAAAATTACATTGAAGTTTTGAATTTATTTGACATTTGGCCCAACAATGGATAGTTTACTTGGAACAATCAAAGGATTGGCCAACATTGCATTGCTGAGAGACTGGATCATTTTTTGGTTTCTGGCTACTGGGTCAGGGATATGTGGTCTAAAGGGTCTAAAATTTTGGACTAGAGAGGATCGGATCATTGGCCTATTAAGTTGAATAGTGTTTCAAAGTACCAGCCTCACTCTCCTTCCTTTATATTCTAACTCATGTGGCTACGAGATCAGTCATTATTCAAATGTGTGGTCAACTAGTGGAGGTGGGACAGGCCTGCCCATGGGACGGTGATGTATATTTTTGCTAAATTTATATAGATTGTGAAGTATAAGCTTAGACAGTGGAATCATCAAAGCTTTGGGAGTTTTTTTCATGCTAAGTTTGATGCACAGGCTAAGCTTGATGGTATCATGAGAACAATTAGGGAGGAAGGATTGACTAAAATCTTACTTCAAGATGAACCTCAGGCTATGAAAGACCTAGAGGAATGTGAGCTATAGGAGGAAGTGTTTTAAAAGTAGAAAGCTTGAATAGAATGGCTCCAAGAAGGTGATAGAAATACTTCTTTTTTATTTCAATCATCTAAAGCTAGGAGGCACGACAACTCTATCTCAATCCTGGTCAATGAAAGAGGTGAGCGGCTTAATTCCTTTCCTACAATGTCAGAGGAGGTGGTGCAGTATTTCTCTACTCTTTTTAGGGAAGATGTGATTGAGGAATTACCAAAAGAGGCACAGGTTCTCTATTGTATTCCACCCCTGGTGATGCATGAAATGAATGAGAATTTAATGAAGGATATCACACTTGGGGAGCTTGAGGTGACTATTTCCCAGATGAAAAAGGGGAAACCGACTGGTCCTGACGGCTTCCCAATTGAATTCTATCAAGAATTTTGGGATATTATCAAATTGGATCTTTTAACTATTTTTCAAGAATCTCAGTTGAATAAGCAAATGCTTAAGGCTTCAAATGTGACTTATGTCACCCTCATACCAAAATGTGAAGGAGCTGATAGGCTAAGTCAATTTTGCCCTATATCTCTTTGTAATGTTGTTTATAAAATCATATCTAAAATCATTATAGAAAGGTTAAAAATTGGGCTCAGTGATGTGATTTTTGAAGAACAGAGTGGTTTTGTGGAAGATAGGCAAATTATTGATGGTATTGTCATAGCGGTTGAGTCCATTCACTCCATGGCTAGCTCCAAGAATAAGGCAATGTTTATTAAGGTGGATATTGCTAAGGCTTTTATAGGGTTAGATGGTCATTCCTATGGAAGGTTCTCAAAGCTTTTGGTTTTGTAGATGAATGGACCTAATGGGTCATGAGCTACATTTCCTCAGTTTCCCTTTCGATGCTCATCAATGGGGAACATACGGAGTTATTTGGTACCTCTAGGGGGCTGTGACAAGGAGATCCCTTATCTCTGTATCTATTTCTTCTTGTTGTTAAAGGCTAAGGGAGGATGATCAGAAGGAATAAAGAGGATGGGCATATTCAAGGCTAGCAATGGGGGGGGTGAACTATTGGCACAGTCTCACTTGTAATTTGCTGATAACACTGTTCTGATGGGCATGGCCACAATGAGTGAAGCCACCAATTTGTGTAGGGTGTTGGATGTTTATCTAATAGCCTCAGGGCAAAATGTCAATGAAGATAAGTCATCCATATTCTTCTTTAATACATCAGCTCCCATACAATAGTGAATTACTTAGACAGTGAATTAATTAGACTATGCATTTCCAGATTGGGACTCTCCCCTTGATTTATTTGGGTATTCCTATTACAGCTGGCCATATACACAAAGAATCTTGGTAGAATATTTTGGATAAATTTCAAGTGAAGGTGAATCATTAGACTCATATGTGGCTTTCTTTAGTAGGCTATGTTTAATTAATTCAATATGTGGTGCAAGCTTTGCCTATTTATAGTTGTATGCTTTCGGTTGCCCCAGTGGGAGTTGTTAAGGAATTTGACTTGGTTACTAGGCAATTTTTATGGGCTGGTACTTTGATGACCTCAAAATGGATATTATTTAGATGGGAGATGGTCTGTAGCCCCAAACAACATGGGGGACTTGGCCTAAGGTAAATGGACTTAGATGGAGTTGCTTTGGTAGCTAATCTTTATTGGCACTAGTGCAATGAACAAGACAAGGCCTGGGCCAAAATTCTCTCTCAGAAGTACTATTTTGGGGCCACTCAGAGGGATATTCCTCATTATCCACTCATTAGGAAAGGCTCAATGATATGGAGGACTCTCAAAAAAGGGGCTGCTCTTATTAAGGAAGGCTTATTCTATATTTATAAGCGGGGATCCAAGGCTCTCTTTTGGACTGATTCTTGGGATGGTAACCCTCCCATTATTTCTTAGTTCCCTAATCTATCAAACCTTTTCTAGAGATTCATTGATGCTGGTTGGTCTTAGGTGAGTGACTTTAAATCATACATTTCCTGCAGATAGCTAGAGGTGGAAAAATGGAAAGCACCTGAGGTTTGGTTGGTTGTTAGAACATAGGAGGAGCATGATGAGCTATTGAACCTCCTTTCCAGATGCTAATTTAGCTCCCTCTAGGAGGAAGAT
The DNA here is from genome assembly GCA_037957365.1 of Torreya grandis. Classification (NCBI taxonomy): domain Eukaryota; kingdom Viridiplantae; phylum Streptophyta; class Pinopsida; order Cupressales; family Taxaceae; genus Torreya; species Torreya grandis. Next base: position 26,265 of record JARHVA010001265.1, read on the forward strand.
GAGCTTGCTTGGTCTCCCAATCCTAAAGGAAATTACACAGTTGCTTTTGGATATCAGGATTTATTATCTTAGAGATTGGGTAGGGGAGAAGTGTAATGGTGGAAATAGGTCTAGAATAAATTCTCATGGCCAAAATACAACTACTTTGTTTGGTTTTTGGCTTGGAATAGGTGCTTAACCTGGGACAATCTCCAGAAAAGAGGCTTCCAAGGCCCATCCATTTGTGTTATGTGTGAAGCAACTGAGGAGGATTCTGCTCACCTATTTTTTCATTACTCCTTTGCTTTGCAACTCTGGCATTATTGGTGGGACGTATGGTAGTGCCCCTATCTCCATGTTTCATCCTTGGTTGATTTTTGGAGTGGCGTGGGACAATGCCCCTCAAGGATGGCTTTTCTGTAAAATGTTTGGTTAGGGGGGCCCATCTTTTTGTTGTGGTAGCTCTAGTTGGAGAGAAATATGTGGATATTCTAGAATGAGAGGATTATGGTGCAACAAGTATGGCAGAAAGTCATAGGGATGATTCAAGAGACTGTGCAGGCCAAGAGTGAGGTTTATCTCCCTTTATCCAAATAGGACGCTGAGGTGGTGGCGCACCTAGGATTCTAGCAATTTGTAGGTAATGCGGCTTATGTCAGGGGAGGTCGACAGGGCAAAGAGAAGATTCATAGGGATGGTTAGTGGTAGTACCCTCCTAATGGATTTCTCAAGATCAATACAAATGGCTCTTATAAGGGCAATCTCAGCCTTGCAGGTACTGGTGGGATAGGTAGAGACTTTGAAGGTATGGTGATTTTTCTCTTTGTGGTCCATGAGGGGACACAAACCAACAACATGATGGAAGGCTAGGCTATTCTCTATGCTCTTGAGAAGGCTCAGGCATTGAGTTGGTGTAGGATGATTTGTGAATCAGATTCTCAAGTTGTGATCAACTTGCTTGTTAAGAGGAAAGTGTTGGATGTCAATTGGCTGGGATTGTGTAGCAGATTTTGAGGATTAGCTCACTCATGGATATAATTAGGTTTATTCACATTCCCTGTGAATGGAATAGAGCAATAGATTATTTGGCAAAATGGGCATTTGAGCATTTAGATGGTGATAATTCTGAGGATTGGGAGTCTCTCTCCCCATAGCTTCGCTTTAATCTGGAACGTATTTTGGAGGAAGATAGGAAGGGTCATATCAACATATAGGTGGGTTTGTCCCTAGTTTTTTTTTCACTTGTTGTTTTCCTTTGGGGATTTTAGTCCCTCATTCTTCTTGTAATGATCTTGTTCTTTTATTAATATATTTTTACCCTTTTTATTAAAAAAAATTCCAAAAAAAAAAAATCTATATTGGCAGATATGATATATATTTGCAAGAAGAAATTACAACAATTTAATAAAAGCTTGTGATATAAAATTAATGTTATAATTAGAATAAAAAATAATAAATTAATATAAACAAACTAAAATCAAACAAATATTTTCACCTTAGAAGATGGTGCTTAAATTTTTCTATAAATTTTATATTTAAGGATTAAAGTGAACCTAGATCAATCAACCTTTAAATAGGTGATTTTGAGTGGAAGGTTAGAATTTATTAAATCCTATGGTTTCATGATTTTAGTATTGAATGTCAAAGAATGAAATTTACATATATTCCAAGATTTTATATATAGGCAAAAGTATAGTTAATTAATCTTCTTTTATAAATTAAGAAGTGTGTAGATTCAGTTAAATTCATTCTAGAATCTAACTTTTAAAAAAATTAGTGTAACTTGTCCTTTGCTGAATATTTAAACTTAATATAAATTCTCCTTGGTTATGATAATTGAAATTTGATAAAAGGAAATATCTATACTTTTTCTCAAAATGTTTTCTAGCTCAAATTTGAAGAGCACTTGCAACATAAGTTATTCTTTTTCTATTTCTGACCTTCAAAGTCACTCTTAAAACGATGTCTTAAAATTTGATAGAGGTTAGTTTAGTCATAGTTAAAATTTTACACCTTATTCATTTAATTTCATATAGTCTTAGGAACCCTTAGTTTTAATTTTCTCAAATCGTTACTATTTTTAACAAGTTATTTTATAACCTGGTTTGTCTAAAATTTCCTAGGAAAAGTGAGCATCTATCATCTAGACCTGTTTGATTAGTTGGTGTAGTTACATGTATATTTAAACCTAGAGCTCATTTTATGATTAAAATGAGGGGTTTTTTAGAACACAAGATTATACCAAGGATTTAGAAAACCTTAATTCATTATTGAGGTATTTATTCTATGTACTTATTATTGTCATGTTAGTATGTTTGAGTCTTAAGGTGTGTAGAACCAAGACACTTGTTGTAAGCTATGTTTTATTATTGTTGTTCAATACCATTGGTAGTAGTGTTTTAAGGTGTTGGTAAAGGAATAAGAAAAAAAAATGTTGTGCTTTTGTGTGTCCAAGGTGTAAATTTTGGGCATGACAATGTATTTCAAAAAAAACTCAATCATATAGAATTATAGAAGATGGATGATCCAAGTAATCTATATTGGGTATTTGGATGCTTGGATGGTAGTAGAGAAAGGGTTTGAGTGGAAATATAGGTATCTTTATTGGGGTTATGGATGCCTGGATAGAAGAAGAGTAATGCCCATGATTTCCTTACTATTTAGCTATAAAATTGAGGTCAACATGAAACCTACATATTTATATAGGAATTTGTCAAAACTCTCATAATAAATAAGATTAAATCCAAAAAATCACACACTTAGAACCAAGGAAAATAAAGTGTTAGTATCTTTCATGAGGAAGTAGGAGTCAGTCAAGGTATCATTTATTTGTTCATTTTTTGGTAGGGATAGAGTTTGGTTATGCTACATTTTGAGATTCTAGGTTCTAGAAAACTCAGGAGTATTTTCCCCTGAGTCACCATTTATTGTGCCCTAACACATATACCCCATTTAAAAAAATTTAAATGGTGACCCATTATTATTGAAAATATTTATTTGGGGCCCTATAAACCTTAAAAATCCATGATATGAGCTTATTCATGAAAAATCCTAAGGTTGTCTTTAAAATTCTAAATTTACGAGAGTTTGAATTATGAAAATTAAATTTTTAATGGATACTTTGATTTATTTTTAGATAGATTCATACCTTTTAACTCGAGAAACAACTGATAAGTTTTTAACCAAAACTTGAACCAGTTTTGGATCACAAAATGAGGGCCCACTCCTCAAGAAACCATCATAGGAGAAAACAAAAGCAACCAAAAAAACATAATAGAAGCCAAGTAAACTGGTAAACCAATAATACCAACTACACATTAAAACCAAAAGTACTAACAACAACTAGAGAAAGGAGACATGAAAACAAAATGGCCAAGATAGAATAAAAAATGTTGAAGACAAAAATTAGAGATCAATCTTTAGCTACCAATAGGTATGTGCTTTTGTTGGACAACAATGAATCCAAAGTCTATTGACTACCTCCATAGATGGAGTTATGGGTCTCAAGCTGCAACCTTTTTAATTCTAATTTACTACCCATTTTTTTTTAACCATAATTTGGGGTTTTCAAAACAATAGGCTTCTTTCTAATATAAATAACCTCTTTGTTGGCAAGCCCTCCTTTAGAATATTCCCCAACCTCTTCCCCAACAATAATAATCTTGACCATATTTTATTGAGAGGCATCCATTGTAGTTTCTAGATTGAGATCACACTCTATCTTGGAATCCATCACACCTTTTTCCCCCATGGGAGATGAGGATTTCCCTACCTCCAAACTATTTTATGTTATAACTAGCACTGAAGTCTCCTCTTGTTAAGACCCGTTAGCCTCCTATTGGAGAACTATCAATGTTGGGGGATAATTGTAAATATGCATTCTATGAACCAAATTTTTATTTGGGAAACCAATATTTTTGACCCATTTATACATGATCTTTGAATGATAACCTTGAAAATTATTCTTGGGACACAAAATAATCTTTTGATCAGTTTGATTACATTTGAAGCAGCTAAAAGGGAGACCTTCAACATTAACAAACTACAACCACCTAACATGAGGAGAGGAAATATGAATAGAATGATGTAGAGGTTTAGAAAATTCCACCAACAAACACACCCTGACAAAGTTTAAATTTGGCCCAATGGACTCATCAAATTCAACAAAAACTCCCATTTTGCTAACCAATTTCTTGAAAAGAGTAACATCCTACAAATCCAAAGGAAGGTTGTAAAATATAACCTAGATAGGGGCTTGATAGATCACTATAGTGGCAAGATCAGAAAAGGGTGTCCATAGACGCAGGAACACCCCTTGCTTGCTAAAGAACCATGGCCCATTTGACCAAATAAAGTCTTGATCCTCAGTAGAATGGAATAAAAGCCCAAAGAAACCATTTTCCAAAATAGAAAAAGAAAGAGAAAGCAAAGTCGGCCAAAATGTTTTACACCACTCCAAAAGTGAACTCCATGAGGGTCACTTCCCCACACACCTATCAATCAAATATCTATTCCCTCTTTCCATTTCTAACATAGAAAGTTATGCATCCAAGATTTCAAATAGTGGAGGAAATTTAAAGAAGATTAAGGTAATATCAACCATGAAATCCATTTCAATGGTTAATTATAAATAGGAACTTTATTTACAACCTCATCTACCTCATTTGAACACTTTTCTTCATGAAGAAGGCTTCTATAAATTAGGATAGGGTCAGTGGTAAGATGATATTTGAGAATGGTTTCTCTATAGAAATTACTATAGCAATGGAAGGTATTAGATGAATTTTTGTAGATAGATAACATAGCATCCTTTGGAGACACCATAATAAAGCCTTCATTTCACTTTCCAAACATGCCATTACCCTTCACTAGCCTATCCAACTCCAAAACATCTTCAAAGAACAAGTGGTCTCCAAAAAATTTGGAAGTAGAAAAACCATAGTAGTTTTAAACCCCTTTAGCTTTCCTACCTCTACCTAAATTTATAATAACCCCACACCCTTGTTCCTTCAACAAAATTCTAGCCCCTTCTTTTGTTTAGGATTTATCCTTGATAGGAAATTGTAGCCTTATTTGCATGGTTGTCATAGCTAATGGAGTTGGTTCTCTCTAAAAAATAACCTTATGGGGATCTTCATTTTTTCCATCCTAACCTGCTTGATTTGTAATATTTTTCTCCACATAAATAGGTCCTAACAATTTATAAACACCTCTTCTATCCCCATAAAGTTTTAACTTAATGTTTGGCTTTTAGAAAAATCCCCTACCCATAGTCACCACTTTCCTATTTTTCACACTAGCTTTGGGTTGTGTTTTTACCTCTAAATCTTGCTCACCCACCTCATTGTTGCTACCATCACCATCAACCATTTTTTAGGGTTTTATAAATCCCCATTCCTAATCAATTTCCATCTGAATACTTTGATTTATTATTAATCTTAGGTTTTCATATTTGCATTCGAAAGTTGGTGATTTTATTTTATTTACTAATAAGCTAATGTATTTCATCCTAGTGTTTTCTATGTTTTATACTTTTTTAGGAATATCTATGAATACTTAGAAATAATTCATAGGTTAGGCCTCAGTTTATTTTATAAAAAATATGATAGGTGGTGTCACTATGTTATCTAGAACATGTAGCCCTTTGCAAAAGTTTTTAAGTCTTAAAGGACCTCAAACTTCAAAATTTTGATAGATGGTATTCATATGTTACATAGAGCCTTTGTATTTCAAAAAAAAATTAATTGTTCAAATTATTTGAGATTTGAGAAGAGGACACATAGATTTTTTTCCAGTACACAAAACCCCATGCTTTGAAATTAAGGTTAATGATCTAATGGTCCTAAGATTATGAGCTCTGAGCATTCTACACTTGCACATTTTTATTTACCCATTACTGTAAAATTATTACTTAATTATAATGGCCTTGATGCCCTATATTATAATACCTAAAATCTTTTAATATTTGAGAAGATGAGAAGTGACACCTTGTTATTGGCTCAAAATTCAAAGAAGATATACTCAATCAATGAGCTAATGGTACCATGGCTCCAAGTCTCCTTGCCTCTAAGGCCCCAAGATTGCACCACATGTTAAAATTATATTATATGGAAAATTTAGATATATTTACATAGTTAAAAAGGCCCAAGCTTCCACTATCCTATGCTTTTGAACCCCCACAGACCCGAAGTTAATCCACATGGCACAATTACATTAACTCATGCCTCTATGGTATATAAATATATAAGCTGATCTAAAGGCCTGAGTGAATGATGATTGGAAAAGTATTAAAATCCAAATAACATAGGATAAAATTACATATAAATGAGTTTAAAATAATAAAAATAAGTGGGTAAATGATAATTTGATAGTTGTCTTGAACCTGATGACTAAACATGTAAAGTTAATGAATAGTTACCATCTAGAAAGCAAGTAAACCCACCAAATATAATTGTCACATTCAAATCAAAACATGAAAAAAATAAAAATGCCATTATTTGCATTTATGACACAAGAATGCATTTAAGACTCAAATTTTCTAGCTAATATATGTAAAATCTAGTCGATAGTTAATCATTTCACCATCAAAGTATCAATCAAGCTTTGTAATTCCAATCCTTCAAACATCTAAAGAACCCTAGAATTTTCAATGAAATTGTAAGGAAAAACTAGATGATTTTTAAAAGTAAATACATAGCCTAGACTACCATAATGACCTCCTCTTCAAATCAAGCATGTCCTCATACCCCATTAGTAAGTTATTGTGTATGGATCACTAAAAATAGGGATATAATATTTGATAAAAGTGCCTTCAAATTTAGGTTCCTCCTTATTCTATGATCTATAATTTTATAGATTCTATGGCACCCTACTCTGCACAAAACGGATTGTCTATAGATGAGAAGCAGTATATCAACACCTTGTTACCCATTAAAACACAAGGTCTCCATCTAGTAGTATCAAAAATAGAGGTGATTCCTTGTATGGACCTACCTAGAGGTTTAATTTTAAATGGAACATTTTTTGGGTATTGTTTCCATATTAGGAAAGGTAAAAATGTAGTTGTAGTTATTTTTGGTATTGATCTTGAAATTTATCTCAAGATTTCATGGCCTAAGACCACCTATAACCAAGTCTTGATCAATTTTTATCTCAAGCATAACACAATAGATAGGAAACTAAAACAATGACTGGTTAATGTCTAGATATTAAATCCTAAGGGAGGAATTTAATCCAATTACAATTATAAATTTATACTTGAAATTAGGATAGTTATGGCTATCCTAAATAGACTATATGGTTTTGAGAGCATAAATTACCTACAAATAAAATGGGTCCCTCTGTTAGACATCATTTTAATAATAAAAAAAAAATTTACACTAGAGAAATTTATAAATAATAGCTTGAAAACACAAATTTTTAAACCTAATTAAAAGCCAGCTGATGGCATTTTTTTACATGATGTCATCTTGGACATAGTCTACATGACACATGAGGAGCTATGGTAGCCCTCGATATAATATTTGGATAATAAAATCTATGAATATTACTATTTCATGTTTATTTATAGATTCAAGAATGAAATTCAAAGGATATGTGAGGAAATACACCCTCAAGTCTATTAGGTAATCCATGGCACATAGATGTATAGACTATCTAAAAACCTAAAAATAAGTATTGGAAAAATAGGAGATTATTGGTATTGCCCTGATTTTATAGTCTTTAGAATTTAAGGGACAAAGTTAAATTAGATTTTAATACCATGAAATGTGAAAGATAAAATTATAGAACAAGAGGTGGCCTTTCAACTTTACAGTAACATTGATGAACTTGGCCTTAATAATTAGGCCTATTATTATAAAACTCTATTGAGTATCAGACAAATTCAATTTTTGGTTAGGCTACATTTTAACCAAGTTAGAAAATCAAGGTCCTAATATAATCTAAAGGTAGCCTAATTTATGGATTATAACCCTAGGAAGAAAACCAAGATATACTTGAGGAGCTCAAGGAAAATAAGAAGGTGAAAATTTCATATAGTCACTAGGAATACACTCATGATGTTTTTATAAATGTACCAGATGATAATGAGGTGTGGAAAAGGATGAAAAATAAACAAATTTTCATGATATATTCTTAGGATATTCATTATAGTCCTTATATTACTTAATAACAAACTAAAGAGATGGAAGACCAAACATAAATAGTATGAAACCATTAATGGACTCCCACTCAACCACATGATTCAAAATGGAAAAAATAATCTCCCTCTACTATAAGAGAATAAATAGGTTTACAAAAGGGATATTTTAGTATCCAAATGAAGTTTAATCCCCAAATAAAGAGATAAATTATAATAGTCCTAACCAATCCTCAACTACCCTCTTCATTTATAGATTTTACTACTATAGTTTTTAGAAAAACTAATGTGAAGGAGAGAACTACACATCCTTGGGACAAGTAAAAGAGCATAATTTTTTGTGAAGACCATGACACCACTTATAAATTCCACCCAAATTAGTCTCCCTAATTTTCTATAGGCTTATTTCATGTCTAATTTAGCTACTCATTCTTCCACTCAGGCAACTTTGGTAAGTCGACCTCCATCCACTACCATTAGTGAGGAGGAATCTACTTAGTCACTCCCTACCATGGTATCCCATACTTCAATCACCCTTCCTTTCATCACTATTTTCCCTCCAACCATTCCTTCACCACCACCTACAATGATACCTTCTACCACTATAGCTCCTTTATTCATTATATCCCTCACCTTCCACTCCCCATGTGGTCACTTAATAAAGGAAATTTAATGGCCCTTCCACCTCCTCAAATGGAAATAAAATATAATCAAGGCCATATTTTGGCCTCCTACCATATAGGAATCCCTTGATGAGGAATAAGTAGTAGAAGAAGAGCCTACACTAGTAATATATTTAGTTGATTATTCATCTAATGAAGGTGAATAAGAAGATGTATAATAAAAGGAGTAAAGACCTATAATAAGTGAAGAGGTAGCCAAAAATTATGAGGAAACAAAGATAAAAAAGGCTAAAGCTATGATTTTGAAAAGCCTAAAAATAAGATAAAATCTAACTAGCACTTCGGATCAACAAATCCTCATGGAAGAGTAAATAAAAAAACATAAGTGAGGTAGTCACTTCTCTTTTTTCATATATTTATAGTGTATATATTCTATCTATGGATTTACCTTTATCTATTCCAAATATTATTTTATCTAGTTCTATTGACTCTCCCATTCTTTTAACTTCAAAGAACATAAAGGATCCAAAGAAAATAGTTTATTTTCAGGGTAGGGTTATAGTTTATACTTACAACCCTATAAGTCCACCAGTCCTTAAGAAACATTTATCTCAATTAGAGTTACCTATGCCATAGTATTCACCCAAATAATCAGCTAATATGACTGTTAAGACAAACCCATACTTGACCAAGTATTGGCTAAAGTCACTCCATTGAGGGAACCTTCAACATGGGAAATAATAGTATATCCACCTCTCCATTTACCCATACAAATAAGTGCATCATTGGAACCTTCAGTAATAACACCTCCTCTAATGAATTCTCCACCTTCCACATCTAAAGACCCAAGCCTAATAGATGAATAAATAGGGGAACTTATTATTCTTAAATGGGTAAAAGAGATGCATAGTGAAAGGGATGAGAGAAAAAATCCTATTTTTCATAGATTTAACTATAGTCTCAACTTGGTTAAAAATAATAATGGAACCATATAAAGGGTCAGGAAGATGAAGGTGTTGAAATTGGATATAAGGGACAAAATGGAGTTTGAACAAAGAGAAAATCTATTTCCCTTGGCAAAGAAGTCTAAAAAGGATCCAAAGGATCCTAATGCATATACTAAATATTTATTTACTTTTGAGGGCTCAACTTGTGAATCTATGAAATAAATGCATAAAATTAAAGAGGAATCACATCAAATATTCTATCAAAGATAAATTATGCATGCTCCTCATGAGATAACTGATGATGTGTAGAGTGCAATACTAATCTATACAACATTTTATATAGTATCTAGGTTTTTAGAGTAGGAAGCCAATCAAAAATAATAAACATGACTAAATTTTGGCACTAAATGAAAGTTCTAGATAAAAGGTTGAATTTCTTGGCCCAATTCTCCAAAACTAATTCCTTCAAACAATTGAACTTAATGTCCAGCATGGTTGCCTCATGGTGCCTCAACTATGTGGTTGAAAAAAGGGATGCTTCCCTCAATTATCATAAATATATGAATACTCTATTGGGTCATTTATCAAATCATTAAAATGAGGCCTTGGAAATTTTGATAGACATGAGGGTCACTAATGTGATTCCTCCTACAGGTGAAATACTCAACAAGCCAAATTTTGAGAATGTCCTCCAAGAAATTGTAAACAACTTCAAGGAGGAAGTTAAAGAAATAATACATATGATTAATTATTAAATTATATAATTGGTAAAATTTTATAAGGTTAGGGTGATGAGAGATAAATCCCTAAGATCATAATTCAAGAGCTTGGAAGATGAACAAAAAAAATTGATGGTTGAGGCCATCAAACTATTCAAACCTTTCTTACTCAATTTTAACATCATAAATAAGGAATTTGATGAAACACATTATTTATTTAAATAACTCAAGTAAAAATAAATAGATTCAAAATATGTTCAAATCATGTAACTAACTACTTGTATTACTACATCATCTTAGGGTTCCTAGTTTTCAAGATTTGCAGTCATAAAAAATTCAAAGGGCCTAATTTTGATCCCACAAAGAACCACAATGACTAATTTAGTCCCTCCAACTATCAATCTACCATATTATTTTTCTAGTGGTGCCAAATCATCACCCATTTAAATATAATATGTACTTGCTTATTTTTTCTAAGTTGTAACTTTGGTTCCAAATTTACATTGCATGTAAACATTGTATTTTTAGCTATGAGATTCTATTCTATGTTGACTACTATACATTCATCCTTTTCATGAGATTTGAATGCAAGTCTTATTTTTAATTGTATTTTTAGACTTATCTTGAGAAATAATGTTTTCCCCATACTAAGCCTATTTATATGTGTAACCTCCTAGTCTTAAGGATAGTTTTTGTTGATAGAGATTAATAGGAAATTATGAAGAAGTTATATAATTTTAGTCTTATTGTGAAAATATTGATTCTTATCTAACTTTTGGATTATTTAATAATTTATATCATCAGGTTTTCTTAGTATTTTTTTGTCTATTACTTATCTCTTTTGTATATATTAATTTATATTATGTCATAGATGATTTGAATACCTTTTATATATAAATCATAATCCCACTTTGTAAATGTGCTATTATAACCTAACGAATGCATAAACATTTGATTTAATGTGTTTAATTATGTTTTATTTATATTATATTTGAATCCTAACCATGTTTTATTTTATGTGTGTTATAGGAGCTTTCATTAATAACTAGTATGTGATCTCTTCTCCAACGTCTAGTTCAAGTACTAGTCTTGAAAGGTTTCATCGAGTGTGGCCACAAGCCTCCTTTATTTCCCTACCTTTCCCTCCATTTTGATTTTATTTTTAAATTCCTTCCCACATTAGCTTAGAACTATAATCAATATACCCATATCAAGTATATTTATATTCATCCATAGACAACCCATCCATGGTAAATAATCTACCTCACTCATTGCTATTCCACTAACAGGTTATTTAAAAAACCCAATATCTTTCAACTCATGTATTTGAATGAATATTTTTTAATGATCTTAAAATTTTAAAGGATACATTGTAAAAAATTATGTGCATAAAACCCACATCAATAGGATTAACATGAATTACATATCCTTTTATGTCCATACTTTTTCATTCATCAATTGATCTGAATTGAGGATTAAGATCATCATAAATGTGTATTATGTTGACATCTTGATTGAAAGTATACATGTTAGTGAGTGAAATTTTATAATATAAAACATACAAGTGTCTTGATTCATCTTGAGAAATAATATGGTATTCATTAAAATATGGTGAAGTGGTGCATGCTTGGTTAGGGTTTTAAGTATTTTTATGGGTAGTATCTTTGGTAGATATACCAAGATAATTTAAAACTTGAGGAGAGAGTAATAATAATTATCAAAAAATATTTACCACCCCATATTCATTTTATTCATAATAAATTATTTATTAATAAGATTAATTAGCATTGTAAATTTATTTTAACTCTCATTTTGATCATCAAAAAGGATATATCCTTGGTAGAAGATATGGAAGAATCCATTATGAGATATATGGTGGTACACAATTATATGACAAGTGTTTAAAATCTCATTGGGTTCATAATAATTAGAGTCAACAAGGATTACTTTCATATAAGGATGCATGTTTATGAAGTCAAGGAAATGAGTGATATTGAAAATTTTGGTAATAGGAATGATAAATTATCTCCTAGTATTTTGATATTTTAGATCCCATGGTTTAGGTTTAGCTGACATCATCATGAATAAAATTTGGGAATTTTCTATTTGATAAATCAATTTATATCATATGATGAGTCAAAATTGTGTTTTAATAAATTTTAATATCTAAAACTGTGAGTTTGGTGCATATGATTTTGGATCCTGTGGTGAGAGGAAGAAAAACACAAACAAGAGGCTTTTGGTTTGTTTTATCAAATCCATGATAAGTAAGACTTATTTTATTGATAAATTTTGTATAATATCTGAGATATTATACCAAACATATGGAAATGACATTAATTGACAACCCTTGATCCATAATAACTTTTATTATTTGAACATTATTGATCATGACACTAATTAAAAGAGGTGGATTATCATATTGAAAGAGAATTTAATCTTTGATCATATCATCCATGGGGAAATTGATGTAGAGTTTTTTATTTGATTGAGGATGGGATATGGTCTCAATTCTATGGAATTCAATGTCTTAGGGATATTAAATTTTATTAAATGATTTGGTTTCCTATGTAGAGGGTATTTATTGTATAGATTTAAATTATTGCATGAGAAAATTCCAATGATAGGATGGGCTTCTTGAGATTTACATTATAGTAATCTCAAAAGGATCAGTGTTAATTTATTATATAAAGTTCCATTGAGTTAATTTTTGGTAAGAACTTTCACAATATTTAGGTGGGTAGCTTTGATTTTTTTTAAAGTTGAAGGAAGGTGATCAATAGATTAAAGCTCCATTGGTGGAGAAGATGAATAATCAATGGTTTTTCATCAATTATATTATATTTTATTATATCATGAAGGTGTTTTAGGTTTGGTAATGGGATATTGATGAGTATTTTTTAATTAATATTTAAAATTTTCTATTTAATTAATATATTGAGAGTTGATTCAATATTTTTTACTAGGTTTTTGTTGAGATTGATTAGAGTGATGTCATTAGTTATATTGAGCTTTAGAAACTTTATCATATTCCTTATAATTATATTTAATGATATATTTATGGTTAAATTTTTCACCTAGAATGGGGTCATTATTTTTCTTGAGTTCACAAAAAAATTCATGAGAATGAACAACATTATCATGCCACTAACAAAACTTATTAGAATTTAACCATGGCTGGAAAGGCTTGTATGGCAAGGGATTAGAAGGTGGCATCCTTTGATAAATCAATTGGAGACTCAATATATCATAGGTAGGGTATTGATTAATTTGATTATTTAAAAAATATACCCTTGATTTATCTTTAGGATGTTTTACTTGTGATGCATTGGTTTTGATTGTATTTGTTGATGTTTGGAAAGATTCCATACAAGAAATTTAAAATTTTTCAAATTAGACCATAATCTAATGTTGTATTTTAGATTAATAAAAGATTTTCCAAATTCTTAGTAAAGAATAACCTTAATTTTTATTTAATTTGAAGCATTAATGTATATTGAAGTGTTTTAAAATATTTTCTTCACTTATGTTGTGATCTTATTTATGTGCCAAATAATTCCATAATTTAGTGAAATAATGGGTGGATTTTTTATGTAATTTCTTGGAATTCATAAATTTACTAAATATATATAAAATAAGATCATTATATTAGAATTATTTAACTATATATCTCACTGAATCTTCTATATTTCTAATTTAATGCATTAGAATTTTATTTTACCATTATAATGAATCTCTAACTAGAGTTTTGACTAGAATCCTGGTAGTTACATAAGTATTAGTTTTAACCCATTCTTTGTAAAGGTTTCCAAATATTATATGACATAGTGTAGGATCAATACTCCCAACATATTTTATTATTGGAGAAATACCTCAAATTACCATTGAAATAATATAGGGAGCTAGAGGTTTATTTTGGAGAATGTGAAGCATATTATTACAAATAGGTGGTTGGTAAATAGGATTACTATTATAATCCTTGAGATTAGGAGTTTTGGAATGTTGATTGGTTGATTTAAAATAAATTATTGAGATTAATTATCCATTTGAAAAATAGGGGTTTTCATTTTGAGCATTTGATAAATTTATTGGTAGCTTGTAAAAGGTCCATTTAATCTAACATATTAGTAAGGACTTGTGTAATATATATAGGTTGAAATTAAGTAGGATTATTGCTATAATTTTTAATGGGAGGAGTATTTATAGGATAAGGATTGATGACATTTTTTAAAAGAGTAGGAATGTAGTTTTATGCTCTAGTTATTGATGTAGATTTGTAAAGGTTTTTTAGGATTCCATATTTGGGAAGATTATAAATAGAATTTTAATTGATGTTTTTGATATGTTTTTTAGGATTTTATGGATTTGTTTTAGAAGAAAGTGAAACCATATTATAATGGATAGCTTAAGATTGAGATTGAGAGAAATTATACCATAAGGAGTTTCCTGTAATGGTGTGCATGGTATGGATTAAGTATTTACCTATATATAATATAAATGGGTTGAGAATTTATATATAAATAATAAGAGAATAAAACATTAAAAAATAATGGATAAGCTAAAAATATATGAAAATTAAGAGGAAAAATGTGAAGATGACCCAACATAGTAGTGGGAAAAAATGCATGTCAGGTTCACTAGAATGTAATTATGATAAAGACAGTGTGATGAAAAATTAATTTTACTAAGAATAAAGAAAATATAGATTTTAAAATGATTGAAAACAATGATGGGGTAAGACTCATATTGGGTTCATAAGATGTATTTTAGAGAAGTTTAAATGATAAAAATATGCATTACACTAACAAGTTAGAAAAAGGAAACATCGAAGTAACACAAAATAGTAGTGGGGTAAGATTCACACCGGGTTCACTAGAATGTATGTATGGTGTATATGGTTAACAATATAAATATAATCTAATATAGGAAAAATTATAATACCATACTATATACAACATACATACAAGATGTTACACCACAAAGAGAGGAATAACTATAAGTAAAAGATATTTTTAATAAGTATATCAAGGATATAATTCCTAATATAATTAGGAATTATATTCAATAAATTGGTGAAAATAATCACTTATATCCAAGATTTAAAAGGGGTAAACTAAAGAGAGATAAATGTCATTAAGTGATAACCCAAAGGTATCCAAAATAGGGATTTTAACAAAAAGGCATTAACTATGGATTGTAAAGCATATAAAGTTATTTATCAAACTTGGGGAACTATGCAAATGATAAACCCTAAATAATTAAACTACTAATCAAAATTAGAGTGCTACATATATTCAATAAATGACACAAACTAACTTAAAACTTTATAAATATAGAAATTTACTAACTATGGAAAGTGCAAGAGATAAAATATAAATTTAGTTGGAAAACTGAGCAAAAAGATGATTATATATTCTAGACTAATATACTAATTGTGTTACATACATACATATACATACATACATACATACATATATATATATATATATATATATATATATATATATATATATATATATATATATATATATATATATATATATATATATATATATATACACACACACACACACACACACACACATTATTAATAGGGACTATTAGGGGTTTTGGACATGATTTTAGTGACTGGGTAGGTTTGGGGTTCATTTATGTCCCTAGGGTTCTTTGTTGTATGGTAGAAGATCAAGATCTTGATATTTATGGGTTATGTACACCTTCACCTTTTTGTTTTTCAAATTATAAAAAATATTTATATTATCTTTAATGACCACTTTGCAACTAATTTTCCACCTAAAATCCATAGCTAAATAAATAAGATGACAAGATGTAATCATGGAGTAAAAAGGGTTCAATAGTTGATTTTGTGTTTGACCTAAACACCCACTATGTTGAGAATTTATTAAATAATAATAATTTTAAGGGTATAAAAATCCATGTAATTATCCAATGGTATAATGGCATTATTGAATCTGATTCAAAATTTTAGATGTTGGTGTAATCTTGGTGTGATTAAGTGCTTCAATCATGACTAGTAACCTTAGAGGTTATTTAGAATTTTACTCAATGGTATTAGGGTTGCATGTGACCATAATTGGGATAAATAAGGAAATTTATCTCAATATTATATTTAAATTCTATTGATTTTCTTTTTGGAAACCTCTTGTGTGAAAATTGGTTTGAAATGTGCTTATATACTAGTATTTTCAGAATTACTTCAAATGGGGCTTGACAAAACTTATAATATTACCCTTACACAGATTTAAGGTGTTGGAGTATTGTCAATGATGTAATGGTGGTGTCATGGAGATGTTATGGTGAGTGTATGAATTGATTTGATAGCCTAAATGATAATGACAAAGTGTGTAATGTGTTTGTCCTAGTTTCCTTGAAGTATGATTCATTGATCTTCTATTTAAGCATGGTTAGAGAGGTTCAAGGATGAGTATAGTGATTTGAGTATGTGAAAGGGATCCCATCAGAAGTCAAGAATGATTTTAGTGCTTATTTTCATGAGTGGAATTTATTTGGTTGACCATAATTTTCATCTAGACACTTTGGGTCTAGTGGTAAAAAATCTAAGTAGGTAGTTTGATGATGTCATTATTACCACATGGAAATGAGTCAAGGGGAGTTGGTCATATGATTATGATAAAATTAGTCCTAGTTTTTTATGTACCAAATCTAAATTCATGCATTGAATCACATTTAAAATATGAGGGTGAAAAGTTAGCTTCTCAATCAGAATTCATTATTTTACCATACTTAGCCAAATTTGTATGTGGCCAAAAAGAGCCGAGTAAGCATGTTGATAAGGTTAGAATTCACATGAGTGAAGGTGTTAGGACAAAATGATCATATGGGTTTATTAATTTTTGTTCCTAGTTTATTTTCACTAAATTTTAGATCATGAAATGAAGTGCATCAAAAGATATGCATATGCAAAGTTAAGCTTCTAGGTAATTTGACTGTGTTTTTCCATAGCTAAATTTTTGTGTGACAAGAAAAGATGAGTATGAATTTTTATGATGTTATATCTTTCACATGTGAAGGTGTCAAGATAAAATAATTATATTAGTTTATTCATTTTTTATCCTAATTGATTTTTTCTAAAATTTAGATTATGCGATGAAGCACATCAAAAGATATGCTTGTTCAAAGTTGGCCTCCAAGTAGGTTTTTGAAATAGTTGGATCTATGAATTTTTTTTTGAGAAGGTATTTTAATGACATTATATCTTACATGCAAGAAGGTTTCAAGATTATTTTGGTACATGGTTGGATTATTCTTTGAAAGGATAATACATAGTGTAATTTATAGGACATGAGATTGATCGAAGAAAAATATATATCTATCTAAAATTGGCCTTCCAAGCATATTGAAAGGGTCCCCATAGTCATTTTGGCATAAGTTAATGTTTAATCAAGATCGATAGTTCACATTACTCCAAAAATTTAGGAAGTAGCAAGATGAGGATAGGTGCATGATGTTTAATGACTAAGAAAAGGTAAAGGATAGGGATCCAATGGTGAATGAGTGTTCATACAGATTGATTGAATAGTGAGCATTACTAGTTAAAGACTTGGTTGATCCACAAAGATTGATGGAGCATGTTGAGTCAAATTTTCAAGATTCCATGAGATGAGGTCAAAGTGACTAAGGTTTAACATTTGAACATTAGTGCCTATGCCTTAAATTTTGGATAAGATCAATAGTGCATAACTGATCTAAGCAGTGAGGACATGGGATGTGGGCTTAGTGTTTGAAGTATAACTATGACCATTTGAATTTTAATATTTGAATTTTGTAAAGGAAAATACCAGTGTCTAGTTTTTTTGTTATATCTTTTGATCTATGCATAATTTACTCATGGTGCAAAAAGTGAAGCTATAGAGGATTTCAAGGCACATCTAGTAATATGAATTTAAATTTCTAATTATATATATAGATAGACATTTATCTTATAAGTTTATTGTGTGTTCATGCATGTTATACAAACAACCTAAGAAGGGTAATTGAGCTCATTTTGATGTTGTTTCAATGTCTCATGATGAATTAGCCTTTTGGGAGTGTTGTATACTCCATGGGGACACTTTGTGTGGTTTTTGGAGTTATGTTCAATCATTATTATGTATGAACAAAAGTTAAGAAGTTTATTGTGTGTTTGTTCATAGTGTTCTTATGTACTAGGTTAATGATTGAGTTATTTGATTATACGTAGAGGTGAGCAAAGGTGACGATAATCATTTGAGGATGTCCTATGGGACACATGGACTGGAGCTATGTATTTTTATTTGGTCTTATGTTTTTTTACTATTAAAGAAGTGTCAAAGAGCTGAATGGGTCTCCATAGGACCTAAAAGTGACTTAGGCTTATTTGAAAGTGTGTCATGCTTAAGTTTGACCCATGTGATATGCCTTAAGGGTGAAGGCATGTATAATGGCTAATAAGGATTAATGTGTACTTGATAATTCATGATAGTTCTATATATAGTGAAATCAAAGATGATTTCTACACTTTATATGGAAGTAAGTGAGACTAGTGAAAGGTACATGTGAGAGATGTGATGCGAAGATTAAGTAGTGTGACTATTATTTGAGTTAATGATTATAATAGTTTTTTGACCATATGTATGACCTATAGGTCATTTCCTAATGTTATAATAGTGATATTAAAATTTTAGGATATGCGAAGAGGTCTGAGTGTGCATATGAGAACATATTGAGTGAAGAAGGAAAGAGATTGTGACATGCCTATGTGAGAGGCATGTTTGAGATAGAGAGAGTTTATGCAACTTTTATATATTTAGAGGTCCATCATCAGGTGTTGAAGAAATCAACTATAAGGTGTAAGTGGTATTTTCAAGGAGGGTCTAAAAGACTTGATCTTCCTTAGGGGATGTTACTCCTTATGAAATAGGGTATCACTAAATACCTTTGTTCAAAAGGACTTGATCAAGGTTGTAGGTGAGAAGGACTTAAATGAATAGGTGGTAAAAAATACTTGATCAATTTAGGGGTAGGTGATCCTTATGGAACTATTTTTTCACTAAAGGCCTTAGGTTAGAAGGCCTTGACCAAGGTTCATGATCAGAAGGAATTGATCAATCTCTTATTTGTGATCATATTATAGGATAGTAGTCCATGTGTTTATAATCTTGAGAGTGGGTTTTGTTCCCCAAAAGGGTTTTCCATGTATATCTTATATTGTATATGTGATCTTTTATTATGTTCATTGTTCACTGCTATGAATGATTAATATGCTTCATGAATGATTATATTGAATGCTTAAGTATTTTAAAGGCTTTAAAAATTGAATTAGATTATTTTCCACCACTAATTCACCCCCCAGTGGATTTTACCTCTAAAAATTGGTATTAGAGTAAGGTATTTTAGTAAAGTCTTGATAGCTTAAATTTGATCCAAGGTAAAATGGATAATCAAAATGCACAAGGTGGTTTCTCTACTAAGAAAACACCAATGTTTGGTGGATCTAATTATGCATTTTAGAGTGATAGGATGAAGACATAAATTATGTCCCTAGGGTTTGATGTATGGAAATACTTTTTGGATGGTTATGTTAATCTTGATATTCCTCCATCTAGTATTGTAGACAAGATGTTGTTTGAGAATAACTCTAAGGCAATGAATGCCATCACTTATGTTCTTACAAAAAATGAGTTAACCATATTAATTCATTTCACATCTACCAAGGAAATATTATATAAATTTAAGACTATTTTTGAATTAGATTCAAAGGTTAATATGTAAAAGTTATAGACTCATCATAGACAATTTGAGATCCTCAAAGTGAAATAAGAAGACACTATGACATCCTTTCTATACAGAGTTGATGAGATTATGAACACCATCAGAGGTCTTAAAGAGAACATTGAAGAGAATACCATATTTTAAAAGGTTTTAAAGTCTTTTTATCCCTCAAAATTGATCCAAAAGTATATGGTATCTAAAAAATTCATGATCTTACTTAGTTGACGATTGATAAATTACATGACACCCTTACTACATATGAGATGAGAGTAAATGATGATATAACACCAAAAAAAGAAGCAACATTCAAAATAGAGATGAATCAAAAAAGGGAGTTCCAAGGTTAGAAACCCAATGAAGATTAAGTTTATGATATTGGTGAGGATGAAATAATTAGTTTGTTTACAAGGAAATTGAAAACATGTTTAGGTAAGTATAAGGGTAAGCTACCTTTTAAATACTTCAATTATGGAGTGGTAGGACATTTTTATAATAAGTAACCTCATAAATACAAGAAGGATATTGATTAAAATCATGATAAAAACCATGATGATGGTAAGAGATCATTTAGGTCTGATAAAAAAAGGAGGATTCAAAAGGTTTGACAACAAGAAGAAGTATTCCAAAGATAAGAAGAGTCTCTACACCAAAGAATATTACAGTTCATTAGATGAGAGTGAAGACAATAAATTAGAATATTATCATGAATATGATGGTCCTAATAAATATGAAGATATTTTAATGGTTGAGGAAGTTACTCACATGAGAAGGAGTCTACTTGGAGTGATTCAGATAATGATGAAGATGAGGTGGACTGTGAGACTATATTGATGAATGCTCTTGAAGAACTAAAGATTAAAAATAAGATCAATAATAAAATCAAATATAAATTTAAGGAATATGAGGAGAAATTAAATGTGTAAGAGGCAAGAAAGAATCAAGACATCAAGGAGCATGAAGATATGATCAATCATCTCAATTGTCAATTGGAAATTTTGTCTACAAGCCTAAAATATAAAGAAGATGAATGTTCAAGGTATGTTTCTGAAAATGAGGCCTTAAAATTTGATTTAGAGAAGATGTATAGTAAGGTAATGTCATTTTTGAGCTTTGAAAATATCTCAAGTGATCTAGACAATATTCTGAATAATCAAAAGCATGTAAGTGATAATATTGGTCTTGGATACAAAGAAGAACCAAAGACTGCAACTCAAGACAAGATGACTAATGTGAACAAGGACAATCAACCTTTAAAGATAAATCATAAAAAAAGGAATGAAGGTGATAGTAGAATGAATAAAAAATAGATCAGATAACCAAATTCCGTGAGGTATGAAAATTTCAATGGTTATTGTTATACTTGTAATCAATTTGGGCATAGAAATAGAGAATGTAAAAGACCTATGAAGAATGAATTCACATAGAACTATGATGGGGGTCATCAATAAAAAGGTGTGAGAAAGGTTGAGTGATTAAAATATAATGATATAAGACACTTTGTAAAATGTTGTCCATTTAAGGTAAGACAAGTTGAGTTTCCATCAAGAAGTATGGTTTGCTAAAGCTATGAATAGAGAGGACATATTGATAGATTCTGCAAGCAATGGTCTACAAGATAGAATAAGTTTTATCAGGATCCTAGAATAAAAAATAGAAGGAAAGTGAGCTCATGGAGACCAAAATTGATAATTAATAAATATTATGAGTCTATAGGTCCAAGTAATTTATTTTCTATGGTGGAGAATGCTTCTAAAGTTAAAGAGTCCTAAGAGGTCTCATTGTCTACTCATGTTGAGAATGAAGAAACTAAGATCAAAGAGAAGACAAAGGTAATATTTGAGGATAATTATAAGGTAAGTATGAATCCAAGTGAACATATTTCTATTGTTGATTAATATTCATGTAAATAACATCAATTGTCTATACCTAGTGATGAGGTTTCTAGCTATAAGGAAGATTCTACAAATGAAAAGGTATGCCATGAATCTAGAATGTCTCCATGTATTATCAATCCAATAATAGAATAAAAGGAGTGTTTTCATAGTTGAGGAAGTTATTTCTCTTAATCATAATAATAATAATAAGAACTATAAGTATCAGAGACCAAGGAGGAGAGGAAATATGAGGAGTTGTGGGAAACTCCTAGTTTCACACTAGGGTAGAGCATTATGGTGGAGGGTGTCTCCATATATGCTTCTTAGGAGACATATTTTCTTGTAAAGAAGTTATTTTTATGATAAAAAATGTCTAACCACTTCTTTTTGATGTGATTCAAGTGTTTTTATGGTCTGAAGGTATGTTTGTGCCAATTGAATATTTATAGTGTTCTCAATTTTCTTAGTTTTTGGCTTAAGGGAAAGCAAGCCTAAAATGCATTATAGGAAGTATATTTTACCAAAGGTATGGTGGATAAATTTTTGGTCTAGAAGTGTGTGATGGGTGTCTCTAGGTGTGAATTTTTTTTAGAAGTATACATTGACCAGAAGGAGGTTTGTTGACTTTGTTTGTTTTGAGATTCTAGGGTTTTGGGCTATACTAAAAAAGTGGTCTACCTTGTGAATTAAGGTTTGAGGATTCGTAATATATTTTATGGGCCAAATGGGTGGTCAAATAAAGCTTCATATAGAATTTATGGATTTTTTCTCAAATTATTCAAGTTTTTGTTAATATGGAGGGCAATTGGCTAGTAGGTTTGTGAAGGAAGTATGTTGCAAAGGATGATCTTGGTGATGAAAATTTGTGTGATTAATGGGGAATATGAGAGTGATATATATATGATTTTTAGGTTTTGAAAATGTGTTTAATAAAAATTATGGGCTCTACAAGTTTTAGGTAGGGCTAAAAGGAGGCTAGATAGGCCTAGTTTGAAGAAGAGTGTTTTTTGCTCAATTTTCCCAAAAGAGAAAGGTATGTTTATTTCAAGGAGAGTTATAAATTTTGTTGAGATCATGTTTCCTATTTTTTATGTGGAATTAATTTTTTTTGGTGGTCCTAGTGGTAGCTTGAGAGAGAAGGCTAGTAAGCATATGTAGTGGTTATTCATGGTGTGTAGATGCTCAAGATGTGAAATGCATAAAAAAAGTTAGGGGGAGTCCCTCTTATATTATTATTTTTGAGTTACATTAGATTTAAATTATTTTGTGTTCTTTCTTCATTGGTTGCACTGCTTGATTGAAGAGAGTGTTGGCATGGAATAAGAGGATGTTGTCAAGGTAAGTTGAAGTAGGCTCAAGGTAAGGGGGAGTTTGTATCATCTTTATAAGATGGTAATTTCCTATTTGATAGTCTTTTTAGGTCCTCAGGATCAATTTGTGCCCACTATGTCATTGTGTTAAAGGGGAAGAAATTTACTATTGTGAAAGTGCTTTGAGAGATAAGGAAGGTGAGATATATATTGTTATGTTGATGAGTGTTGACATCAATGACAAAGGGGGATATTTTTGGACTATTTTAAATGATATCATGGTGGTGTCTTGGAAATTTTTTGGTGAGTGGATTTAGTTCTTTGATAGCCTAAGTCACAATGATAAAGTTTGTAATGTGCTTGTCCTAGTTTTCTTGAAGTATGATTGGTTAATCTTCTATTTTGGCATGGTTAGAGAGGTTCAAAGATGAGTATGGTTATTTGATTATGTGCAATGGGTACCATAATAATTAAATAGTTCTTTGATTTATTGTGTACATGAGTGTAATTCATATAGTTGATCATAATTTTCATCTAGACACTTTGGGTCCAATGGTAAAAAATTAGAGTAGGCAGTTTGATGATGTCACCATTGCCATGTGGGAATGAGTCAAGGGGAGTTGGCCATATGGTTGTGATCACATTATTCCCTAATTATTATGTACTAAATATTGAGTCATGAATTAAATCACGATCAAAGATATGAGGGTAAAAAGTTGTATTCTTAGTTATAATTCATTATTTTCCCATACTTAGCCAAATTTGCATGTGGCCAAAAAGAGCCAAGTAAGCATGTTGATAAGGTCAAAATTCACACATGTAGAGGTATTGGGACAAAATTATCATATGGGTTTGTTCATTGTTTTACCTATCTTATTATATCTAGAATTTATATCATGTGTTGAAGCACATCAAAAGATATGCATATGAAAATTTGGGCTCCCAAGGACTTTTACTATGTTTTTCCATAACCAAATATGCATGTGACAAGAAAAATTGAGAAGGTATTTTGATGATGTTTTATCTTTCACATGTGAGGGTGTCAAGATAAATTGATCATATGGATTTGTTTATTTTTTATCCTAGTTGATTTGTGATAAAATTTAGATCATGCAATGAAGTGCATCAAAAGATATGCTTGTTAAAAGTTGGCATCCCAAGCAGGATTTTGACATAGTTGGCTCTATGATAGAAGTTTTTAAGAAGGCATTTTAATGAAATTATATATCGCATGTGTGAAGGTTTAAAGATCATTTTTGTACAGGGTTAAATTCCTCTTTGAAAGGATAACATATGGTGCAATTCATGGGATATGAGATTGATCAAAGAAAAATATATATCTATCCAAAGTTGGCCTTCTAAGCATATTGAAAGGGTCCCCATACTTAGCCATTTTTGCACAAGTTAAATTTTGATCAAGATCAATGGTGCACATTTATCCAAGAAGTTAAGATTTAAAAAGATGAGGGTAGGTGCATGATGTTTAATGACTAATCAAAGGTAAAGGATAAGAATCTAGTGATGAGTGGGTGTTCATATAGATTGATCGAATGGTGAGTGTTTCTAGTTAAAGACCTGGTTGATCTATAGAGATTGATGGAGCACGTTGAGTCAAAGTTTCAATATTACATGAGATGAGGTCAAAGTGACTGAGGTTTAAAAATTGAGCATTTGTGCCTATGCATTAAAGTTCAGATAGGATCAATGGTGCATAATTGATCTAAGTAGTGAGGAAATAAGATGCAGGCTTAGTTTTCAAAGTTTAACCATGACTGTTTGAATCTAAATATTTTAATTTTGAAAAGGAAAATACTAGTGTCTATTTTTTGTGCCATATCATTCGATCTATGCAAAATTATCTCATGGTGTAAAAAGATAATTTGTATATAATTCCAAGGTGGATCTAGAAATATGAATTTTAAGGTGTAATTATATATATAGACAAAGATATTGAGATCTAAATTTAATTATGTGTTCATGCATGTTTTACATGTAACCCAAGAAGGGTAATTGAGATTTTTTTGATATTGTTTCGATGTCTCATGATGAATTAGATTTTTAGGAGTGTTTTAGACTCCATTGGTATTATTTGTGTGGTTTTTAGAGGTATTATCAATCATTATTCTATATGAATAAAAGTTAATAAGTTGACTATGTGGTTTTTTATAGTGTTCTTATACACCAAGTTAGTGATTAAGTTGTTTGAGTATACACAGATGTGAGAAAAGGTGACTATGATCATTTAAGGATGTCATAGGGGACATAATGATTACACATATGTATTTTTAAATTATCCTATGTTCTTATTATACTTGAATAAGAGTTAAAGAGTTGAATGGGTCTCCATAAGACCTAAAAGTGACTTAGACCTATTTGAAAGTGTGTTGTGCTTAAGTATGACTGATGTGAGATGACTTAAGGGTAAAGGCATGTATTGTGGCTGAAAAGGATTAATGGGGAATTAATAATTAATGATAGTTCTATATATAGTGAAATAAAAGATGATGATTTCTAGACTTTATATGGATGTAAGTGATACTAGTGCAAGGTGCATGTGAGAGTTATAGAGTGAAGGATATGTAGTGTGACTATTGGTTAAGTTAATGAGAAGAACATTTTTTTGAATATGTGTATGAACTATACATCATTTTATTAATGTCAAAATATTTATCTTGTAATATGACTATATGAAAAGAGGTTTGAGTGTGCATATAAGGATAGATTGAGTGAATAAGTAAAGAGATTATGGATTGCTTATTTTTGTGTGTGTGTGTGTGTGTGTGTGTGTGTGTGTGTGTGTGTGTATGTGAGAGAGAGAGAGAGAGAGAGAGAGAGAGAGAGAGAGAGAGAGAGAGAGAGAGAGAGAGAGAGAGAGAGAGAGAGAGAGAGAGAGAGAGAGAGAGAGAGAGAGAGATTTTAGTTGTGAGATAATTAGAGTTACATAATCAAGTGTTGAAGACATTAGCTCTAAGTTGGAAGTGTTATTTTCAAGGATAGTCTAAAGGACTTGATCTTCCTTAAGGGTAGTTGCTCCTTGTGAAATAGGGTTTCACTAAAGGATTTTGGTAAAAAGGACTTGATCTAGTTTGTAGGTAAAAAGGACTTGACTAAATAGGTAGTTATAAGGACTTGATCATCTTAAGGGTAGGTTATCCTTGTGTAACTATTATTTCACCAAAGGATTTAAGTCAAAACGACTTGACCAAGGCTCCTAATTAGAAGGACTTGATCAGTCTATTGTTTGTGATCATCTTATAGGATATTAGTTCATGTATTTGTATGCTTGAGATTGGGTTTTATTCCCAAGAGGGTTTCTCACATATATCTTATGTTGTGTATGTGATCTTGCATTAGGTTTATTATTTATTGTTATGAATGATTTGTATGCTTCATTAATGATTGTATTTAATTCTTAGGTATATAAAAGGGTTTAGAAATTGAATTATATTTTTTTCCATCACTAATTCACCCCCCCCCTCTCAATGTATTTTACATATAACACAAAGTGGGAGGACAAATTTTATTGGGGTGGACAATAATGGGGTGTTTTATTGTCCCAATGGGGTACTCCTATCCTAAGGTCCATAAGAGATAAGGTAAGGGGTATGAATCAATCCAAGCATGATCTTAGGAAACTAATAAATATTGATGTAGACATTATAAATTGATTTTGGATGTTTGAATGAGTGAGTAACCTTGAAAAATGTGTCCAAAAGGACCTAGAATAGGTCATTATATAAGTGTGTGAAAAGGATGATCACAAGCACATAATTTTATCTTAAATGTTAATTTATGTCTCTACATTTCCCCCCTTTATTATAGTAATGAAAAAATAAAAAAGTAATAGAGTAAAATTAAAAAGTGTGTAACTAAACTTACCTTTGAAGTACAATATTAAATGTAAATGACAATGTTAAAATGTGCTTCATGTAAAATTTTAATGAAACATGTGTAAAATTAGTTTTTACCTAATATGAAAATCAATAAGCAATGATAAGAAAAATAATGAATATACCTAATTGGGTGCTAAATTGTTGTGTTATACTATAAAAATTGATGAATATAGAGGGTAGGACCCTTAGACATTTCATTTTCATTAAAAATCTTGGATTGGATTGTGCATGCCCCAATATTCATTGATTAATAGATTGTGCTTAAGAACTCAAGGTATGTTTGACTCCATGATTTCATACTCAAGATAGTGTTATCTTATTGAAGTGAACCCAATAGGTCCTAAGACCTGCTTCAAGAGACACCATGGAAATACTTGTAGGTTATGGGTGACCTATGATAGGGGTAAATATATAAAGAAGGCTAGATCCTTTAAAATCATAATGCAACCAATTTAAGATCAGATTGTAGACTTATAACCTACACTAGGAAAAGCCTAATTTAAACTAAAACTATTCTTTGGTGTGAAAAGGGAGAATAAAAAGACTAAAAACTAAAAATAAGGTGATGCACCAGACTTGAATGTCTCCTCCAACTAATTATAATAACATAATAGAACTAAACAAGGACTGAATTTATTTTGCCCACTCTCCAAATTAGGCTTATCATGCATTAGTATTTCATATGAAGGTCGTTATATATGCTTATAACTTGAAGGGATATATAAAATTTCCTAAACAAGACATAATTACCCAATATCCATAATAAATCTCTAGGATAATCAACTTCAACACAATGTATGACCTTCACAAGACTAGCCCACTTGTAGCAAGGTGAAGGGAAATGGACTTACATAAGGCAGAATGAATTCTACCAAAAATGCATATCAATAAAAAATTAAAATAACATAATAGTATAATCTTGAACAAGGTAAAATTAAGTCTTTATTGATTCAAAGGCTTAAAACTAGTAGTACAAGACCTTAAATGAGTAGATTATTGTCACACCTAGGAAGAGGGATTAATAACAAGGCATTTCAAACCTAGTATATATAACATAAATGAGAAAGAGAGGAGGAATCACTACTAAACTTCATAAATTTAGTTTTGACAACATTAATTATCCCATTCAAAAGAGAAAAAACTAAAAAATGGTTCCATTAGGCCTTATTCAATGCTTTATTCTTCCATTTGATGACTTTCTCATGGAGAGTGGAATAGGAGTGAAGGAGAGGATTATTTATTCTCTATAATTGTCCTTTGTGTGTCTTGTTAGATTATAAATATACTCCTATAGGTATAAGTAACTTTTAAAAATATTGCATTGATTTCTCCAACTCACCTCTCTCTTCATACTTGCATGGTTGACTTAGAGGACTTTCAATGCCACTTTTAGCCTTGGAAGCTGACTTGCCTTGATGAGCACTTAATGGGGCAGTTTCATGCTTTTGATCACAACTTTATAATGCCTTAAGTCTCTATTATATACTTATTGACCCTTAAATTCCATCATGGTCATGCTTGAAAATCATCATGACTCCTTTGGAAACTTGAAACCTACATTCTTAAGCTTGACAATCTCCCTTAATCCTCTTATTTCTATGTCAAACCTATAAAAAATTTATTTTATACTTTAAGAGGCTCTCCAAGACCTATTTTACATTGAGACCTAGTTTTTAGGTAATCTCTAAGCTTAAGACCTTTCTACTAGCTTGAATCATCACCTTAATAATTATTTGAAACTAGCTAACTCTTACCTTAACTTGTTTAGTGATGTTTTTAAACATATGGTAGAAAAACTACTTGAACTTATAGTTATTATAGGAAGGTTATTTATCAATTATTATGACTTATAATTTCCATAAATATTCCTATAATCTTTCTCACCACCTATAGTTTTATGAGGTTTCTTATTTAGAATAAAGCATAAAACTTGAAATGTGATGAATGGGCCTACAATATTGAAGGTGTAAAGAGTCTTGACCCTTTTTTAGCCCTATATGACCTCTCCAACCTTTCCTTTAAATAATTATTTAATTTTCAAAAAAATATGTTGAAACCTCTATAATTCAATTGACATGTGCTCTTGTTCTTAACTCTTTAAATATCCCTAAAAAGTTTTGAGGACCATGTTGCAGGTGTGTAATATTTCTATCTAGCGTAGAAATACTAAATCTTAGTTGACAAACCTCTTACAATGATACTTCATGCATTATCATGGGACTCGAGAAATACCTACTATAATAATCATGATCTTCCTTGATTATGGAAGGGTTTCAACCTACCAAAAGACCAATAACCTATTCCTATACTTGGGATCACAATATAATCAAAAAATCACAATAATTATGATAATTATCATAATATACAATATATTAGAGAGGTTCTTGATGATAATTATGACACCCTTAGAACTAGACCTATCATTCCCCTCCTTTGCATATGCTGACAACATTGATCTAAAGTTCCTTAAATCTCTCTCTATCACACATGATGTCTACTTAATAGAATTTTTAAGGTCAAGATACCTTTAAGGCATGTGTATTGGGTCTTGAGGGCTCAAAACCCTTATCTTCTATCATTGGAACATCAAAACGTCTACATGGAACCTTGTTTCATGGTCCTTTAAGCCTATGATGATCTCAAAATTGAAACTATCCTTGAAGTCCTCTTGAATCCTTTTTCATCATAATTTTAATACATTATAAAGTTTTTGAGATCCCTTACATATTTATAGATCATGAATCAACTGCAAAACTTCTTCAACCCTTACATATCTAGGCTCCCTCAAGGTACTTGAATCATCAAAACCATTATGCCACGATTTGGGGGTTTAAGGGGGGGTTTATACCCTATTTTTTGGTTCAAATAAATCTCACCTATCTCTTCATGGATATTTTTATTTATTTATCTCATCACATTTCCAACTCATCAATATTTTACCTCCACACCAACTCCTTGTCCTTTAATGGGCTAAAACTTAGGTTTAATAAAGTTTGGACTATGTTTTTGGCTCTTTGGATCTTAAAAATCATATGAAAACTTTGGTAACCACCATATAAACCTAAAAACACCTCAAAAACCTGAAAAATGATATATTTTAACTCCCTCTCTAATTTCATCAAATTTCACAGCTTAAAACAAAATATATGAGGTTTTTTTGGTTCTTAAAACCTTAGGTAGATGACACATCTAAACACATTCTCAAGAGTAAAATTACTCAAATATTTCATATTTGATGCACCATTATGGGGTTATTTATGATTATATGTGTCTCTAATCATTCCTATCCCACTCTTACAACCATTTTTCCACTTGAACAATCCTCAATTTTAGATTAAGAATCTCACTTTGACTATTATAACACTGATTCCAAAACCCAAACCTACAACTCAATAAACTTGATAACTTTACCCTTTTATTGTAAAATAACATGATTGAAAACCTCCACTCTATGAATTGAATGTGTTTCATCTTCATCTAGGATTTTAAATGATAAACTAACATTTATTGGCATGAATGATAACTCCTTCAAGGTCATTTAGGATTGGACATGCTCTTAAGGAGATTGAGAAACATGATCTTAGTTTTGGAAGATCCTTGTAGACTCATAGCCCTATTTTTGGAAAAATGAAATATATTGCATTATAATATAAATCCATATAAATTTTTTAACTTTCCTTAACCTTATCTCATCATAATTTTCAATAAAACTTGATTGTCATGAAGGCCTACAGACCTATACCTAGACCTTCAACCATGTATGAAATATTGCTCTATCTTTATAAGGTCATGGAGACTTTTAATTTATCTTTCCAAGAATTTAAATGAATTATCTTAGTTTTATATAATTCTTTCAGACCATACAAAAGTTTTATACAAGTTTTTAGTCTTCTAACTAGCCTGTAACTTAAGTGGCATGGCCATTCTTCATAGAGACAATTTTTCTCACAATCTTGTAACTCTTTTGGAAAGGAATTTGGGTATGGGGAAGATTAATTTGAATTTATTAAATACCATCCATTGGGAGTAACATTATACAATGCACTAAAAACCCTAATTTTTGTTTTCAAGTTTATATAGCTTCCATTTTTAAACTTGAAACTCATTAAAACACACTTAATCATGGTCCTTAAGGCTTGTAACTACTAAAATTCCTTCACTTGTATGATAACTTGTTTTTTCATGGGGTATATATTAATGGAGATTACTTAACTTAAGTAATTAATATTGAGATGTAAACACTTGAAAACATAATGAATCCTTCACTCCCTATTATAGGCCTATATGAGCACATTCAAGCTTAGCTTGAAACATCATTAAAATTTTGACCATGAATACCATGATATGAAACCTATTTTGATAGGGAATTAGGTGTAAATAAATATCTTAGACATGTTTATATCCTTTAATCAAGTGATAAGTACTCCAACATGTTAAGAACTTCATTTTTTATTTTTGCAGACCTGTAGGCTCCTTCTTATGTTTAAAATAACTCTTGAATACCTTAAAATTTATGGATATAATAAGTTTTAAAATTAATTTATATGATTTTTGGTGCAAGTTAATAATTTTTTAGACATGTCTGAGGTTTCAACTTCAAATAAACATTTGAAAATCATTAAAACCCTTCATTTCTACATCTGCATGCCTATACAGGTACATTCAAGGTTATAACTTCCCTAAATCCTAAGGATGGATATCATTATACTTAAATTTTGTTTTAATGAAATTAGGATTTAATTAAGGTACCTATACTTTATTTAATACCATTCACTAAAGGAGACTCATCCTAAAACACATGATAACCTCCTTTTCAAACTGTTGACCTATATAGGTCCTCTTTAAGATTGGAAATCATTAAAACACTAGACATGATCATCATGACCTAAAACATAATTATATATATCCAAATGGATATTTAATTCACTCATAATACTCTTAATTAATTCATTTTATTCTCCTAAGCATTCTTTAAACACCAAAAATGGGACCATGAGCTTGCAGGGTTTAAGAGGGTTTAGGGGTAGTTTGTGGTCCTCTCAACCATTTAAATTGATATAAATATTCACCATATAGTTTAATGGGTTGATATGTTTATAGAGAGACCTCCTCTAATATTTATCCTTGACCATGCATTAATATTCTAAAAATCATGTTTCTATCTAACTTGTTTGAAGATTGTTTTGGCTCTTTAACAATGATTTATAGCCTTGCTAGATTATTTATGTTTCCTAACACCTAAAATATATCCTTTATGACACAATCCTCCCTCTATAATGGTATTTTAATCCCATGAAACTCATTATCAAAAGTATCACATCTCATAAAATAGATTGTGGGTACTTGTGAAGGAGATCTGAAGTTAGTTTTGCCTTGTTCTTATATTTGAGAGCATTTGTATCCTTATTTAATACTTATGAAGTATTAATAATTATGTGAGGGTCTTCATGTTTCTCTATCCTACCCTAGGAATCCACTAGATAGTTTTAAAAATACAAGGATAGCTTCATAATACCTTCTTTTTCATGCGAAACTTCATGTTTAGAATCTTTATTGCCTCTTTATACCTAAAATAACCACTAAGAAGGTCGGTACACATGATAAATACTTGAATAAGGCTATTTAATATCATTCTCATGAATTAAACTTTATAAAACCTATACAAATTCTCATTTATAGATAAATCCTACAACTTATAGGTTTACACTTTCATGGAAATGTGTTCCTCTCTAATCCTTACTTGAAATCTATGATTTTCATCCATGAACGAAACTATTTTGCATTAAATACCCTACAAAACATCTTTGAATCCATAAAATCCCCATAAAATACTTAATATGAATTTTTTTTATGTTATTGAAGGCACTCTTCCCTATTGAAGAAGAAATGAAAGCCACTAAAGGCAAGGAAAAGATGGAAATTTTCAAAATTCAACCTATTTTGACCCTTTTTTATGGATAAACGGAGTTATGGAGGGACTTTTCAAACATTATAAGACTTAATGAGACATTGAGAAGGCTTCACATTCTTAATTAATGAGTGAATAAGGCCCTCTTTAAACCCTATATAGCTTAAATGAACTTTTGAGACCCTTAAGGGTGTATTCATGACTTTATTATGACTCAGAAGACCCTTTTGACCTATTAATAAGCTCATGAATAGTGAATTAGGATATTTTGCTTAGTTCATGAGATGAAATAATTAGACCTTTGACTAAGTACTATATTAACATTAACTAATGTTTCAAAGAATGAGGTATGTCCTAATAAGGTTAATTAGTACTTGAACAAGGATTAAAGACACATTCTCTTGCATGGAGAAGTTTTATAAAAGACCTAACATAAAAAATATTCATGAAAATGACTATAACACCCATTAAAAGGCCATAAAAGTACAAAAAACCTTAGATACTTGTGCATACCTAATCATGAACCTACCTAACCATCATGAGATGCTTACAATTAAAGGTATTCAACTAAC
>JARHVA010001265.1:62500-395000 GCA_037957365.1 Torreya grandis
TACAAGTATGGGTGTTACTATTATTATAAGATGTCATCAAGGGGATGCCTATGTGTATACCATGCATTGTTTCCATATTCATATTATGTGTAATCAGTACCTTGATAATTATATTAATCTAAAGTATTATAATCATTATCATCTTGATGTTGAAATTGTGAAAATTCATCCTTGTCTTATTTTTTATTTCAATATAAATAACTAATTGCCCCATATTACAGGATTGGCCTTTCTAATTTCTATTTTTCAATATTTATTATGTTTTTTACCTCTACTAATATGCCATTACTTTTATCTATGTGTATGTTAGTTGAAGATATGTCCTCTTTTTATGATTTTTCTCTAAATATATTCTATTTTTGGAGAATAATGTAGCCTTGCCTTTATGATCAAATGATATACAATCTATGTTTTAATCAATCATTGATCTTATCTATGTTAACCATGCTCTTTCAAACATAACATTATATGCACTTAGATTTGAAATAAAATGAAAAGTAAGACAACACAATTTCAAATCAAAATAAACTCTTAACTTAGTTGATCCAATACATGTTTTAGATTCACTAATATTATCTAAATGTTTGTTTAGGAACCCCTCAAGGTTAACTAGAATTTATTTATTTTAAAAAAACTCAATAACTAATTTAAATCATCATTAATGATGTTTAACTAAATGAATAATTTGAGTAAAATATGCTATTAACCAATAGGTTAAAAATATAATTCATTTAGCTAATTATCATTAATAATAAATTTTGTTTCTACCAATGAGGTGGTGGTGAGTTAGTGAGATAATTTTGATATATCCAAGTCCACCAAGGTTTAATTCCCATTGAGGCATGTGAGGTCAAATGTGGTCGTTAGTAGTGGTATTGGTGTCCATAGAGCATAGGGGTGGATCTGTGGTAGCTATGGTACAATTGGTATAAATTGATATTATCAAATGGTTTGAGTGGATTTTTAGTGGGATATAACATCCTAACTTATGGTATATCTGGTAATGTTGGAAGTTAGCATGATTTGATAGTTAGAGTGGCTTACAGTTTATGGGCTATAACATCCCATCAAAGTAGTATTATTATTGGGGATCTAGCTCCCTGATTGTGTCCCAAACTAATTAGAGCCATGTTTAAAGGCATATAAGGTAAGGATCCCACCAAAACCATTAACAATCTTAAAAATAATAATAACTTTATTTTGTTTATGAATTAAACATAACAAAGTACAATATTATCCAAGATAGTAATAATTTAGCCACTACTGATTAATTAGTACAACAATTAAAAGTATATATATCCAATTATTATTGTTATAAAATTAACATAAAATAATATAAGTATACAATATTACATAATTGAATATCATATTACAATTATATAATGTTCTATAAGACATATGAGTCTCAAAGGTCTCATTAAGATCAAAAAATAGTCTTGAGTAAAGCCTCTATCAACTGACTGCTAGAAGGGAAGGGAGAGTATCATCTAAGTGATTTTTCACACCAACCATGGACCATTGATCCCCCACATAATATCCCAATAAGGTAATGGACCTTCCTTCATGGATGGTAAGATAGTGATAGTGTGGAAATAGAGAAAGTCAACAAGAAATCCATGTGTTGTAAGATAACTATCATATGCAACATATCATAAATAAATATGCTCTAACATGATATCATTTAATACATGAAAATTAAATCAAATAGGTGAAATGACAATGTTCAAACTATAAACATTAATTTGGCCAAAGTTTTAATATAATTACTTCAGGTCTCAATATTAGTCAAATTCACACACATAACTCATTTGAATAACCACAATATGTCTATTTAAGGGCACTAAGTAAGTATGTGAAATATATTAAACCTACTTATTCAATGTCATTATTAATAGATAAGCATAATAATTCTAAGTTTCATAAATTCCAAACATATAAAGATTCACATAAACTATGGCATAGTTAATATGAATACAAGATATCAAATTCTCATAGGTATTCCTTGTTGAGAATATAAAAGCTATCAATTAGCTAATTGGAATTTTAACAACACATTAAGATAAGAAACTGATATATAACAAAATTAACAATTATTTAACTTTATCATTAGATAATGATCTATTATTTAACACCCATCTATCTACTAAGTTATGTCATCAAGACAAACATTCATATTTTCTTGTTTTCCATTCATTACTTTAAAACTTTCCACAATAAAAAGCCTTTATATGTTCACACATCTCAAAATGAATTAATCCTATTATATCCACCTTCTATCTTTAAAATAATACAAGTATATGATCAAAACACACTCAAAAGAGGTAAATGTTATAGGTAATATTTATTTACCAAAATATGAGTATATAAACCTCATAAATAATAGATGATATATAACTAGGGTTTATATGTTTTAAAGCATTGTGTGTGTGTGTGTGTGTGTGTGTGTATTCAAAACCATATATATGCTTAGTATGACTATAGGGTGTATTACCAAATCTAGTAAATATCACACAAGCAAAGATTCAAAACCATATGGAAAATAATTGAATGTATATAAACTATAAATAATCATTTAAAATCACCCTTATTGATTCTACTAAGAAATTTTGATTTAAAATAATATTTGAATATATTAATATGTATAGTCAATTATTTTTTATTTCTAACTTAACTATATAAACACTCATTTATCCATATAACGCACAAATCCTAGATGTTTATTAGATGCAAGCTTGACTCATATTATCCTAAGTAATTACTCCATCTAAAATTTTGTCCATAAATAAAATTCCCTAAGTCATTATTTAAATTAAAATAATTGATTAGCTACTATGGATATAAATGTACCTTAGTCTATTTATAAAAACCAATAAACAGTTTGTACCTATTCTGATTTATAGTCGACTACAACTCTAATTTTCACAAAATTAATTTTAAAATTAACTTATACCTATGTCTTTTATAGAACCAAAAAATTACAAAATAATAAAACCAAACATGCAATTGTCATTATGCCATTAACTGGCTCAAATTTAATTTATTATCTAACCCTCGAAACCATACACACCAATTCTTAAGAGTCACAACTACCATGCATGATTTTAGTTATAACTAGTTCATTCTTTTTATCGAATACATAAGAATTTATAAAATTATGAATTCCATTCATTCTTACTAAATTATAACATAGAACAAAAAATGAAACCCTCAATATTTTACACTTCTCACAATACTCAATGCACTCAGTTAAAATTGATTTATTTATGCTTGACCCTATGGATGGGTTAAACCTATCCATAGGGTCCTTCAAATAAAACACACACACACACACACACACACACACACACACACACACACACACACACACACACACACACACACACACACACACACACACACACACACACACACACACACACACACACACACACACACACACACACACACACACACACAATTTTTTTTATCAAACCTAAAAATCATTTTAATTGAAAATAAGCATAAATGATTTCTACAAACAATAACACCTAGATATATATACATCAACCATAATAAACTAACATAAATAAAATATTGAATTAGTTTAAAGTATTTTTCAAATTCTAAGTTTAACTACATAATCGACTCTCAATTCTTCATATTACCTAATAAAATTCAAACATTGGTTTATTTATAAACCAAAATGCATTATTCATAAAGTTGTTTAGTCACTGGGTTATATGTATACATGTTCGACCATATGGATGGGCCATACCCATCTTCAGGGTAGAATGCCTATATATATATATATATATATATATAAACAAAATTCTTTAACTCATGTTTTTAACAATCAATGGCCAAAAGCTAGAGTTTGAGAAAATCATTTTAAGAAGGTAATAATGAGAATAAAATTATTTGAAAACCCTACCTTGAAATGTAAATACAAGTAGTGAAAAATTCCAAAAATATTCTTTGCCTAGCTCTCCTTGACCCATCCTCGGTTTAACTCTTCTTCAAACCCCCTCACCTCCATATATCCATATGACTAGTAATTATTCATGCTAAATTTCCCAAAAATAACTCCACAAAACTAGTTGTTTTCAAAAAATGCCAGTTCTCCATAATTTCTTGATGAAATATTGACATGATAACTTTCCCAAAATCCTCAATAGTCAAGTTAACTAGTCGAAAACCATAATGACCAATCCATGCAACAAATCAATGTAAATGTGATTCCCATAATGATTTGAAGGGTCTAAAACAAGCCAATAAAATAAACAATGTATTATTGAATATACCAAATGAAATAATTTCATTAACTTAAAATATGCATGATGGTCTTTGAACATAATAATCATACCTATAACCAAATATTCAACTATGCCTTTGACCATTCACATGAATTATGCCCATGGCTTAAAATAATTATGCCTTTGACCATTCACATGCATTATGCCTATGGCTTAAAAAAATTATGCCTTGATTTAAATTCAATAACCTTCACTAGTTTTAATATGGCCTAAGGTAAACCATTGTTAAATAACATAATAAAACCCCTATTATTTATAATATATGATTTCCACTTATCCAAACATGAATTACTATTATTTTGAAAACATCATATGTATGATATCTATTTTATAAAAAATAGCTTAATTACTTTGCATATAATGTTATTAGGATGTTCAAACTAGATATTTACAAAAAGAAATGCAAACATCTTCAAGATGGTGGAATTAGACTTTGTATCATAGTAAGATCATACAATGACTTTAGAGCACAAGTTACTATGAATATATAAATGAATTAAACCAAGAAAAACATTTTAATTTACCTCTATAAAAACATGTCACACTCATTTGACCCATATGGTACACAATCATAGATAATGGAGTAAAATAACAAACCATAATCTCAACCATCATATGATATTATAAATGCAAACACACTACAAGTATTAAATCAATATGCACAAGATAATCATTCATAACAAATAAGAAAATATGTTAATAATATGATGCATCATGCTAAAATAAATATTAACCAACCAATAATTAATTAAAAAAAAATCTATTTTATATGGTGTGAGTAATCTTCTCATCTCATTCCCTCATCCCCCAATTGTCTCCATCTACACCATCATCTCTGATGATACCCTCCCTCAATCATAGTTAGTAGGGTGGACTCCTTCATGGATCCACCTTAGTGCAAATGAATAGTAGTTATATCATATCATGAAATAATACTAATAAACTAATATGAAATATAAACAATTAACTACTAGTTAGCTATCATGATCACAAATAATAAACATTATTCATAATTAACATATTGATAATCTAGTTACTTAACACATCAATTAAACTGATAACTAACCAAAAAATTAGTAACAAACAGATCAACAAGTCTTGAGTAAAATAAAGATGTAACATCCTTCCCCCTAAAGCTGGTCATCATCTTGATGACATTTATTTCACAAAAAGTTTTGAAATAAAATAGTGTTTAGCAAAAACTAAACATAATATAGAAAAACTTACTAAGAAAAAAGAGGAAATGACCTAAGAAATTCTTCATAATCTTCCCAAGTATTACTATCTTTAGAATATTGGTCCCACTAGACCTTGCATTATGACACTTTTATGTTATGCAAACTAATTTTGTGAGTATCAATTATTTTGAATGGTTATATTATGACCACCATAGGATCTATAACCTATAAAGCATTCCAATCCAACACATGAGAAGGATCAATAAAATCTTTTTTATATATAGGATAGATAAAAAATATTATGAATGATTGCTAAATATAGTGATAAATAAAGATTTCATGCCACATGATTGATATATTCTAAGACCTCGAAGGGTCCCACATATCTAGGAGATAATTTGGCTAATTTGATATATTTTATTCATATTTTTTATGGTTTTACTCTCAAAAATACATTTTATCCAATTGAAAATTATCTTTATATTCTTTATAGCTCAATGGAACTCTTTTTTATATCATTGGATTCAACCAAACTTTGCCTTATTAATTTAACCTACTCTTTCATTTCAAGAAGCATATATAGAATAAGGACTACCCTATCTTCTAATATATACTAGTTGATTGGTGTTCTACACCTTCCATATAATGCCTCAAACAAAGCCATTTTTAGCAATAGTTGGTATGAGTTGTAGGAAAACTCAACCAATGGAAGATATTATTCCCACTTGTACTATTGGTCCATGCAATACATATTTATAATATCTTATAAAACCTTATTCACCCTTTCTATTTGTCCATATATTTTCAAATGGTAGATTGTACTAAATTTTAACTTAGTACCCAATGTTGAATTGAGAGTCAACCAAAATATAGAAGTCATTTTTGGGTCCCTATATGGAATAATATTTTTTATAAATCCATGTAATTGATACACTTCTTTTATAATGAAATTATAGGTGCATCATCTAAAATATTACTAGGAATGAAGTGGGCTACCTTGATGAGTTTATCAATAACCACCAAAATCCTATCATGTATATTTTGAGACATTGACAACCCTTAGACAAAGTTCATACTAATGATCTACCACTTCCATTTTGGTATAGTATGTGGGTATAACAACCCATTAGGATGCAAATTCTTAGTATTACCTTGTTAACATTTTGAACATTGAGAAACAAAATATGTTTCATCTTTCTTAATTATTTTCTATAAATATAATGGCCTTAGTTTTGCTAAGAGCTTAGTTACACCTGAATGGCTTGAATAAGGAGCATTATGAAGTTATTTAAGTAATATAATTATTAAATTCTCTTTTTTTGGTATATAATTCCTTTATTTATACCTCAAAAAACCATCATCCTCTAATTTGAATCCTTCATACATAGGGTCTTGATAATTTTGAGCCAATGCTAACTTTACCTATTCATAAAATTAATTTCTTGGACAAAATTTGACCACTTGACCATGAAAGGTATTCATAATAGTAGCCAAAACTATTAAATACCTTTGATGACTAAGGGAATCCATAACCCTATTTTCCTTGCCTTTAATGTAGCTAATGTCAAAATCATAATCTAATAATAACTTTAACATGAATTTAGGTTAGGTTGGGTGAAGATATATTTGAACCCCAAATTATTAGTGTTGAGCTCAAATGCTTTTCCCAATAGATAATGCATCTAAACTTATAAGACATGAAATATTACAGCCAATTCTAGATCATGTGGATCATAATTTATCTCATATGGATTTAAATTTATAGACTCATACGCTATAATATGTTGACACTCAATTCTAGCCACAATTAGCTTTCGACTAGACTTCATACTGATTCCTACCAACCATTGCAAATTAAGCTTAAGAATCATTGAACATCTTAAATTTATTCATGCATCATTCATCAATGCTTAAATTTTTTTTGAGGTATCCCTATTTGGGATACTATCCTATACGTAATAATAACCTTTCATAGATTCATCCCTAATCACCTTACGACATAACAATTACCATTTTGGCCTATGAACCCATTAAGTGGGGCACTTGATCAAATATTAAAAGAGAAAAAAATCTAATCAAATCGAATCATATAATAAAAAATTAAATGCTTAGTTTTTTCAATTAATGAATATCTAAAAATTTAAATTCCAAAAATCAAAATATTAAGCCTTTTCATCAATGCGTTTATGAGTTATCAAGCTCTTCCAAAATATCCCAAAATATTTAATTTGAGAAACGTGCCTAGTAATTAAAATTTATAATTACATGACAATTTTTAACTCAACTGGAGTTAGTCTAAACTCACCTAGGTTAGTTTGAATCTATTCCATGTTTAAACTCAACCTTAACTCACTGTGGGTGAGATTTAATTCTTGAGGATATAAATACAAAGCCATGCCCATTGTTTTTAATCTCTCTTAGTGTAAAGTTATTATGCCTAAATTCCTTCAAAGATTTGGTAATTTAGTGTTATAATGATCAAATGGATGCAAATAATTCTTGCAATAGGTGTTACTATGCTCAAATATTAATCCAATCAACCAAGCCAAGGTGTTAAGGAAAGTTGAAGCCAACAAAGCTCCATTGATGAAGGTTTCTTGATGCACAAGCTGAGCAAGCCACTTCAACAAGACATTTAGAACTCTAAGGATGGTAAAAGAGTGTTTTATTTTATGTTCTAGTTGTGTTTTCATATGATTCCTTTTTACCTATACTCTTTCTAGTGTCTAGGCTAGAGGTGTTAGGATTTTAGTGTGATATTTTTATTTGTTTATTAAACTAACACAAGACTAACCTCCCCTTTACATATTTATTGTTCACAAAATGGCACACCCCATGGGACCAAGCATCCCATATGGCCAAGGAGGTTGATATGTTGGTTTTAATTTTTCTAATAGATGCATAAAAATATTCAAGTTTCAAGTTTTAGATTCATTTTTTATGTCATTTTATTTTTATCAAGTCACATATTGTAAGGATTGATGCTAACTTTTTAGTTTGGCATTGATTATAGGAATTAACCACAATCTCTGATTAAAAAATAGAACATGACATGGAACATGGCTAAAAATGGGTATTCTTGATTTTTCTTGCCTTTATTCTGTGTTTGATGACTTTTATATTGATTGTATAACCCATTTCTTACAAAATCCATGAGTTTTTTAGATTTTAAGATCATTTACTAATCATTTTTACCTCAAAATAAACTCTATTTTTATGGGTTTTATAAGAAACATAAATTATTTACTTGATTGACATTGATTTATATAACCAACACTAATTTTTTTGGATTGGTATAATTGGTCTTTGAGACAAAAAAAATAGAAATCTTGAGAGATAAATTTGAAATGTTGTTTTCTCATTTGATTTTTGGCTTCTAAGAAGGCAAACCCTCGAACAATTTGTAGGTCTTGAGGTAGAAAGAGAAAATTTTAAGCATGGTTAAATCTTACACAGATTATATTTGGTGCTTAAAATCTACTTAGTTGTTTTCATCTCTTAGTTATTTTTGAATTTTTTGCAATTATCAAACAACAAATGTCAAGGGGCTCAAACTTCATAACACATTTTATTTATTTATGTGTTATAAAAATTAACTTTAAAATTAGTTACATAATCTTAAGAGTTTCATTATTATGATTGTTTGTTGAAAGTTTTTTTTTTAACAAAATGAGTTTCGTATGTATGCTCTCCCCTATCCCCTTTAGGTAACTTGGGTGATAAAAAACATTCACTCTTTGCATTTTATCATTTTAGTCCAAAAGTATAGAAGGAAAGTTGCTAAGGCCTTCCCCAAAATCTGTATGAATTAGGTGACCCAAAATGACCCTAAAGTCCTTCCACTTGACTTTATTTTATGCTTTTTGGCTTGTGGGTGGGAGTTCATAGCCTCCTCACAAATTCTCTAGGGAAGCATTGCCCCTAGAATTCATCTCCTGGCATGGCTTCAACCCCACTACATAGTGAGTTATATAAATTGAAGGTGACTCACTAGGATGTTTGTTTTGAGTATTTAAAACAAGCTCCATTAGTGGTAATCAGCCTTAGAATATAGGTTCAACTCAGACATCACAATACACTAAAAAATTAATAGATGTAGTGGTTGTAAAAAGGACAACACATTTTTGCAACAAGTTAGTTGATGTAGATCCAAATGACATGATTGTGCCCTAGTGTTTGCCACACATATGGTACCATCTAGAAATGAATTAAAATGAATAGTTTTAGATAACCCCATATGCCATAAACATATTTTTGATGCAAGGAGAGAAACCCAAAGTTACATGTTATTGTACAAACTCTTGAGAGAAGAGGGGGCCTAAAAAGCCTAATTTTCATTCACTTTTACTTTTTGGATTAAAAATTTAAAATCCTCTCAAGAGAAATTATATAGATGAAATTTGATAGTATGATGTAACCTTGTTAGTTTTAGGATTTAAACTCTACACTTAGGCATTTTTGTTGTTTGGTATTTTTTACTTACATGGTCTTGAGTAAAAAATATTTATTTATCATACCACATCC
This sequence comes from Torreya grandis, assembly GCA_037957365.1. Taxonomy (NCBI): domain Eukaryota; kingdom Viridiplantae; phylum Streptophyta; class Pinopsida; order Cupressales; family Taxaceae; genus Torreya; species Torreya grandis. The sequence continues at coordinate 72,495 of JARHVA010001265.1, forward strand.
AAAATGAGTTTTATTTGTACATAAATCCTTGGTTTAAAGAGGAGTTATGATGTCCATTTTACATCACACCTTTTTATTAGTTGTTTATCAAAACCTTTATTTATGTGTGTCACCTGTTTGAAAAAGGTGTCATTACATTACCCAATTAATTCCACATATTTTTCCTTAGACTTTTGAAGCATTATAACATCATTAAGTTGCTTGAATCATTTTAAATACTTATTTCCTTGTGTCCAAATTACAATTTTGAAAACCATGTGTGCTTTTTGGATTTATGCCTAGTGTCATCATGTCGATCATTCTTGTCTAGCTTGTTGTCTATTTTGAAAAGCCTAGTCTTCTAAGTTAAGTTTGAAATTAGCTTTGACCAGTTCAGATCTAAACATTAATTGGTTTCTACCTATGACTTGTTTAATTTTGGCCTAGACATTGATCTGTCACTTTTGGTCTGCGTAACTTAGATTAATTTCTTACTCAAATTTCAATACTATTTTTGTACTTAAATTTGGGAAAGTGGTCTATCTTTCATATGCCTAATGCTTCATGTCTTTTACCAAATGATCAAGTGTGTGTTTAAATATGAATCCCTAGTTTGTGTCAAAGTGTTTAAAATTTGTTAGATTAAATATCTTTCCTTTTATACCTCATTTTATTTAAAGTTTAGCTTTTGTGGCTTGTTTTCCAAAATACCTAGCAAAACCTATTTTGAGCCTAGATTTTGTGGCCTATTTTCCAAAAGATCTAGTAACCTTTGTTATTTTAGAACTAGTTTAGACATTTTTGAAACATTTTCTACCTAAAGTTTGGTATTCATTTGTATTTCATCTACTTGACCATTTTATTAAGACATTTGATGTTATACATTTGACATTAAACTATTTTAGACCAAGTTTTAACATAGACCTTTTTGAAGATACAACTCAACCTTTAGACTAAGTTAGACCAAGTTTAAACCATTTATCTTTTAGACATTATTTTTAAGAGTTTATATAATTTTAGGCCTTTTTTGTAAAATATTCATCATTGAGTTGGATATGTCTCATTACACTTATAGTGAAGCCATGTACAATCTAGGTTATGATAATGTGGTCACATAAGATGACTTTTTTCAAGACCCCTATGATGATGATGTAATTTATGAGATGGATCCTTATCCTCCTTACACCAATAAATCTAGGGTACAAATCCAAGATCCATTAGCCCACTATTTGGTTAACACAGCTACATACTTGGAATAAGACCAAGAGAAAATAATGTAGTATCTTGCTAGAGTATCATTAGTTGTAGAACAAATTCACTAATAGCCATATTAAATTATTATGCCATCGACATATGATCCTTATTTTTTTATTGTCACTTTCTTGAAAATAAGGATGAAGATTTAGTCAAAGCCATGGAGGTAGGGGCTAGGTTTCTAGCAGACTTGCCCCACAATAATTTTCCTAGAATAGTTAGAGTGCCTCATAACATACCTTATAACCAAACCATTGAACATGCCTCTACTAGAAATCCTTAAGCACTTATGTTGATGTTGTATCAAGACCCACATATGATTATCATAATAAATGGCCTCATGGAGGACCACTTTATATAAATTAAAATAGCATATCAAACCTATTTAAAGATAGCACATAAATTTAATAACATGACCATGTCAAACACTCCACTCATTGAGATATCTCCTTTAAAAGGGGTATTAATTGAATTAACAGGTCAATAAAATTTGGGTATAGACCCATTTGTACAAATCAATTTAGTTGGTGACATGTAAAATTTCACTACTATTAAATAAGTGTCTACTAATTCTATGCAGAATAATATGCTCATCTAATCCATCAAAAAATGGTTTAACTACACCAACAACTAGTCTACAATGAATTCTTTTAATTAACACCATGAGTAGTTCATAATAGTATAGGGTAGCAACTCATACGTCCCAATGATAACAAGTTACCTCTAATCCCCAACCAACTATTTCATCAAGTGAACAACCATAAGGGTTAAGTAATCAAGCACCAACTAGTGCCTTACCTCAACAAAATGTGATGAATACTACACCATAAAAGTGATGACTAACATTCCAAAACAATAGGCATAATCTAATATTCCATCATAATAGAGGTAAAATATTATTCCACCTCAATAGGGGGAAAAAATGCTCCACCTTATTAGGTAGTGATAAGTATACCTCAACAGTCATAAACCAATATGCCTTTATAATCATAAACATTTTCTAATCAACAATGTATGTCTATTAGTCAAATGAAGATACCAAACATCTAGAAAATATCTAGTTCATAAAAGATGTTCATGCAACCAAGAGGTACTCTTGTCCCATAAGTAATAATTAGGCAATAGTTACCTTTCATTCAAAAAGTTACACAAATCCAATGGTAGGGCTTTAGTCTACAACAAGTTCACCTTATTTAGCTAGGTTTGACTAGTCAATAATAAGTCACTACTCAATCTTATCGAGAATAGTACTTTACCTAGATCCATATCCTTACATCATAGTTATAATTCCCTCAAAATTAGGCTTATATACTAAATCTAAAATAGAATATCACATAACAACATGTGCAATTTCAACAACTATATCCTAATTTGTGAATGCATATTCCTGGTTAGTTCACTCATCAAACCAACATTTGACAAAAAACCATTCCTCCATTATACCCTAGTCAAGGTAATCCATCTTTAACCACCCAACCTCCACCTTAGACCAATGTTCCATCTAGTTTCTTGGCACAATAACTAAAATAAATTAAGGATGTAATTACTACCATTCAAGTGAGGAAATATACCAATAATTTCAATTTGGATGATATGTGTTTGTACACATTCAACATGAAGTATATATAGATACGATTTCTTCTAGGGTACGAACCACCAAAACTTGATAAATACAAGGGTAAAGGAGACCCTACAACCCATTTGACATAATTATTTGTTGCTTTCCATGTAATGTATTATAGTGAAATATACCTCTTACTTTTATTTCCTTTAAATGTAGAAGGATAGGCTTTGGAGTGGTTTTTAAAATTTCCAAGGAATTTTGTATCTAATTTTGATGACCTTTAATACAAATTTGTGTAACATTTCTCCTAAAATATCAAACATGAGATTTCATTAATAGATTTGACTCAAGCCAGCTATAAATCTATTTAAATCTTTATAAGTTATCTATAGAGATGGAGAGCACTTGCTAGTCATTTCACTCATAGCTTATTAGATAAAAAATTGGTCATTGTGTTTACTAAAAATTTACACAATGAGATATCATATCATCTAGAGCTTCAATGTGTACATAATATCAAAGAGATCATTGACAAAGGTTTTCTAATTTAAAAGGACCTTATTAATAAAGGAATTATTAAGTTAACTTTATTAAATTAAAATCAGAACCAAAACTAAGGAATAGATCAAAATCAGAACCAAAACCAAGTCCAAGCATAAGTGTTGACACTATCCCAAGCTAGTAATTATGAAAAATAAAATCAATTCAATTACAACAAGAATGTTTTTGGAAATTTAGGAGTCATGACATGTCTAACTAGGATAAGCACCATCTACTCAAACTATGTTGTAAATGAAAATTACTCATCATCAATAACCCATTTAGCAAGTATGATATTTATAGTAATTTAGACCTACTTCACAAACACAAAAACCACTACCTTTGCATACCCCTCCTCCAAAAAGAAATGTCCTTACTATTTGAGTCCTTAATGATCTTAGAGAGACTATAGAATCTATGTTTTTCAAGTTATACATAGATAATATGATTAGTTGGCCAATTATGAATCATTATCCTAAGGGTATTTCATATCTGGATTGATATAGAGAGAATTAATTCTATGAATATCATTGTGTTCATGGACATAATCTATGTTGTTGTGTAAAAATCAAACACCTCATTGAAAATATGTTAGAAAATGGGGATATTACATTAGATAATTGAACATTTACATCCAATCAAAACCTAGTTATCTACCAAAACCTTTTTCTACAACATAACAATAACAACTAATAGTCATGATGACAACAAAAATAGTATCAATAGTCACAACAACAATAATAACATCAACTGAATGGAAGGAACAAAGGCTAGAATGATTCTAATACACAATAAAGTTACCATGTAGTTGTATATGGCTAAACCAAAGTTGTAGGTCATATTATAGGAGGTCATGTTTCCACCATCACCATCAATCCAAGACCAAGTTATAATAGAATAGGACCATTTCTAAACAATTCCAATCAATCCACTTATACCAATAATCTTTCCTTAACCTAGGACCACAGAAAAGCACACCAGTAACTAAAGATTAATATTTTAGGACCTTATAATGATAACTCATCATTACCCCATGACCATAAAAAAGTGCACTGGCAATCAAGAATTATCTTATATGGGCCCCATCCACCATCATTTTATAGGAACAATAGTGTTTTATCTAATACTGATTATACAATCATAACTTGATAATCAAATATTACCATTCCCAACCCACAACCACCTGCCAATGAACCAATCCAACCCACTATCCTAGCTAAGAACAAGCCATATACCATTTTGAAGGAAAATACATTTGGAATTTCTAAACAAATTTAAAAGATGCCAATGCAAATCTCTAGTTTAGATTTGTTGCAAACATATACTATCCTTAAGAACATCTTGATAGAGTTCCTAGGCTAATCCAAGTTCCAAATGACATAAATCCTAACAAATTCTAAGCTTTGGTTGAACATATAGCCCCAATCCAATAATTGACCTTTAACCAAAGTGATATATCATTCTTTTTCCCTCTCCATAATAATCCATTGTACATGTAAGTTTTCATCACATGACATAAAATGAAACATGTACTCATAGACAATAGATCAGACCTAAATATTACATCTTTAAATCTAATCAAGCATCTTGGATATACAACAATTGATCTATAGTGAAAATAATCACTATCAAGTCCTATGACAATGAAGAATGGGAATCACAAGGCAACATCAACTTATCAATTATCATTGAGCTTTGACCCATGATATACTTTGACATGTGTTAGACCTCAACCTATCTTACAATTTGATCTTGGGTAGTGTGAATAAGGAATATGTAGAGGAGAGGTTAGTCTTGTGTTAGTCCAATAAAAAAAAATAGATTAACACATTAAAAATTCATACACCTCTAGACTAGACACTAGGGAGAGCATAGGTAACAATCATGCATATGAAAACACAACTAAAACATAAAATAAATCCTTCTTTTACCTTCTTTGGATCTCCAAAAGTATTTTAGAAGTGGCTTTCTCAGTTTGTACATCAAGAAGTCTTTGACAATGAAGCTTATTTTACTCCTTCTCTCCTTGTCATCTTGACTTAATTGTTTGGCTTATTATTTGGGAATGATAATACTAATTGCATGAATATTCTCTCTCCAAATTGGCATTATAACACTAAACTATAAAATTATTTGAATACATTTAGGCATAATAACTTTACATTAAGATAAATTAGAAATCAATAGGCATGGTCTTATTTTTATAGCCTCAAGAATTAACTCTCACCTAAGGTGAGTTAAGGTTGAGTTTAAACATGAAATGGGTTCAAAATAAAACTATCTGAGTTGATAATAACTTCAATTGAGTTGAAATTTTTCATGTAATTATTATTTTAAATTAATATTCATGGCTCTCAAATTAGATATTTTAGGATATTTTGGAAGAGCTTGACAACTCATAAAGGCAATGATGAAAAGGCTTAATATTTTGAATTTTGGAATTCCCATTTTTAGATATTCATTAATTAAAAATGGATAATTTAACTAAGAATTTAATATTAGTTAATTAGATGATTCAATTTTATTAGAATTTTGTCTTTCAATATTTGATCAAGTGTTGCACTTAATGGGTCTATAGGCCAAATTAATAGTTGTTATGCTACAAGATGGTTAGGGGTGAATCCGTGAGAGGTTATTATTATATACGGGATAGTATCCCAAATGGGGATGTATCAACATGAATTTGAGCATTGATGAATGATACATGGCCAAAATTGGGATGTTTGGTGATTATTAGGCTTAATTTTCAATAGTTGTTAGGAATCAATCTGAAGTCTGGTCATAAGGTAGTTATGGCTAGAATTGGATGTATATATTTTCCCCCTATTCAGGAAGGTATTGCAAGCTATAAGAATAGTAACATATTCTCAAATAATTAAAAGGTCTTGGATGCCTAATTCTCCAATAGGAAATTGATGAGCTCAGGACACCCCCTCAAGGGAGCATTTGACAAAGAATATTGATGATCTGTCCCTCAAAAGAAGGAAAATGATCAAACCTATAAAAGTAAAAGGGGGTGGAAAAGATTGATTTTTCCATAGGTAGTTATAATTAGTGGCACAATAAGCTACCTTGATTAGGTAGATTAAAACGATGATTTACCCAAAGGTAGTTATAATCATTAGCATAAAAAGATAAAAAGATAAAAAGATAAAAAGATAAAAAGATAATGATTTTCCCATAGGTGGTTATAATCATTATCCAAAGGATAGGGATAATAAGAGAATGATTTTCCTAAAGATGGTTATAATCATTAACACCTAGATAGATTGAACACAATGATTTTACCATAGGATGTTATAATCATTGGCACAATAGTGTGGATCAAAACACAATAATTTACCCAAAGGTGGTTATAATCATTGGTAGTATATGTGGGATACTACACAATGATTTACCCAAAGGTAGTTATAATCATTGGCAGAATGATGGGAGTAATATAGAAAATTAGAATAGGGGGATTATGTGTAGAATCCATACTCACATAGTAAGATTAAGACAATATATAGGAGTAAGATGAAGTTGGGAAACCTTATAGTATGGATACACACATCTTAACTATCAATGATTAAAATTATTTCATGATTTAATTAATATATTTAGGGAATGATTTGGGTATATTGAGAATATTTTAGGTGCCAAGGAGAAGTACCATGGCCTCATTGCTTGTAATATTTCTCAAGCTAATTTTTATTGTATCATGTGATGGTAGGCATCATGATATATAAAGTCATGAGAAATTAGCCAAAACATGCATAAATACTGACACATGTTCTAATAAACATTTAAAAACAATGCACCAATGATAAAAAACAATGATGACAATGCTAAAATATGAATATAAATGGACTTAAGTATAATGTGTAATGAATTACCCAATGAATGTAGATATACAAAGTTAAGGCATAAAAAATAAATTAAAAAAAATAAGCAAGCAAACAAACAAACATAAAGAAAAAACACCAAGAAATAGAAGAGAAAGATAGAATAAAACAACAAGAACAAAATGATATAAGGAAAAACAATGGTTAATCACAATGTTAGCAAAAATAAAGGACAATTAAAAATGACACAAGGTTGCCCATAGGCTATAGGGAAGCAATGATAAATTAAAAAAATGGGGGGAATAAAAGGAAAAGAAGGGGTAGCTGAGCTAACTCTAGATTATCTAGGCAAGTGGATAATGTCTACATAGTTCCATGGATGCAAGATCCAACATAAATTTTAGGTCAAATGTAATTCTCCTAAGAGATGGGATAGAATAAAAATGATGATTAAGAAAACATGATTTATTAGGTAGAGTAATTGGGAATGGTCTTTTAAAATGGCGAGAGCGTGAGATGAATCTTAGCGGTCATTAATGTATCAAAGTTGAATGTGTATGATAGAAAATCATAAAATGGTGAGAGAGTAAGGATTAGGGGATTTCAAGGATGGAAAACTAAAAGATAAGTGGTTTATTATGAATTAGCTAGGAGTCCCATAATCCTCAAGGAAAAGAAGTGGTTGATTTGGTGATTTTTAAGATTTTTTAGATTATTTTCAATTTTTTTTAGAATTTTCAAAGTATCTCAACTCATTTGAGAATGAAGAGATACTAAATGGACCAACTCACAAAATGGTGAGAGTGTTCAAACTTAAATTTCTCATAAAATGGCAAGCATGGAAAAATGGTGACTGAGCTAAACTCAACATGAATCGATCCCTGCCTACATAGTCCTAATAGGACCTCAAGTGATGGTAGTTATGCCTTACAATAGTGAAATTTGACTAGGTAGTAACAATTTCTCAAATTAGGTAAATGGAATAGTATGACATAGTAATTTAAGGTGGGACTTCAAGGCATAATAAAGGTGTTATTCTTAATTTTCTCATAGGTGGTTATAATTAGGAAATAATGACATAGTTTAATGATACTAATTCTCCAAAAGGTGGTTATAATTAGTATCACAAAATAGAAAACTAATTATAATACCTAAAATAAAATGAAACAAGAAATGAAGGATGTAACTACCAAACCAATGTCATATTGATCTAAAATAAGGCCTCGATCTAGAATATTGAATCAGTTATGTAAACTTAATCTGAATCCTCTCACTAAAGGTAACCAAATAACCAAAGGAATAGAACCAAGGTCGAATGGGTTAGGTAGGGAGGGTAAATATAATCTTTGGTCAATAGGAAATATTGACCAAGATTGACTTTTAGGTCAAATTGGGGCACCCTTAAGTAAAAGTATAACTTATATATTTTTTAGTGGGGGTCTAATTTATTTTCATGGGGTGTATTACATGTTATTTGATGTTATCTAATGCACTTCTAGCCTTAGTCATAGTTTCATTAGCTTATTTGTCAATTTGGTTCATTTTATGTGCTTTTAAGGGTCATTAATGAAAGTGGCATGGTTCCCAAGGTGCCTAGGTGTATTATTTTCATTTAAAATGTATAATAGGTTAGTATAACTATCAGGTATGTTATTTACATCAGAATATTTCAATTAGTTTAACTGAAATTAGAGAAACTAGCTAAAAAAGAGAGAAAATGGCACTTATACGACCCATGGGGAAGTGTGTCACATGGGATAAGATATTATATGGCATATTCATCTTCATAAAACTAATTTATATTTTTTTATCTATAATTTCCATTTTGGGGCCAAAACTATTGTACAACTTTCTTGGTTTCCTAGACACATAAAAATGACTTTTACATTTTTGCTCAGTATAGACAACTAAAGATGTTTCAAGTCAAAAAAATTTGGGAGGTTATGTTAAACTTAGATAAATTTATTTAAATATAAATATTTTTAATAATTGTGTCATGTGCTTCATGAACCATCCTCATGAAGTTGACTATACTTTTCTAGTAGATGTTTCATGCACCCTATAGGTTTTTCTCTATTTTGGTCATATCCATAGGCACCAATTGGTGATGTTGGATCTATAGGATGTTTTATTTATTATAATATTGTATACATTATTATCTTCATGTTTAATAATTTCTAGATGAGAAACTTACTCCATGCTACAAGAAGGTGTCACCATATGCAGTCTCAATTGAAGTTCTTATTTATTATATTTTTTATCTTGTATGGGTCTCATGAAGTTGGTAAATAGTTTTTTTATAGATATAATGGTCATATTACCACCTCATTATATGTTTTTATTTCACCATGTGATCTTTTGAATACCTTACAAGCTTGTCTTCCATCATTATCAACTTCATGCTTAACTTCACTTTTAGTCACCTATAAAAGCTTGATTAACTTGTTCATGGGATGATAATTAGGTTATTTTAGTTTTCAAATCCATCAAAAGTTTAAAAGAGTCCATTTAGATGTTTGGGGAAGGTGCAAGTATGGTTACAAGTTCATCCACCTTGCTAAAATAGTCATTTGATGCTCTTGATTACCATATTCCACGTATATGCAAGTTATTTTCATGTTGGAGAGGGTGTATTTAAGCTAATTTTAGGGTTTTATTTATTTATCCCATATACTTAAGGTTAACAAATGAATTTGAGTGGTTTTAAAGCTTTTCCCTAACATGTTCTTGCCTAAGTTTATGCCTTGTTTGTATAAAACATCCTAATGCACACCTACATGGCCTTGTTGATGTCATAATGAGTTGTAAAATGGTAAAATATGGAATAATATAAAGTTTAATTTCATATAAAGTTCCATATTATTCATATCTAGCTCATTGTTGGTGTACCAAAGCATCGATCTATAGGTGGTTGAGTAGGTTAATAAGTTATTTCATGGAGAGGATGAAATAATTGGACACATAATTAAGGTTTTGGTATGGTATTTGGGATATAAAAATCTCATATAAAGTTTCTAAAGTGAAATAGGAAGTGTGGAATCATATTTGAAGACAAGGGACTGAGTTTAGGGAAGTTTTCCCTAAAATGGCAAAATAGAGGTCAAGGGACTTCTTGTGAATATCTTAAAACATGATTTAATGGTGTTCCAAGGCATCTCGCTAAGTTAATCCTATAATACCTAACATATAAAATATATCTTCCATTAATGGTTTTCAAAATGTCAATACAAGGTGGGAGTTGTTAACCTTCAAAGTTGCTTAAAAAGCACTAAAATGCTCCATTGAAATCTATAAGTTTGATGCTTGAATGGTAAATTATCTCCCTAAGGAGAAATAGTGATAAAAACCTCTTAAATAGGATGGATATACTAATGGGATGATTTAAAATAAAATTAAGGTAAGAAAAAAATAAGTTAAAACTCCTATACAACCCCTATGACTACCTAGAAGTGTCTTTAAGGGTAGGGAATGTACACCTACATAAGGGTCTTAGGGGCAGGGGTGTCTCAATACAAAAATAACATAGTTTATCCTTACATGGAACATACTAATTAAACCCAAGATTATTACACATGGTGTGTGACCTCAGATAAGTTTCAAGGAGACCTATAAGCACCATGACCTAATGGATAAGGCCAAATATACACTTACAAGTAGGGGCAAACATTGTGTCTCAGTCATGGTAGGGGAAAATTCAATTTTGAGATTTTATAAGGTGAAATAATGCATGGGAAGGTATAAAATTTCTCTTGTTATCATGGTCTAGTGAGGAGTCCTCTCACACTATAACCAAGCCCCAAAGATTCTCATGAAACCTACAATATACCCTAAAAATCATGTGTCCTAGTCAATAGATAGTAAACTCAATTTTGAAGGGTAAAGGTGCATTGGTAGGGTTAATTGGAAGATCATAATTAGTGAATTAATGTGTGAAAATATCAATTTATATTCTTATGAATTCATAATCTACAAAAAAAAGTAAAATAAGCTTATATAGGCCCCAAAATCCCTGTATTGCACCTACAATATTATACATGCTAGTGAAGGTAGGGTAATACATAAACTAGCCAAAGAGATGGGTACGGGTTATAAGAAACTAAAATTGATTATTACTATTTAAATGTTTTTACATAATCCAAATACTCCTCCAATATGGCCATCTACCTTCCTTACTTGGCTAAGGGGTTATCAATTCATACAATGAGTGAGGAAACCACTTGGCCCAATAGATGAACATGAGGAATTCAAAGAGAAGAAATGTATTGGGGTGAATAAAAAGCTTCAGTAAAATTAATTAGATATTTAAAACATGTTAAAGTAACCTATAGGCATTGTATTATCTTGGAGAGGTCACTCTTAGGAAGGATTGAGGAAAATGCAAGAAAATGGGCTTTTTAGAGGCATTTTGGGGCATTTGGAGTTGGTTAGACACCTAAACCATGGAATAAAGATAAAAAATATAGTAAATAATAATAATAATTACTTGGAAAAACTCCAAAAATATTCAATTTTCCATGGGGATGAGGCATATATCTCACTATTTTGTCTCAGAGGTCAGCAAGTCTAGGAAAATTAGGCTTTGGCAAAGTGAGCTAGTGAGTGAAAAATGGGTAAAGGGATTGATATAAAGCTTTGGGAACATATATAAACATGTTTTGATGTTAATTAAATGTTATTAGATGATATGGAATCACTAGATCAGGATCATACTCCTCAAGGTGACTAAATTACCCATATACATAGTTAAACTAGGCATCTTTCACTAAGCCTAGTTGGTGAAGTAGGAGAAAAAGATGAAGAAGAGTTATTGGAGGGTTATGTAGTGACTTTTTAAGCTCAAATGGGATTTAAAAATTAATAATAAACTAACATAACCATGAAATATCAGTACTAATATCCAAAGCTAGTAAGGTGCCTATTAGACCTATTAGGCTTTGAGGGGACCTAGAACCAATTAAAGGTCCATGTTCATTTCTAACTCTTGGTGGACTATCTAGATGATTGGGGAATGTTAGGGAGGTGTATATAGACATTTTTGATCTCATATTATTTATAGGAACCTAAAATAAAACCATTTTTATCCTAGAAAGAGCCCAAGCATGCAAAAATGGTAGAAATAAGTTCGAAAAAGTGTTTTCAAATACTCATATATTTTATAAGGATTTACATGGGAAAAAAAGGAATTGGTAGAGGTCATCAGGTCCCCTTGGTATAAATTTTTTGGAATTTAATGGTAGATCCAACATCAAATCATTTTTAACAAAGCTTAAGACAAAAACTACCTAAAACCTTATTAAACCCTCAGCTAGGACCCGATGGAGAAAAAAAGATTGGAGAGATATCCAAATGACATATTTTTACCATGTAATATATTATAAATTTTATAAGACTCATAAAATATTCCTCCCATATAGATGAGTTGTATGAAATTATATGAACATGTAAAATAGTGTATTTTTGACAATTTTTTGTGTTTTTTAGGTTCTAGGAGGTTTCAAAAGATGAAATAAATTTTGGAGGAAATATTTATACTTATTATAATTCCATATGGTCATTTATTTATAAGGTAAAACTTATAATTTTTCAAATAATAGCTCTCCTTTCATCTAGTCAAAACTGGCATAGTGGACACAAGAGTGAAAAGGGTGAAAAATCCAAGTGTGAGTTTTTTTAAAGCATGCTTGATGCCTCTAAGTCCATGGAGGGTATTTATAGGTGTCATTAACTCCATATCATGTATTTTAATGGAAAACTAAATGAATTTTTTAGGCCAAGTATGAGGGGTGACTAAAAAAAGAAGTTTTTTAGACTATAGACAATGATGGCTTCCTTCCAAGAGTTTATAGACGAGTAATAATGAAACTAATGAATGGAGACACATGTCTAAAGGCCTTAAATATTATCCCAATCATAATACCTATCCCTAGTTAGTGGTGGGATGATAAAATAGGTTCAAATGATGAATGTAGTTTTTAAAGCCAAGATTAGGAGTTTTATGCCAATTTTCATAAGTTTCCTGACTTGTATGGACACTTGGTCCTCCTGAAATTGCATGGTTAATCCCATATATTTTTATCATGTAATTTTAACCTCTTTTATTATATTTAAAATTTTCCAAGTGACCTTTGGACTTCCTTTGTCTTGCTCTTCTCTCAAAGGCTATAAATATTGACTCTTTTTAGTATCCTCCATTGGTTGATGATGAAACCCTAGCCAATTTTTTAATTGAATGAATCTTGAATAAATAAACAAGTTATTTTTCATACTTACGTGTTTTATAATTTATTTTTATTGCAATATTATTGGTCTTGTCTAGTAGAAGATGATCTTTTCTAGCATGTTATCCTTGATTGTTCACCAAGTGTGTAGAAGAGTAATTGTTACAGGTCTTTGTTAGTGTTATTTTATAAGTGTATAAGTGTCTTAAAATTGGTTCATGAATATATTCCACAAAGTAATAATTAATTACTCTCTTAATTATCAAAATACCTTATTGAACCTAACTTATGAAATATTGATGTGATAATATAATTTAAATTATGAGTTTTGTTTGAAAGAAGCCTTGTTCAACTCTAAGTAGTAAAATTTTAATCAATAGGAGGAAATATAATATTTTGCATCATTTTTTTTAGATTTGTTATTTGTTTTCTTATCCCTTTTCATCTAATGTTGATAGGTAAGAAAGTACTTCAAAGAGCACATCAAGGGAACTAGCCCTTCTAGAGATTCATCTCATGAAATTTTTACCCAAAACAAGAGAGATGTTTCCATTATTCCCCTTGGATTAGGATATCTAGGCATCTTCTCAAAGGGTGAAAATCCAAGTTACAATAGTTTTTGGCACACCTAGAGGGATTTTAAGTCCTAGAACATTGTCTTAGATTGGATCTAGTCTTGGCATAATTTTACCTAAAAAGACATATACATTTAGTACTTGGAGATTCCAATAATTTTTTCAACTCTTTTTTTGATGATTAGTCCCTAATTTCCATGCCAAAGGTGACCACTAAGTCTGTTGCTAAAACTATACCCTTTGATTTTGTGTGATTGCCTTTGTATTCTATCAAAAGGTTTAGGTTTGTGAATACTCATCCTTATTCAAGATATTTGTTGTTTAATAATTATAATTTCATACTAATTTAAACCTATAATACTCATAGTATACATTACAAGATGGATAAAAACCAACCTTTTGTACCTTTCACTTGATCATCTCCTTTGAATCTTTCTTAATATGACTAAATTCTAGGAGTAGTACTTAAGAGTGTTCCATATTTTAGTGGATAATGTCTTATTACTACCATTTAACATATTATAAACATATAAAACTTCTAAAATATAAATAATATTACCCAAAATAATGTGTCTATTAGGTTATTTTCATTGTCTTTTAAATGTAAAACTTTGGATTGGTATGGGACTCTACCTAAAAATTCTATTAGTTCATGTGATGAACTAGGAGATCTATTGTCTAAGAGGTTTGGAGAGAAGAGTGATAATATATCACTATATGATAAATTAACCACGATCAAGATGGGGCCATAAGATTCTAGTACTAGATACCAAAATACATGGGATAGGATTCTAGCCCTTGTGAGACCTACTCCAAATTACGCCTTCTTGTATTGTCTAAAAGTATTGAATAGTGATGTAAACATGATGATCCAATACATGGGTGGGAATACACTAATTATTACCTATGGGATAGCCATAAATTTTGATAATTGTCTTGTTCAAGTAGGGAAGATTACTCTTAGGCAACCAATGCCATTGTTCCCTAATTTATAGCCTCCTAGTCAAGTTGCATTACCTAACTTGGCTCATTTTCCTAGTCAATAAAGGTATGCCATTACCCCCACAAATGAGTTTCATGAAGTCAAGAGTCTACTCCAAAGTGTTATGAATGAATTTGTTTCCCTCAAAATGTAACAATCTCATAGTTATAGACCGTATCAACCCTATAATTAGTTTGGACAAGCAAATAGGCCTCCTTTTCAAGGAAATAATCAAGGACAAGGTGAAATAACTCAAGCTAGACCTTACCAAAGTTATAATTCTAATTCCTCATCATATTAAAAATCTTTTATACCCACTTAAAAAAAAATTGTTCAAGCACAACCATGTTATCCCTCTTATGACCAAAATTAGGGCCAAATTATATATGCCAATGAAATGCCTAGTCAATACATGACAATGTAAGTAAATCAAGCATCTAAAGTTTCCAATTTTGATATTCCAATGAAAAATGAAATGAAAATTTGAATGGAGAGTGGAAAAAAATCTAATTATACTCTCATAAATCATTTGGAGGGAGATTTTTGTGCCATCAATCATTTGGGGAATTCAAGCAATGTAATGCTAGTGTGTCCTCTAACACTAGGTCTAAAAAAAGGGTTGTTGAAGAGATTCAAATGGATAATAAATGACCTCTCTAATGGTGGGTGGGTCTGACTTAGCCCCTAAGGTGAAATAAAATCATAATTTTTAGAATGTAAGGCCTGCTCTAACACATCCACCTCCACAAGCTACACCACAAGGTATTAGTGCTTCCAAAGAACCTTTTAAGGTGAGAAATACTTTTGTCAATGTTGTGGACTAGATGAAGAAGTTACATATAAAATTTTCATTATGGGATTCATTAAAAATACCTAGATAAAAGGACATGCTATAAAAATTTTTACAAGGACCTAGTAAACTCTAGGAATGAGAATGTTGTCTTGATGAATGAAACTTATCCCATTGATGGACAAGTAAAAAATATTATTAAGACTCCTCCTTTTTACCTATCCTTAATCATTGGTGATTTCTTAGTTCATAATTGCTTCATAGATAGTGGGGTGAGTACTTTAGTTATGCCCAAGTGTATAGAGGATAAACTAGGCCTCAAGTATGAGCCAATGGTTAAAGGAATTTTACAACTTGATGGATCACCAACAAAGACCTTGGGAGTAGTCAAGGATTTGAACTTGATTTTACATGCCTGTCCTAATTTTTCCATTCCTCATGATGTAGTTGTGGTAGATTTACCTCCATACTTTGCTCTTTGTTTATCAAGATATTTTATAGGTAAGATAGGTGGATACTTGGCATCCAATTAGTCCTATATGGTTTTTAGGACAAAGTATGGTACTAAGGTGAAGATTAAATCAGAGCCTATCCATCACAACCACTTAGATCCTTACATGTCTAAAGTGGAAAATACCAAATATGCCATTATTGATGAGGAGGAACTTCACATAGATCAATATCCAACATATTATCTTGAAGGAGTTTATGATTTGTACTTAGATGAATGGGGAGATGAACATTATGAGCATGATACTTAAAAATTCATAGAGGAAACTAGTCTTAGAGTGTATTACATGCATGACATGGACTCTTTCATGCCAAATTTGATGAATCTAAGTGAAAACAAGAATGGTTTATGGTATATATTATTTGATGGATAAAGAAGAAATATTGGGGTAGGTGGTAGAGCAATGTTGGTTTCTCTTTCCAAGGAAAGGTACTATTCCACTTTTAGATTTCAATTCTATTATACTTTTAAAGTGGTAGATTATGAATCCCTCATTCATGGCCTTGAGTGGGATAGGAAAAGAGATGTGTATGGTGATAGTGAGTTGATTGTGAATCAATTAAGAGGAAAAAATGTGATTAAGAACTCTTTGCTTAAGTCCTATAAGCATAGAGCGTGGGTCTTGTGAAGGATTTCTAGGCCTTAAAAATCACATCTATCCCAAGAGAAAAAAACAAACATGTTGATAGGTTGGTAGAAATTGGAGCTCAGTTTGATGTTCTAAAAGGGATAAAGGAGGATAAGAACTATCCACATCTCAAGGTGATTTTAAGGCTCTCCATACCAGATAATGTCACTAATTGGCAAGTGTTTGATAGTGACCAATAAATAACACTTTTTCTATAGGATTAAGCTATGTTTTCTTCCAAGAATTAGTCTAAACTACAATAGCAATATGGAGTGAAGATTTTACAATTGATGTCAAAAAATCTCCCTAAAGGCCTAGTCACACTTGAGGGTATCTTCAATGATGATGACCAGTTGAAAAAAGAAAAGGTAAGCATGTCCAATATGAAAGAAAAATATGAGAAAGTACAAATATTCAAGGATAAGTTTCTTGCACTTGGTAAGGTATGTACTAGTGAAGAGAAACATGCTTTCATTGAGTTATGCAAGGAGTTTTATAATGTCTTTACATGGGAATATAGTGATTTAAAGATATTTGATCCAAACTTGGCTCAACATACCATAGAGATAGATGAGAATGCTAAGCCTATCAAGAAAAGACAAAGGCCAATCAATCCTAAGATTGAGTCTCTCATGAAGAAGGATCTTATTAAGTTGATTGAGTCCAAAATCATCTTTCCTATTAAGCATTCATCTTGGTTGGAAAAATTAGTTCTGGTAAGGAAGAAGAATGGGGAGATTAGGTTATGTATTGATTTTAGGGACTTGAATAGGGTTTCCTTTAAGGGACATTATCCTCTTCCATCTAAGGAGAAAATTTTACAAGTTGTGGTAGGTAGTGAAAGGTTTTCTCTCCTTGATGGATACTCCATGTACAATCAGATTTTGGTGAAAGAATGTCACCAATATAAGACAACCTTTACTACTAAATTGGGTACATATGTCTATATTAAAATGACTTTTGGATTGTATAATGCTAGAGGTAAATTTAAATGTGCAGTAGATATGTATTTTTAAGACTAATAAATGACATTGTGTTGGTGTATCTTAATGATATCATAGTTTTTTCTAAGGATGAAAAGGGTCACTTGAATCACCTTAGGCAGATTTTTGAGAGATGTAGAGAGTTTGGAATCTCTCTTAACCCAAATAAGTGTGTGTTTTTTGTACATTAAGGCAAAATTTTAGGACACATTGTCTCAAAGAAGGGCCTATCCATAGATCCTGAAAGGGTGAGTGCAATCTTGGCATTGGTTTTGTGCAAACACAAAAAAGGTTTGAAAAGTTTATTTAATAAAATTAATTTAATAATGAGGTTCATTCTTGATTTTGATAATTTAGTCAAGCCTCTAACTGCTATGCTAATGAAGGATGAAGTGTTCACTTGGACTAGAAGAAGAAAGGAAATTTTTAAGGAGATTAAACAAGCCATTGCCCAAGATCCAACTCTTGCAAGTCATAATTTATCAAAGGATTTCAACTTTAATACCTTTTAAAATGAGGAAGTAATCTCTACCATGCTTACTCAATCAAATGAAGAAAACTTGGAGTAGCCTATTGCCTTCTTTAGTCAATGTTTGGAAGACTATGAGGTAAGATACACCTATGTTGAGAAGTAATTTCAATTGTTAGAAGTCTAAAGAATTTTAGGCATATGTTATCTAAAAAAAATATTCATATATTGGTTCCTCATTATAGTGTCAAATACCTCATTTTGAGCATAGATTTGAATGAGAAAAGCACTGGTTGGATCACAAAAGTGGAGTATGATGTAAAAATCAAGACAATCAAGCTAGTGAAAGGGAAGGGGTTAAGTGATCACCTTAATTCAGTTTTGAAATAAAAAAGAGGTTGTTTTAGCACTTCATGATGACCCTATGATAAACAAACCTTCATTAATGAGGAATTGGACACAAGATTTGATCCATTATTTTCAAATCGGTGAGTGTCCACAAGGTATATATAGAGGTAAAAGAAGGTACTATAGATTGAAATCTATTCCTTATGTGAATGTTGATGGAGTGTTGTTTAGGAAGGAATTATCAAGTATATTACTGAGGTGTGTTGAATAAAATTAGGTTGAGAAAATATTGCTTGAGTTTCATGATGGACTAGCTGGTGGTAACTTTTTTCCAAAAACCATAGCTGCTAAGATTATGAGAGCTAGATACTTTTGGCATAGTTTGTTCAAATACAGCCATGATTGGGTAAGGAAGTGTCAAAAATGTTCTCTTTGATGGTAAACAAAATATTTTTTATTTTCCTTTTCATCTAATTTAGGTTGGTTAACCCTTTATGCAATGGAGTTAAGATTTCATAGGCCTAATCAACCCACCTTCCAGTGTTATCCATAAATGGGTGTTGACTAATACATATTACTTTACAAGGTGGGTGAAGGTTATTTCCCTCAAGGAAGAAAATGAAATTTCAGTTGTAGACTTCTATGAAGGCATAGTGATAAGGTTTGGAGTTTCTTCAATAATAATTTCAAATAATGCATTGGCTTTCTTTGAGATGAAGACAAGTGAATGGGCTTTGAAACATGGCATCTATCTTAGTACTTCCTCCAAATATTATCCAAAAGAGAATGGAATAGCTGAGTCCACTAATAAGAATCTAATCAGGATCATAAAGATGACAATAGAGGAGAACCAAAAGACTTGGCATTCCAAGTTGAAGATAGCTCTTTGGGCTGATAAGATTACCCCAAAGAGAGAATACAAACTTGTTTATGGGAGAGAAGATAGAATACCTATTTCACTTGAAATACTAGCCTTGGATCTCACTTATCAGTTGGATTTGTTGGATAATGAAAGCATGGAAGTCAGGTTGTGTGAGTTTATGGAGCTTGAATAAATAAGAGATCAAGCTATGAAAAATATGAGAGCTTACCAAGATAAAAAAAGAGATACTTTGACAAGAATGCCATGCCAATAATATTCCAAGAAGGAGACATTGTTATAAATTGGGATGAGGATAGGGCTAAACCTGAAAGACACACAAAGTTTGATGCTTTTTGGAGTGGCCCTTATGTTATCACCCAATGTAAGCAACATAATGCTTTCCAAATCTCAAAGTTGGATGGAGAGGAACTTAATATACTAGTCAATGGGATATATCTCAAACATTGATACTAAGGTTCTCCTCTCTCTTTGTATATAGTTGTTGTTTCCTTGTTTTCCCTAAGTGCTTATGCACATGTGTGTGTCTTATTGGTGTCTTATTTTATCTTGTGTTATTTGGTGTGTTGTAGTTGTTTATTGTCTATTTTAGGAAATTCATTTCTATTTGTCTTCCAGAATTCATTGAATAAATTAACCCATGATAGGATAAGTCTACTGGTCTACTTATTATAGTAGGCATACTACCCCTATGAGTCACAAATTTATTGACTAAGTTTGACTTTAGGTCAAATTAGGGCACCCCTAGGTGAAAAATTAAATTATATATGTTTTTTTGGAGGGGGTATAATTTATTTTCTTGGGGCGTATTACATGTTATTTGATGTTATATAATGTAATTCTAGCCTTAGTCATAGTTCCATTAGCTTATTTATCAATTTGGGTCATTTTATGTGCTTTTAAGGGTCATTAATGGATGTGGCACAATTAACAAGGTGAATTAGTGTAATATTTTTGTTTTAAATGTCAAATAGTCTAGTATAAATGTTAGGTATGTCAGTTAAATTAGAATATTATAGGTTGTTTACCTAAAATTATAAAAACCAACTAAAAAAGAGAGTAAATGGCACTTGTATGGCCCATGGGGAAGTGTGCCACATGGGAGAAGATATTATAGGGCATATTAATATTAATAAAAATAATGTATACATTTTTTATCAATAAGTTCCATTTTAAGGACAAAACCATTCTACATTTTTCTTGGTTTGTTAGACACACAGAAGTGACTTTTAGGTTTTTGCTCAGTACAGATAGCTGAAGATGTTTCAAGTCAAATGATTTTGAGAGGTTATAGTAAAATAATATACCTTTATTTCAATATAAATATTTTGAATAATTTTGGCCTTTACTTCATTAACCATCCTCATGAAATTGATTATAATTTTTTGATAGTCATTTTATGCATCCTATAGGTTTTACTATATTTTGGTTAAATCCATTCAAACCAATTGGTTATGTTGGATAAAAATTATTGTATATTCCTTATTATATGGTCTCCATTATTATCTTCATGTTTCATAATTTTTGGATAATCAACTTAGTCCATGTTTTAAGGTGTCACCATGTGTAGTCTCAGCTAAAGTTCTTCTTAATTACTGAGTGTTTTTCTCTTATAAGGGTTTCATAAAGTTGGGAAATGGTTTTTTGTAGATATAAAGGTCATATTACCACCTCCTTACATGTTTTGGTTTCACCATGTCATCCTTTGAGTACATTGCAAGCTTGTATTCCTCCATTATCAACTTCATGCTTAGCTTCATTTTTAGTCACATATATGAGCTTGATTAACTTATTTATGGGATGAAAATTAGGGTATTTTAGTTGTCCAGTCCATTATTATTTTTAAATAGTCCATTTATATTCATGGTTAAGGGATAAGTGTGGTCACAAGTTCATCCACCTTACTAAAATAGTCATTTGATGCTCCTAATTACTCTATTCCACATATATGCAGGTGATTTTCATGTTGGAGAGGGTGTATTGAATATGGTTTTAGGGTGTTATTGATGTATACCATCTAATTTAGGGTTTAAAAATTAATTTGAGTGGTTTTGAGGCTTTTCCCTAGCATTTTCTTTCCCAAGTCCATGCCCTACCTATACAAAACATCCTGATGCACACCTACATGGCCTTGTTGATGTCATACTAAGGTGTGAAAGGGTAACAAATGTTTTCCAACCTATTAGTATTTCTATAGGTACACTGGCATTATTTATGGAATATTATAAAATTTCATGTTCATATAAAGTTCCATATTTTTTGTGTCTAGCTCGTTGTTGGCGTACCAAAGCATACACCTATAGGTGGCTGAGTAGGTTACTAAAATGATTTCATGGAGAGGATGAAATAATTGGACACATATTTAAGATTTTTTATGGTATTGAGGCCATTACAAGATCATATAAAGTGTCTAAATGTAAATAGTATGTGTGGAATCATATTTGAAGACAAAGGACTAAGTTTAGGGAAGCTTTTCCTAAAATAGCAAAATAGAGGTCAGGGAACTTCTTGTGAATATCTTAAAACATGATTTCAAGGTGTTCCAAGGTATCTATCTAAGTCAATCCTATATTACATAGAATAAAAAATATATATACCAAGAATTTGGGTCGAAATATCAATATAAGGTGGGAGTTACTACCCTTCAAAGTAGCTTAAAAACCATTAAAATACTCCATTAAAATCTACAAGTCTAAGGCTTGAATGGTCTTTTATCACCCCAAGGAGAAAAATTGAGAAAAACCACATGAATAAGATGGATATCATAATAGGATGAGGTAAAATTACTTTAAGGTAAGAAATAAAATAGGTAACCCTCCTATACAACCACTATGCCTACCTAAATGTGTCCTTAAGGGCAAGGAATGTACAACTACAATAGGGTCTTAAGGACAGGGGTGTCTCAGTCCAAAAATAACATAGTTTATCCTTTCATGGAACATAATAAGTAAACACAAGATGATTACACATTGTGTGTTACCTAATGGAAGTTTCAAGGATACCTATAAGCACCATTACCTAATGGATAAGGCCAAATGTACACCTACAAGTAGGGGCAAACATTGTGTCTCAGTCACAGTAGGGGAAAATTCAATTTTGAGATTTTTTAATGTGAAAAACATGCATGGGAAGGTATAAAATGTATATTTTTATCATGGTAAATTGAGGAGTCTTATCACACTATAACCAAGCCCCAAATAAGATCATGAAGTTTACAACATATCTTAAAAAGCATGTGTCTCAGTCATCAGGGAATAAACTCAATTTTGAAGGGTAAAGGTGCATTGGTAGGGTTAATGGGAATATAATAATTATGAATTAATGTATGTAAATCTCAATGGATATGTTGATGACTTCATAAGATAAAAATAAATAAAAAAAAAACTTATATAGGCCCCAAAATCCTTGTATTGCACCTACAGTAGAGTACATGCTAGTGAAGGTAGGGTAATACATAAACTAGCCAAAGAGATAGATATGAATTAGAATCAATGAAAAGTGTTTATTAATAATTAAAAAGTGTGTTAATAATACCAATAATCCTCAAAGATGTCCATTTACCTTCCTTAATTGGCTAAGGGGCTATCAGTCCCTACAATGAGCTAGGAAACCACGTGGCCTAATAGATGAACATGAGGAATTCAAAGAGAAGGAATGTTTTAGTGTGAATAAAAATCTCTAGTATCATGAATTATAAATGTAAAACATGTTAAACTAACCTATATTCATTGTCTTGTCTTGAAGAGGTCACTCTTAGGAAGGTTTGAGGAAAATGTAGGAAAGTAGGCTTTTTAGAGGCCTTTTTGGGTCATTTAGAGTTGGTTAGACACCTAAACCATGAAATAAAGATAAAACCTATACTAAAATAATAATAATTACTTTTAAAAACTAAAAAAATATTAAATTTTCCATGGGGATGAGGGATATACCTCACTTTTGGTCTCAAAGGTCAGCCAGTCTAGGAAAATGAAGCTTTGGCAAAGTGAGCTAGTGAGTGCCAAATGGGTAAAGGGTTTGATATAAAGCTTTGGAAACTTTTAGAAACATTTTTATAGGTGTATATAGGATTAATAGATGATATGGAATCAATATATAAATATAAAACTCCTTAAGGTGACTAAATTACCCATGCACATAGTCCAACTAGGTATCTTTCACTAAGCCTAGTTGGTGAAGAAGGAGAAGAAGATGAAGACGAGTGCTTGGAGGGTTATGTAATAAATTTTTAAGCTCAAATATGATGTAAAAATTCATAATACACCAACATAACCATGAAATATCAGTCCTAATAGCCAAAGCTAGCAAGGTGCCTATTAGACCTATTAGGCTTTGTGGGGACCTAGAACCAATTATGGGTCCATATTCATTTATAACTATTGGTGGAATATCCAGATTATTGAGGCATGTTAGGGAGGTGGATATATACATGTTTAAATCATATGATGTATATTAACCTATAATAAATATAGTTTTAGCCTAGAAAGAGTTCAAACATATAAAAAGGGTAGAAATAAGTTCGTTGAAGTATTTTCAAATACTCATATATTTTATAAGTATTTGCATGGGAAAAAAAGGAATTGGGAGAGGTTAGAATGTCCCCTTGGTATCAACTTTTTGTAATTTAGTCTCAAATCCAACATCAAACATTTATGAATAAAGCTTAGGACCAAAAACTACCTAAAACCCTACTAAACCCTCATCCAAGACCTGATTGAGAAAAAAATCTTAGAGAGCTATCCCAATGACATATTTTGACCATGGAAAATATTTTCAATTTAATAGGAATCATTCAGGATTCCTCCCATATAGATGAGTTGCATGAAATTATATGGAAAACATGAAAAATAGGGTATTTTGACCATTTTTTGTGTTTTTTAGATTCTAAGAGGTTTAAAAAGATGAAATCAATTTTGGAGGAAATATTTAGAGTTATTATAACTACCTATGGTCATTTATTAATAAGGTAAAAATTATTAGTGTTCAAACAATAGCTCTCCTTTCATCTAGTCAAAACTGGCATAGTGGACACAAGGGTGAAAAATCCAAGTGTGATCCTTTTTAAAGAATGACTGATGCCTATAAGGCCATGGAGGGTCTTTATAGGCATCATTAACTCCATCCCATGTATTTTAATAAAAAAAAAAGAATTTTTGAGGCCAAGTGTGAGGGGTGACTAAAAAAGGATTTTTTTACACTATAGACAGTGATGGTTTCCTTTCAAAAATTTAAAAATGAGTAGGAATGTAAATAATTCATGGAGATTAATTCATAAATTAATTACCTGTTATCCCAATAATAATACCTATCTCTAGTTAGTGGTAGGATGTTCTAATAGGTTCAAATTATTAAGGTAATTTTTTGAGCTAAGATTGGGAGTTTTATGCCAAATTTTCATAAGTTTCATGACTTGTATGGACACTTGGTCCTCTTTAAATTTTCATAAGTTTCAAATTATTAAGGCAATTTTTTGAGCTAAGATTGGGATTTTTATGCCAAATTTTCATAAGTTTCATCCTATATATTTTTATCATGAAATTATAACCTATTTTATAATATATACAAGTTTCCAAGTGACCTTTGGACTTACCTTGTCTTAATCTTCTCTCAAAGGCTATAAATATTGACTCTTTTAAGCAACCTCCATTGGTTGAAGGTGAAACCCTAGCCAATTTTGTACTTGAATGAATCTTGAAGAAATAAACAAGTTATTTTTCCTACTTAAATGATGTAAAATTGAATGTTATTTCAATCCTTTTGGTCTTGTTTAGTAGAAGATGATATTTTCTAGCATGTTATCCTTGATTTTTCACCAAGTGTGCAGAAGAGTAATTGTTACATGTCTTTGTTAGTGTTATTTTCTAAATGTATATGTGTCTTAGAAGTGTTTCATGACTATATTCCACAAAATAATCATTAATTACCCTCTTAAGTATCAAAATACCTTCTTTAACTTAACTTATGAAATATTGATGTGATAATGCAATTTCTTTTGTGAGTTTTGTGTGAAAAAGCCTTGTTTAGATCTAAGTAGTATAATTTCAATAAATAAGAGGAAATATAATATTGGTGCATTACTTTTTTTAGATTTTCTAGTTATTTTCTTAACCTTTTTCATCCAAAGTTGATTGTTAAGAAAGTAATTCAAAGAGAACATCAAGGGAACTATCCCTTCTAGAGATTTATCTCATCAAATTATTAGCCATAGCAAGAGAGATGTTTCCATTATGCCACTTGGATGAGGAGAGCTAGACATCTCCTCAAAGGGAGAAAATCCAAGTGGCAATAGGAAATTAATGGTAGAATGGTATATAATATGATATAAATAATAATGTTGATATTATATCATAATGAAAATGGGCCTAATAGATAATACTTTAAGTCTCTCAAGTACTAAAGTAATGCTTGAGGTGTATGATGTTCATCAGCTCATCAAGTTCATCTCCATCTAGTGTAGTGAGCCTATATGCTCTAGATCTATAATTTTAAACAATGATATATGGACCAATCTAATTGGGTTTGAATTTGTCTTTCTTCTTATTATTGGCCATAATGTTATTTTGGTTTTATTTTAAGACAAGATCACCAAGCTTGAACTCTCTATGTTTGACCCACCAGTTGTAGTGGCCACATAGTCAGTTTTGGTATGCTTGAAGGTTTTTGATAGTGGCCATATTTTTTTCATCAAGTAACTCTTGCTATTTTAGGTAAGATACTAAATATTATTCATCAGTAAAACACGCTTCAATGAGATGCGTAGAGAAGGTAACTTGATCTCAATGGGAATAATGGTCTTAATGACATCAACTAGGGAATATGGAGTGGCTCCTATTGGAGTTTGATAATTAGTATGGTATGCCCAAAGGGTGAGAAATATTTGTAGGTTTTAGTCATAGGTAGAATCATTGAAAATATTTTTAAGGATGTTGATAATTGTTTTGTTGGGTGCCTCTGCTTGGCCATTACCTTGTGGGTAATATACAATAGAAAAATGTTGAGAGATGTTGTACTCAGTAAAAAGTTTTTTGACATCCTTATTTTTTAATGATACATCATTATAAGATATAATGTTAGATGGGATACCATAATGGCATATGATATGATTAAAGATGAACTTGGAAATCTAATTTCTAGTCACATAAGTGAGGGGTATAGATTCAACCCACTTAGTGAAATATTCGGTAGCAGTAAAGATGTGTTTATGGCTATTAAATGAGATTGGATTAATATTCCCAATGAGATCAAGTCCCCATATTGTAAATGGTCATGGAGTAAGCATTTATTTTATCATTTTGGCTAGGGAATGAAATAGATTATCATGCCTTCTACATTTATCACACCTTTTGACATACATAACTACATCTTCATCCATAGTTGGCCAATAATATTTGGTACGTAGGAGATTTTTTGTTGGGATGTACCTGTTGGTGTGGGATCCACATACTCTTTCATGAACTTATTATAATTCTAATGTTGATTCTATTTAATTTAAATAATGAAGTAGATTTAAAAAAAAGCTTTGATGATAAAGGGTTGGTCCAAGTAAGGTATATCATGAAGTTTGGTGGGTAAAGTCCTTTTGTTGTTTACATGATAGGTCTAGTGACATAATATGGCCATGAAGGTAGGTAAAGAGCTCTATAGAGCTGGGACCACCAATATCATAGATCATTGTGATGGTTTAAGGTTCATGAGTGGGCACTAGAAGATTTTCAAAGAGGAATTTATATTATTTTGTCTTGTATGTGTGGTAGATTAAAGAGCCAATGGTGTCCATGGCATCCATTGTTCTATTGTTTTCCCTTAGTAGGTGTTCAAATTGTATGTTGGTAATCTTCTATTTTAGAGTTTCAACCATGGCCTTGTATGGCACCAACTAAGCATCTTTGGTTTGAAAGTGGTCTATAACTTGATTGATGATTAATTGAGAATCACCATAAGCTATGAGATGTTGAATATTCCATTATACTACCTGAAAATCCCTATAATAAGTTATTCATATTTAGCCATGTTTTTAGTACAAGGAAAGATGATACATAATGATTTAGGGATAAGATCCCCATATGGTGTAATAAAAAATAGGCATGTCCTTGATCCATGTGAGGTGAATAACCCATCAAAATACAACTTCTAGTGATTCTCTTAAAGAGGTGTTTTAATGATGGTCATGATGGATTCATCTAGGAATTGAAAAGTGAGGGGTTTAATGTCTATAAGGGGAGCTTTAATAATATGATCTAAAAGTAATTATCCCTTTATAACCTTTTGGTTGGTGTATTCTATCTTGAACTCACTCAGAATCATGATTTATTTATCCATGTGGCCTTGTTGGATAGTAGATACTTGAGTGGATATACTTTATAAATAACCATGGTCTTATTATTTAGCATGTAATGTCACAGCTTATGGGCTGTAAAGACCATATCTAAACAATGTTTTTCTATGGGTGTATATTTGTGTTCAAATGCAATAAGTATATAGATTAAATAATACACAACATATTATTTTCTATTATCATCATACTGAGCTAGAAGTGCCCCCAAGGATTTATCCATGAAAGATAGGTATAATAGGAATGGATTTCCTAACATAGGTAGATTAGAAAGATATTCTTTGAGGTACCAAAAGGATTTTTGGAATTTTTCATCCCAATGAAATGTGACACCCTTATTTATTAAGTGTATAAATGTATGGTATTTGTCATCTAACTATGATATGAAGCATTTGATATATTGGATCTTGCCCTACAACTATAGACCTACTTTAAATTAGATGGTGGTAGCATTTTAGTAATGGTTTGGACTTTGGAAGGAAAAAATTCAATGCCTCTATGATAGATGATGAATCTTATAAATTTTATTAAAGTAACACCAAATATGTACTTCTTAGGATTGAGTCTGACCTTATATTTAGGAATCCCCTCAAATATATTTTGGAGTGTAGCTAGATGATCATTTTGGGTTTTTAATTTACCCAATATATCATTAACATAATCTTCCATATTGTCATGGATCATATCATACAATATGATGCTCATATCTATTTTGTATGTGGTCACAACATTATTGAGATCAAATGGCATAACCTAATAACAAAACATTACCCATTAAATGGTGAACATTATTTTAGATGGTATTTTAACATAATTTGGATCTGGTTACATCTTGAAAATCCATCCATTAGTGAAATAATTTCATACCCCACTATGGATTTAACTATCCTATCATTGTTTAATAGATGAAATTAATCCTTGGGTTAAGCCTTATTTATATCTATGAAATTAGTTTAGATTTTGATTCCTTCTTTCTTATTTCTAATTAGAACAACATTTTATATCCACTCTAAGTAATCGATCAGTCTAATACATCTCTCTTATAAGAGGTTTTCCAACTCTTTCTTTAATAATACAATAATGAGAGGATGAATATTGCATAATTTTTTATTCATGGGTTTGACATTAGGATGCACAACAAGGTGGTATAAAACCAAGATGGGGTCTAAACCTGGCATGTTTGAATAGGACCAAGAAAATATGTCAAAAAATTCCCTCAAAAGGGATGTAAATATTTCACATTCCTCATCAGTGAGGGATGCACCTAATTTTATCCATTTTGGGTCATCTAGAAGTCTCGATGTTGAATTTTGTAGTGTCTTATATGAGGAGATTCGAACCATCTTCCAGAATGGTTGGTAATGATTTGAATTAGCCTATAATGAAATAGTCCTTTGTTTAGATTGGTTATTCAAGTTATCCTAAATAAGATGAATCAAAATATCTTAATGGTAGGGATGGACATGTTACAAACACTATTGGAAACTCTTAGATGATTCGGTCAAAGGCATGTTATTCTTAAGAACTGAAATCAAACCCAAAATTAGATTCATTATTGATGGTCTCTTGAGCTATGTGTGAGGAAGGATGAACACACCCATTTAATGTCACATGAAATAGGTTTTCACCAAATGTATGGACTTTCTCTTTACTTTTACCCTATTCCAAAATAGCCTCAAATAGGTTTTAATTTTGGGACCTCAATGTTTTATTTATACATTTGTGGTTAAGGGTGCTCATCCATTCTCCAATATAGGTTGTAGGATCTAGTTTGATAGAAAATCCCTATTTGTGGTCTCCTAATAGAACATTGTCTCTTAGGCCTAGAAAATTGTAAAAGGCCTCATCATTCTCAAACTTATCTGTAGGCACTATTGATTCTTGTTGGTTCCAAGATATATGTTTAGGGTGATAGAGATGAAGTGGATTATTTTAAATAACTGGGATAAGGGTAAAAATGTGATGGGTGTAAAATAGACTAGTTTTGGCAAGGTGTTCATATATATTATGATCAGAATCTACTTCACTTATAGTATTATTATCAGTAGTAATTGGCATTGGAACATGGATATGATACATGGGACCACCCCTAATAAGTTTAAATTCGAGACCATAAGTTACTTTGTATTGAGTTATAGAAATTCGATCAAGAGTACCCTACTTATTTTTCCTAAGGCCTCTTCCTTCATAGGCTTGATTCTCCATGATCTTATTAGGAATGGGGTATTTAGAATTTTTATAGCAATCAACTAGTTTATTATTGTATAGATAGGATTCATTATTGGCAAGTGGTTCTTGTTCTTGACTAGTAGCTAGTGTGAAAATGATAGAAGTTAGACTATGAAGCTTGCTTTTTCCTTTTCATTTCCATTCCATAGAAGGTGGTTTAGCTTTATGTATTCCATAATATTTGGGGTTTTGTGGAAGATTAGAAATGTGAAATGTGTCATGAGTCAAAAAATTTCCTAGGCTGTTAGCTGAGATAGTAAAATGATTAGATAATTTAATAGGTGGCATATGAAAGGATGAATCAAGGCTATCTGGGTCTATGTAATTGGCCTCTAGTAATTTAATGAGTATTTATTTGACTTAGTCTTTTTTTTGGATTATATATAAGACAAAATGGTAATTATAGATTTCATACTTAGTCTCTAAATGTTTACAATGTTTATAGGGATGCAAATCTCCATTGATGGTAACCTCTATACCAAAATGAGAGAACTTCAAACATTGGTGCAATTTTGAATGGATTGCATGAATCTCATGTAATCAAGGTCTACCAAGAAGTAAATTTTAAGATAGGTCCAGGTCTAACACATGGCAGTGTGTATCGTGGGTGAAGAGCCCAAAGATAACTAGTAAGCTTATGGTGTCTTTTGATTCTTGCTCTTCATTTTCATATGCCTTAATAGTGATTATTTGTATTTGTAGATCAGTTTTTGTATATTCAAGATGCTTGATGAGATTTAGTGAAACAATATTTAGGCTTAACCCATTACCTATGAAAACATGTTTCACTTTGTGTCACACTATGACAACTTTAATGTACAATGGATTTTTATGGAGAAGGATGATAAAGGACATATCACTTTGGTCAAAGCTCAACTATTGTCTTGGGATAGATGTCTAACCAAATCTTGGAATTTATTAGGTCATATGTCATTTGGAAATTGGGATTGGCCTAGGAACCCTATTAATATGTTCTTGTAAATAGTAGACATATGAAACACATCCAAAATGGATATTTGTGTGGGCATATTTTGAATTTGTTACATAATATAAAACATTTTTTCCTTCACAATAATATATGTCTTATTCCTAACTAGGATTGTGGGTTGGATGGGTTTAGTGGTAGGTGGTTGTGGGTTGGGAATGGTAATATTTGACAGTCAATTTTTGATTGCACAATTAGGATTAGATATAAGATCATTTTTGCTAGAAAATAATGGTGGATGGGGCCTAATAGGATAATTATCAATTATTGGTACACTTATATATAGTCACAAGGCAATGATGAGTTATCAGTATAAGGTCCAAAAGTAGTAATCCTTGCTTGATAGTGCACCTATTTATGATACCAAGTCAAAGAAGGATCACTAGCATAGATGGGTTGACTATAATTGGTTAATAATGATCCTATTATGTTAGCACTTGGT
The DNA here is from genome assembly GCA_037957365.1 of Torreya grandis. Taxonomy (NCBI): domain Eukaryota; kingdom Viridiplantae; phylum Streptophyta; class Pinopsida; order Cupressales; family Taxaceae; genus Torreya; species Torreya grandis. The sequence goes on from JARHVA010001265.1 coordinate 104,025, forward strand.
CTTGGATTAGTGGTGATGGTGGAAATGCAACCTCACACAATATGATCTATAATTTTGGTGTAGTCATGTGCAACTACATGGTAAGTCTATTAAATATTAAAATCCTTCTATCCTTGGTTCCTTCTATTTAGTTGATGTTATTGTTATTATTGTTGAAATTATTATTATTATTGAAACTATTGATACTATTATTATTATTGTTTTATCCTTTGTTATTATTATTGGTTTTTATTATTATGTTATGGAAAAGGGTTTTGTTAGATACCCAAGTTCTGATTGGATCTAGATGCTCTCTTATCCAATGTAATATCCCCATTTTCTAACATATTTTCAATGATGTATTTGATTTAAACAAAACAATTTAGATTGTGTCCATGAACCTGATAGAATTCATATAACTCATTCTCTCTATACTAGTCTAGATAAGAATACCCTCAGTTAGTGTTTTAGTATTAGATAACTAATCATGTTAGTGGAAACTAGCTTATAAAACATAGATTCAATAGGTTCTATATTATAACTAAAGACTCAATGAGTAGGGCCATTTATTTTTAGAGGAGGGGTTTGTAAAGGTAGTGGTTGCTACATTTATTGAGATGGTCTAAATTGTTGTGAAGGTTATGCTTGTTGAATGGGTTGTTGATAAGGAGTAAGCTATATTGGTGGAAATGGATGAGAAAACTATATTTTCACCATTTTTATATGATGATATTTAGTTACTCCATTTCTAAAAACATTCTTATTATAGTTGAATTATTTGGGTATTTGATAATTACTAGCCTAGGATGGTGTTGATGTTTACACTTGGACTAGGTTTTAGTTCTAATTTTGGCTTGTTTCTTGGTTTTGGTTTTGAATTTGAATCAATGAGGTTAAATTATTAATCCATTTATTATTAAGGTACTTTTCAATTAAAAAACCTTTGTTGATGATCTCTTTGAAGTTATGTGCACATTGAATCTCTAGATGATAGGATATCTCATTATGCAAAAATTTAGTTAACACAATGGCCAATTATTTGTCTATTAAAATATGGGTGAAGTGGCTTAAAAGTAATACACATTAGTGTAGATATATTAAAAAAAATTCACCAACTTTTTGTTCAGCCTAAGTCAAATCTAACAACAAAATCTTGTGTTCGAGATTGTAGGAGGAATGTTCCACAAATTTATCTGAGAGGTCATAAAAATTATAGACGTAATTATTTGGAGATTTCAAAAACCACTCCAAATCCTATCCTAATATAATTATAGGAAATAAAAGGATTAAATAAATTTCATTGTAAGCCACTAGTTGGAAAGTAATAAAAAATTCTATCAAATGGGCCTTAGGGTCTCCTTTACCCTTGTATTTATCAAATTTGGTGGTTCATACCCTAGAGGAAATCATATCTATAGATAATCCATGTTGAATGGGTAGGAACACATGTCATCTATTTTAAACTTATTGGTTTGTTTCCCCCCTAAATGGTGGAAATTGCATCCTTATTTTGTTTTAGTTTTTGTGCCAAGAAACTAGATGGAACATTGGCTTGAGGTGGAGGTTTGGCATTCAAAGGTGGATTACCTTAACCAAGGTATAATGGAGGCATGGTTTTCTATGGAATGTTGTTTTGGTTAGTAAATTAGATAATAATATGCATCCTTATATTGGGATGATATTGTTGAAATTTCATGCATTATGGTGCACTATTCTAGTTTGTATTTGATATATAGCCTTGATTTTAAAGGAAGTTTGGTTGTGATGAAATAATGTGGCCCAAGGTAAATTATTGTGCCTGCTAAGGTTGAGTAGGGACTTTCTACTGACTAGTCAAACTTGGAAAAATAATGGGAACTTGGTGTGGACCAAGGCCCTAAAATTGGATTTATGGCACATTTGGAACAAAAATTAATTGTTACCTAATTGGTATTTATGGGACAACAGTACCTCTTTATTACATGAATACCTATTATGGACTAAATGTTTGTGAAGTGTTTGACATTTTTCTTTGACAAATGGATATACATTATTTATTAGACAATGTTTATGATTGTGAAGGCACATTAGGTTGTGACTAGAGAGTAATTTTCACTACTTGGTGAGGTGTAACATTTGTTACCCCTATTGAGGTGGAAGAATATTCTACCTCTACTATGTTGGTATATTGGATTGTGTATGTTATTTTGGAATGTTAGTTGTCACCTATTGAGGTGAAGTAGCATTAATGACATTTTTTTGAGGCAAGTCACTAATTGGTACTTGATTACTTAATCCTTATGGTTACATGCTTAAATAAGTAATTGGTTAAGGATTAGAGGAGTCTTGTTGTGGTTGGGATGTAGGAGTTCTTAACCACTACTATTGTGAACCACTTATGGTGTTAACTAAAGGCACTTATTTTAGACTAGTTGTTGGTGTAGTTAAACCACTTTGGCCTAGATTATATTACACTTATGTGTTATCCAATATGTTTGGCACATTATTTTGTGCAAAAATAGTAGACACTTTTTGATAGATGGGGTATTGAACATGTCACCAACTGAAGTTATTTTTGTGAATAGGTTTATAACCAAATTGTCTTGACCTTTTGATTCAATTAATACTCATTTTTAATGATCTAATTATATAAGAGGAGAATTTAATATAGTCATGTTATCAAAATTGTGCACTAAATTCAAATAGGTTTGATATGTTGTTTACAAATTTATAAAGTGGTCTTCCATGAGGCCTTTTCTTATGACAGGCATATGCGGGTCTTAATATTACATCAACATAAATGCTTGAGGATTTATATAAAAGTCATTTTCAATGGTTTGGTTATAAGGTATGTTAAAAGGCACTCTAACTAGACTTGGAAAATTTTTATGGTGGAAGTCTTCTAGAAACATGGACCCTACCTCCATGGACCTAACTAAAACTTCATCCTTATTTTCAAAAAAGTGATGATTTAACAATTAAGGATCATATGTTGATGTTATAGTAACATAATATGGTTGTTGTTAAACTTGTCCTATAATCTATGGTATGCTATAAAGGTACAAAATGGTATGTTTTTGGTCCTACTCTAAATATGGAGGCATTGTAACTAAATAGTGGGCTAGGGGATCTTAGATTTGTTCCTAAGATTGAGTAGAATATAGAGGATAAGGATCCATCTCACATACTACATAACCACCATAGGGTTCTTGAACAAAGTCATCTTGTGCAACCACATTATCATAACCTAGATTTTACATGGCTCCACTATGAGTATACCAATACATATCCATATTAGTGATGATTTTTTTCAAAAAAAAAACCTAAGTTCTATAAACTCTTACAAACAATTTACAAAGGACAAATGGTTCAAAACTTGGTCTAACTTGGTCTAAGAAATGGAGTTATATCTCCAAAAAGGTATGTGTTAAAACTTGGTCTTGTTGACAATTAGACTCACACCCTTGTGAAGGTAGTTTTAGGCCTTCACAGTCTACTAAAACATGAAAACAATCCTATGTTGTGGGTGGCCTAATCAATGGATTGAATCTCTAGATTCTAAGGGCTAGCTCCCTTTGGTGTATCAATTAGGATTTCTACTCTATGCTACAAAATACTAAGGAAAAGGGAAGAGGGAAAAGGTAAGAAAGAAAATTAAAGTAAAATCCTATTTTTTGATGGTGATACACCTATATTTTGGTTCATCCACTTAATTTGAGTTTCTAAAACACTGATTAGACAAGAAAAGACTGAAACTTTAACTCCAATTGACACTTATACATCAGTATTTCATGAAAAGGTTTTATCTAGTGATAAAATATTAAGGTAATTGATGGAATAGGATTGATTAAAGGCACTAACCAATCAATTATATCCATTGTAACTTCAACCAAAAGACATCAAACACATAACATGGCTTACATAATCTAATCAACTAGTACTAGGTAAGAATCAAGACTTGACAAGGAAGAAAATTCTATCACATTTATAAATCACTGCCATAAATAAACTATAAAAACACCCTATAATCTAAAAAAAATCCTTCTATTTATTTTAAAAGGTTACAAAACTCAATCTTGATAGAGTCTGGTCTTATCAAGAGGGGATCTCTTTAAAAATGGTTGAAAAGCCAACTTATATAGTAAAAAACATACAAAATCCAAGAGAATGGCATTAAAAATAGGAGAGGAGATCAAATCCCACATCACATAAGTCCAAATTGAGCTATCAAAAGATAACACAACCTTCAAATAATATCCTTTTGTCTTATGTCTTGCATGAAAAATCTCTTTGCCCTTGAAAAAGGATGGTGGGCCCATCTTGGAATAATCTACTCCATGCATGAAATCTATGCCAAATATTCAAAGATAAACTCCACTTGATATGTTTGGAATTTTATTTGAAACAAAAAAAGGTCCTTCTTTACATTGAAAACAAGGAAAATGCATTATAAGCCTTGTCTAGTCAACTCCAAGTAACTCCATCCTGCATGAGATGATGTTATGCCAATCCATAGATGAATAAATCTAGTTTGAACAAGTTATAAGAGTTAAAAACCTTAAATTAACAAGATAAATTAGAATATATGTGACACTTTGACAAAATTCAACTCAAAATCAAGATCAATCAACTCCAAATGGCCTCCACTTGAATGAAAATGGGCTTCAAAAATTGAAACATGCATGAAATTCCATGTTAAGATCAGATATGCATCATTGAAACTCCATGTTAGCTTCTTGTAATTCCTCTACCTTTTGCTCTTGAAATCTTCATTTCTACATGTATTCCTTTAGGCTATTGTCCATGACTTATTTGTTTTAGGCTTTTCTCTTTGGCCACTTTCTTCAAATAATTGTTTTGGAATTTTCTCCTGTGGACACTTCATTCAGACATTTTGTCCATGGATTATTTCTTCAAGATTTAGCTTATGGAATTTTCCTTCAAAAAATTTATCCCAAGGAATTTATCTCTTCAGACTTTTTGTTAATTACTTTCCCATAGATAATTTGTCTAAAGGAATTCATGTCTTTAGACTTTTTCTTTATCACTTTCCTGTGGACAATTTGTCTAAAGGAATTCATGTCTTCAGACTTTTTGTTTATCACTTTCTTTCAAAAAAATTGTTTGAAGGAATTCATGTCTTCTAAATTTATGAAAATCCCCCCTAGATTTATGAAAATGCCCTTCAGAATTTTTGAAATGGTCCTCAAAACTTTTGAAATGGTCTTCAAAATTTTTGAAATGGTCTTTGAAACTTTTAAAATGGTCATCAAAACTTTTGAAATGAACTTTCAAAAAAATGTTTGGTCCACTTCATCTTTTTGAAAATGCCTTTTCCAAAGGGAAGGAACCCTTTGATTTTTTTTTTAAATGGACCTTTTCACCGAGAAAATTGCCCTTTACAAAAGTTGTTTTGGACAAAATGTATTAAACAAACCCTTCAAAAAGATATCCTTTGAATTTTTTGTTTTCTTTAATTTTCGTGGACAATTTTCCCATGGACTTGATTCTTTTGGCCTATTTGAAAAGTCCATTTGGCTTTGAAAAATGGACCATTGGATTTTGAAATGTTTGAACCATTGGATTTTGAAAAGATTGGACCATTGGCTTTTGAAAATATTGGATTGTTGGCTTTTGAAAAGTTCCCATTTCCTTAGAATTTAATCCCAAAGGAATTCCTTTGAAATTTTTTCTTTAAAAACCAATTCCTTCAGGATTTCTTGAAATGGACAGTTCAAAAAAAAGTTTGGGGTACTTGCTTTGCCAAAAGACTTTTCATAAACTTTGTTTTGGAATTTTCATCTAAACAAAATCCTTGAAAGATATGAACACTTAGTCCCCATAAATTTGAAAAGAATGAACATGTAAAGACTTAGCTAAATAAAATATTTTTTCACTTAGCTTTTGATCTGTAGGCTTATCCTTGAACACTGATGCTAGATCCTCTCGATTTACAAATCTGAGCCTACTTAAAGACCACCTAATCCATTCATCAATTTTTGGGACCCTACTCAACTATTTAAACTAAGTAGAAGCTGGTATGTTGGCCAAAATGGCTAAAATTTATGGTGACTTGTAGGGAAGCATGATTGTTATGCTTGAGAACCAAGCCATATACATGACATTTGAACTTAAAAAATAATGACAAATCTGATCCATGACTATAAGTATAACCTTTGACTTGAAATAAGGTAACTCCATCCTCCAAAACAAAAAGGGAAACACACAAAGTATGGAAAACTAACTAAACAAAGAAAATGTGCAAACAAGTACTTATTTGGGACAAAATAGAACTAAACTAATGAGCTTGAATGAAACTTGGAGGAAAACAAAATAATTATTTACAAGGAACTTAGCTCTTCAATAGTAATGTTTTAAATGTATCCCATTGACTGGGATTGGAAGCTCCTCACCATCCATCTTTGAAAGATAGAAGGCATTATGGGATTTATAGCTAGAGATTATGTATGGGCCACTCCAAAGGGAATCAAACTTTATGCACCTTCCTAGTTTATCTTTATCCTCATCCTACTTGAGGACCAAATCTCCTTATTTGAAACTTCATGAAGAAGATCCCTTGTCAAAAGCTCTCTTTACTTATGCTTGATGAATTTCCATGGCTATCATAAAATGATTTCTTATCTCTTCTAACTCCATAAGCTTAGCATACCTGATCACCATTGGCTCATTCTCCAAAAACTCAAGTTGATGCATTAGTTCTAAAGCAAGAAACTCAAGAGAAATAGGTAACCTTGCTTCCTTACCATATACCAGCTTATATAAAGAGTTTCTTATTGATCTTTTGTAGGCGATCCTATCAGCCCATAGAGCTGACTTTAACTTGAGATGTCATGACCTCTGATTATATTCAATAGTCATGCTTATGATCTTCAATAGGTTTTTATTCATATATTCAACAAGGTCATTGCCTTGTGGATAATAGTTTGATGAAGCACTAAGATAAATTCCATGTTGGAAAGCCCATTGGTTGATCCTAGTTCCAACAAAAGCCATTGTATTATCAGAAAGAATAGTTGAAGGAAATCCAAATCTAGTAAGTAAACCTTTATAGAAATATAGAACATTGGTTTCATTTGTTTCTTTCAGTGCCATTGCTTCTATCCAATGTGTAAAGTAATCTATAACAGTTATAATCCATTTCAGTTATAATCCATTTATGCCCTAAACTTGAAGGAGGATTTATGAGACCAATAAAATCCAATCCCCCTTGGACAAAGGGCTGATCCACCACAATTGGTTGAAGAGGTAGGGCTACAAGTTTCACTTTTCCTACAAACATAACACATTGTTTTCACTTCCTTACCCATGCATGGCATTCACTAAATATACTAGGACAATAATACCCACCTCTCATGATGTTAAGGGTTCTAGTTCTTGCATATAAATGTCCTCCACCATATCCATCATGGAATTATTCAAGAAATCTTTGATTTTGGCTGATCTATTTATCTTAGCAACATGCCATTGATATCTTTCTTAAACAAAACACCATCAACAAGCAAAAATGGAATTGATTGAAATTTGAAGTATCTTCTCTTTGAATCACCTACATGAGAGGGATAAATACCATCTTGGAGATATCTTACCATGTCAGGAACTATTTTGAAGGTGAGGTATGAGCAGCTATAACCTCTTCATAATTTGACACCAAAACAAACTTCATTAGTCTCTTGCAAGTATTGATCTAGATGTTCACAAAGTCCTTTGCCTCTAATCAGCTTTGTGAACATAATTTACAATTCATACTCCATTACCTTGGTTATCTATTCAACCCTATTCTTGTTTATATATTTGTTCAAAAGGAACTCCTTGATGCTTGGATGAGAAACCATTAGGTGTATTTTATTGTTAGACAAGTATCTAAAAATTTTAAGAGACCTTATAACTAAAAGTACATGTTTTTAAAAAAAAGAGTACCTTGTTTCATACTCTTCCAAGCCTTGGATAAAGAAGGATATTGGTTGCTCCAAAGATTCATTATTTTGTTGCATAAGAATTCTTGAAATGGTATCCATATTAGCATATGTATACAAAATAAAAACTTTTTTTAAATTTGGATTTATAAGTGTAGGAGCACTAGCTATGGATTTTTTAATATCTTCAAAACTCTTTACTCCTTATTTTGACTAGTTGAAGATCTTATTCTTCTTTAGTAGGGATGTAAGTGGCTTAGCTAAAATGGTAAAATCTAAAATATATCTCCTTATGAAGTTGATTTTCTCAAAGAATTTTTGCATAGCCTTTTTTTGCTTAGGAAAAGAGAGTGTAAAAATGGATTCTATCCTTTTAGAATATATTCTTAAATCATAATTTGAAACCACATGGCCAAGGATCTTACCTTCATGAACTAAGAAGACACAATTTTTGGGATTTAGAGATACCCCAAATTGCCTATAACTTTTGAACACTTGCTTGAGATGAACCATGTGATCACTTGAACTCTTTGGAAACACTATTATATCATCCAAATAAATAAGTACAAAATTTTTAAGGACTTAGAATGCCATATCCATGGCTATCTGAAAGGTTACTTTGGCATTAGATAAACTAGAGGGCATCTTTTTGTATGAAAATGTCCCCAACTTGGTTGTGAAGGCTGTCTTAAATTTGTACTCTTCCTTGACAAATATATAATTGTAACCACTATATCCATCCAATAAAGAAAACCTCTTTAAGCCTGTAACCATTTATAAAATTTATTCCATTGATGTCAATGGATAGTGATCTTTAAGTCAAGCCCTATTCAAATCATGAAAGTCAACACATAATCAAATCTCACCATTATTATTATATATCAGAATAATATTTTCCACCCAAGTTGAGTGCTTTATTAGAAATATAATAATTGAATCTATGAGCTTTTTAAGCGTAGCTCTCATCAAAGGCTTAAGCTTAAGATTAATGGGCCTTTGTCTTTGTCTTATTATTTTGGTTTCAGCTTCTAACTCAATGGTGTGTTGAGCTAGACTTGGGTCAAATCCTTTGAGATCATTATATTGCCAAGCAAATACATCAATAAAAATTATTCATAACTTAATGAAATATTCCTTTTGTGAAGGAGTGCATACCTTACCCAACTTCAAATTCTTACCAGCTACAATCTCTACATTGGCATAATGCTCTTCTATTGTTGACAAGGATGACTTATCCTTACTTAACTCATCATCACCACTAAAATTTTTCTCAAGTGTGACCAATCCCTTGGGAAACTTATTTTCTTTTAGTTACAGAGTCTGATCACCATACTGCTACAAATACGTTGATTGGTTTCTTGAAGAAACTCAGCCTCCCCTTGCAAGAATCTCATAATTTGATTGTCATCTTTGAACACTTGCCAAATTTTATGATTATCTAGAATAGAAGGCCTTATAACCACCTTTATATGTGAATAAATATTTTCACTTTTTATATCAGCTGGGATACTAAATTGCACCCTAATGATAGCCAACCTATCTACATGTTTATTCTCACCTCTTGGTATTGCCTAAATGTTAAAAGCTTCAAAATATTCAAGTCCCATATTATATGATTTTAATATTGAAGCAACAAATTTTTACATGCATTTAAACATCTTACTTGGTAAACTATAAGTTCACTATCACCAAAAACCTACAAGGTGTTGACTTTCATCTTCCTAGCCCACTATAAACTGTGAACTAGTGCCTCATGCTCTGAAAAATTATTTGAATAACCAAAATAAAAATTAATAGAAGACAAATATATCTAATTTTTTTGATAAACAAACATAATTCTAGCTCTGGTACCATGTTTATTCCTTGATCCATCAAATTACAATTGCCACAAACCTTCACTAGATTCATCATCCTTAACCATGGCTAAAATTACTGCATCATTCTCATGAAGGCAATACACACCAAGTCCTTATTACTCAATAATATTATAAGGATCATGATCATGTAAAGTATAATCCCAATCATCAAGAAAAAAATATGGAACTCCATCTAAAGGTGATCTATTTTCTACTCCATTAGTTTCTAGTACATCATCCAAGATGATACAGTTAGTGTTCATGACACTTGGCATATATGGCTCCATATGGAAATGTACAATAGGTTTAGAATGAATAATTACCTTGGTACCATACCTAGTTTTAAATATCAAATAGGTAAAACCAGCTAATAAATATCCCCCAATATTTGAGGTGAAGTCCCTTGAAAGGCACATAGTAAAGTAAGGAGGCAAGTCTACCACAACAATATCTTGTTGAATAGTAACATTGGGATAAGTATGTAATGTAAATTTCAGATATTTGATGATGCCTATCATATTTTTTGGTGACACACAAAATTTAAATACCCTCCTAGTGTTTGGCTCATAAATAAGGCTGAGCCTGTTTGTAATCTATTTAGGCATGATTGTACTACTAGCTCCACTATCTACCATACAGTTATGAACCAAAGTATCACCCACTATCAAAGAAAGGTAGAAAGGAGGGGTTTTATTTTATTTTACCTTATTTTTTTCCACCTTTACCATATTATTTACTTGATTTACTTTTTTCTTAGTTGTCTAGTTTGAATTAGTTAAGCAACTGCCTTCTTTCTCAACTGGTTTTAGACACAATTTGAGAGCTAAAAGCTCTTAGATGAGCATATCTTTTTGTCTTGGGATGGAAAGAGAATCCCAAATCATAATTTTGATATTATAATTCTTCATTTGATCCAATATACTAAACTAAGATCCACCAAACTTTGGTTGTACTTTTTGAAGCACTGGCTATTCACGAACTAGAGGTATTTGATAAACTTTACTAACCTCTATATTTTGATTTTTCTGAGTTATAGGGGTAGCAAGTTATTATTTTGTACTCTTAGAAAAAATATTAAGATTACTTGAAGTATTTTACACCTCTTGAGCCTCATCAATGAATCTTCTTTTAGCTCTAGTTATAACTACAACTTAACCACTTATATAGTTAGTTTCAACACCCTGAGTAAAGGCAACATGGTCATCCACTTGCCAAATTACATTATTGACATTAGGATGCCCTTGAAGTTTTTTATTCTCTCCTTGTGATGTCAAAATTGTATCTTGGTACTGACCTCCTTGAAAATAATAATCTTCTTATGTCATTTGCGGCATAGTGATGTTTTGTGATACCAAGGCTTGGTTTTGAGCATCATTGAGATTTGTAGACTGCCAACCTAAATCATGCATCAATTTATTTTGAGTTAGGGTGGGAGTAATGGATTTTTAAGTGGAAGGATAATTAGGATAAAGGGAAGCATATGTATTAGTTAGAGTAATGGATCCTTATATTTTATAAGGTGGTCTATTCTCTCTTAAACCTTGATAAGGAGGCCTTTGATCTATAAAGGGATGATAGGTGGTCTAATTTTGTTTTTGATAAGGCATATTATCCTAATATTTTTGTATCTTTATTTTTACTATTTCATTCCCAAATGATTATATCAAACCTTTCAACTCTCCTATCTCACTAGCTTGACTAGTAGGGGCTACAATTTGATCTTGAGGTCCTGAAATAGGAGATAAGGATGGAATTTGAGTAACTTGAGGTATTTTAGGGGCTATAATAGAATTAAATTATAGGAATATAAGCATTATAGGCCTTGGAAAAATCTTACCAACTTGTATCAAACTATTCTTTGCCCATATTACAACCTCATAAGAATCTGGTAAGGTATTACCACCCATTGACTATATCATCACACTAATTTTAGAGTTAAGGGCTTTCAAATAGTATAAGAATGCATATTCAAGGGATGGCCTAATCAACATAGGTGTCTTAGTCCATGTCTTTTTGAATCTGAGATTAAAATCAGACATGAACTGATGATGAGCTGTATTTATGGTAGTTAACTATGTAACCAAAGAGAGGTGATCAAATTTGTCTTCAAATTTCTTAACTAAGTCTACACCCACTTCATCCTAGGTAGAAATGGAGTTTAGTGGTAGGTTTCTATACCACTGCAATGCTTTTCATTTGAAGGAAGCAACAAGCAATCTAATAACAACATTATCCTCAACAACATTATGGATTTAATAGAGATTAACTACATCTTGGATATGATCAAAAGGACTTGTTTGATTTTATCCTGAGAAGAATGGGATGCCCTTAAGGGAAAACACTAAAATTTCATCAAATTGGGCTAAATTTAGTATCCTACCTCTATTAAATGGAACAATCACCTAGTTTCTAATAGCCATTTGGATAGTGGGGGTTGTAGTGATTAGAATAGTAAGATAACCAGGAGATAAATATTATTTTTGAGGATATGGGTTTGCCCTACTATACCTTGATTTATTTTATATGATGTAGAAGATAAATCAATGAGTTCAAAAGGAATACCTTTTTCAGCTGACCTCATGGTAACCTTTAGCATAAAATAATTACCTAAATGATGATATGAACTCTACAACCTGAAGAATATTTATCTTGTGACAAAGATATATATTCTCCTCTAATGCAAATGCTTCTCCTTATCTCCAAACTTTAGTTATTCCAAGGAGTAAGGGTCCCACTAGGCATGCCAAAAATTATTGTCAATCAGACCCACACCCTTGTGAAGGTAGTTTCAAGCCTTCACAATCTACTAAAACATAGAAACAATTCTAGGTTGTGTGTGGCCTAATTAGTGGATTGAATCTCTAGATTCTAAGTGCTAGCTCCCTTTGGTGTATCAATTAGGATCTCTACTCTACACTAAGAATTGATAGGGAAATGGGAAGAGGGAAAAGGTAAGAAAGAAAATTGAAGGAAAATATTATCTAATGATGGTGATACACTTGTATTTTGGTTCATCCACTCAATTTGGGATTTTAAAACACTGATTAGACAAAAAAAAAGACTAAAACTTCAACTCCAATTGACAACTATACATTAGTATTTCCTAAAAATGTTTTATCTGGTGATTAAAGCTTGAGGGAAATGATGGAATAAGCTTGATTCAAGGAACTAACTAGCCACTTACATCTGTTGTAACTTTAGCCAAAAGACATCAAACATATAACATGACCTACATAATCAGATCAACTAGTAATTAAGAATTAGGACTTGACAAGGAAGAAAATTATATCACATATGTAAATCACTAACATAAATACACTATACCATCACCCTAAAATCTAGAAACAAACCTTGTATTTATCTAAAAAGTTTAAGAAAATCAATCTTGATAGATTCTAGTCTTATCAAGAGAGGGATCTCTCTAAAAATGGCTGAAAAGCCAACTTATATAGTAAAAAGCATATAAAATCCAAGAGATTGGAATTGAAAATAGGAGAGGATATCAACTCCCACATCACACAATTCTAACTTGAGCTATCAAAAGATAACATAGCCTTCAAAAAATATCTTTTTGTCTTATGTCTTGCATGAAAAAGCTCTTTGGTGTTGGAAAAGGATGGTGGGCCCATCTTGGACTAATCTACTCCATGCATGAAAGATAAACCAAATCTTCAAAGAGAAACTCCACTTGATATGTTTGGAAGTTGAGTTGAAATAAAAGAATGTCCTTCTTTGCATGGAAAATAAGGAAAATGCATGATAAGCCTTGTCTAGTCAACTCCAAGTAACTCCATCCTTCATGAGATGATGCTATGCCAATCTCTAGATGAAGAAATATAGTTTGAACAAGTTTAAAGTGTTGAAAACCTTCAATTAACAAGATAAATTAGAATAGATGTGACACTTTGACAAAATTCAACTCAAACTCAAGACCAATTAACTCCAAATCAAGTAGGGAATTAACCTAAGTTACATAACCCAAAGGTGAAGGGTGAACATCAAATTCAAAATGACACAAGGCATAGATATAAACCAATAAAAGTTTAGATATGAACTTATCAAGGCTAATTATGAACTCAATTTAGAAGACTAGACTTCTTTAAAATAAACAACAAGCTAGATAAGAATGAACAACATTACAATACTAGGCATAGATCCAAAAGACACATGTGGTTTTCAATTTTGAAACAATAATTTGGACATAAGGAAATAAGTCTTTGAAACAATTTTAGTAGTGTGATGATTCTATCTTTATCTAAATATATGACAAATGGTTTTTTTAAAAACTCTAAGGCACAAGACTTGAAATGAAATGAGCAGCATAATGACAGCCTTTTCAAATAAGTGACACACATAATTTTGTTTTAAAATATTAAGGTAAATGTGTGATGTTAAGTGGATGACATAGACCATCTTTCATAAATGAATGATGTGTAAATAGACTCATTTTGGACATGGTATGACAAACAAAATAGTTTTGACTCAATACCATGTAATAAAAAGGATAAAATGACAAAAACACCTAATTATAACGTCCTAAATCCTAAAAATGACAAGGTTGCATCATATTATCAAATTCCATATATATTATTTCTCTTAAGAGGATTTTAAGGTGTTAATCTAAAAAGTAAAAGCACATGAAAATTAGGTTTTTTAGGCGCCCTCTTTTCTCATGATTTTTTATGGTGGCATGGAACTTTGGGCTACTCATCCTTCATAAATGGTATGTCCATAATAAGTGTGGTTATATAAACTATCAATTTTTGTTCATTTCCAAATGGCCTCATATGTGTGGAAAACACTAGGGTACAATCACATCATTTAAATCCATGTCAACTAGATTATTTTGAAAAGGTCTTATCCTTTTCACAATCATTACATTTATTAAATACTTAGTATAGTGTGTCATCTAAGTTGCCCCTATATTTTGAGGTTGAGTACCACTAATAAATCTTGTTTTTACTACTCAAAACAATAATCCCATTTTGTCACCCTTAATTTATATACCTCACCATGGATTGGGGTTAAAATTATGTTAAAAGATGAATTCTTAGGTCAATGCTTCCCTACAGGACTTGTGAGGAGGCGTTGAACTCATACTCACAAGCCAAAATACATGAAATAAAGACAAGTGGAAAAAATTTAGGATCAATTTAGGGTCACTCAAATCATACAAATTTTAGGGAGGGCCTTAACAACTTTCCTTCCATGCTTTTAGACTACAGTGAAAAATGCAAAGAGTGAGCATTTTTTATCACCCATGTTATCTAAAGGGGATGGGGGGAGAGCATACATGCATTAATCATATTGATAAATAAACACTTTCAACAAATAATCATAAAAACAAAAACTCTTATGAGTATGTAAATAATGTGAGAGTTAAATTTTATAGCACAAAAACAAAATATGTGATGAAGTTTGAGCCCCTTGGTATTTTTTGTTGAAAGCTTTAAACAAGACTAAAAATATCTCAAGTAAAAAGATGTTTAAAATACCAATTTAAAATGTGAATTTTGTAACTTTAGATTATTTTAAATGTCTTCTTTTGTCCTTTGGGTCCTATGAAAGACATTATTGGGTCTACTTTTTCTTGACAAAAGATATTGTTGATGATCAACTACCCCTATTCCCAAAATGGGGACCCTCCTCTCCTCATTTTAAAAAGTGACCAAGATGTTAAGCCTATTTAATCATTATGTTTCTACATGGCTTTGATTTAATTTACTATTACTTGTGCTTCCATAGTTCCTATTTAATTATTCAATTTTGAAATAAAGATTAGTACTTACAAGCATTCAAATTATTGCAAAGTCTTCTTCAATTTTTATTTAGTAATAGATTATTAACCATGAATGCTTCAATGATGTGTATATAGGTTAACACTAAAGAATCATGAAATGGATCTCTAATGACATTAACATAGTGAGCTTCACTTGATATTATTTAAATAACATTGTTGTGATTAAAGCATTTAATTGCAATGTTTTGCTTTAGACTTGTTCAAATTTATTTAATATAGGATATGATGTATTTGGAAATCTAACTTATTTTATCACTTGGTCTCCCAGGTTATCAAAATTAAATTAGTAGTTTATGATGCCTCATAAGATGTCAAAGTTTGGATTATGGATCTAAAGGACATGTATCTACTTCATCATGCTTCAAAATACCTTAGATATTCATCATGTTCTGCACAAGACACTTGGAGTAAATCTATTGAGGTTACAAGCTATGTGGCATCATATAGAGAGCTCACAAGATGAATAGATATTGGAATTTAAATCCTAAGATTACATGTTAGGATCTTAGCCTCTGCAAGCAAGCCCATTCAATCTGAGCCACCATGTATCCTCCATGCATCCCATTATAACATATAAGATCTCAAGATGTTATCCCATGTCTAAATTATGACTATCCAAAATTGAACAACCTTCCAAGGTGATGCATGTCCCTTTCTAGACCATCAAAAATCAACACATGTCCACACCACATTGCATCCATATAAAGCTCATGAGATCTCACAAGGTAGACATTTTAGAGTACCTGATTCATCTAATCAAGGTTTGATGGTCTATAACTATTTAAGGATCCTTTTGAGAGTGATACTTGGAAGAAGAATGAATAAAATCCAATTATAATGATGCATATCCAATTTGGGCCCACATGATGATGCCACATGTCATTCTTATGAAGATTCACTTTGAGATCCATGAGATAAACTCCAAGATGGATTTATATCTTTACCCAAGCCATGAAATTAGCACCAAGTTACTGATAGTCAGTTGAAATCCTTTTAAAGGTGACACCTATCAAGAAAATATATGAAAGCCTTTAAAAGGTGACACCTGGTAAAGAAAATACATGATTGCCTTTTAAGAGAGCCACCTGGTAAAGAAAATCTCTTATTTACTATGATAGTAATGTGTGGTACTCCTATGATCAATCAAAACTAAAAGGCACCACCCAAGAGATCACCAAAAATTGAAAGATGCCACATGGAAAGATATATATGATTCATCATGCTAAGATTCATTCCAAGAATCTATGAGGCAATTGAAAGGTGCCACGTGTCAATATTTTGAGCCAACTAGATAATTTAGTCATATTTAGGCCTCATGAGTGCCTAGCTAGATCTGAGGTAGAAGCCATAAGTTAAAAGGTGGAAATATTTAGATTTAAATCTAAAATTTAGGGTGGATCAAATTCAAATTAGAACTAAATTTAAATTCTAATGTAATTAAATGCCAAAATCAATAACTTAAATTTGTTACAAACATATGTAAATTTGCTAAGCTCCCCATTAATATGACACAACTAGAATTGACATCTAGATTGTATTAATCAAAGTGATCTTTCAAAAGGCTACTGAACCAAGTTATTTCTATTTGAATTTAAATATATAAGTGTTTTCTCTCTTTACTAGCTACATTCTCCTAATATGAAAAACCTTGAGTTATTCACAGATTATACCCTGACCACCATTTTTGGAAATCAAAAGTTGTAGGAAGATACTTGAAAGGTGTTAATTGCTATCAAGATTATTAAAAAATGGCACAATCAGGTCCATCCACTATGGGTAATATTATTTCCTTTGAAAATTATGACTTCATATTCCAATATGGTAATTTAATTATTTTTAAAGACACCAAATTCATTCATGAGGCAAAAGTATTGGGGCACATACATTAAACCATCATTTAATTCAATGTAAAATTAGTTAGGATAGTTGATGAGGCTAAAAAAATGCCTCATATAATTCAATTATCTTCATACATCCTCACCATCAACACTATTGGTCTCTATAAGGTTGTATCTAAGCCAGAGGTCATGTCATACACTGACCTAGTGAATATGGGTTTCTCAAGTCAATGTCCAAAGGGATCCCCATTGATTTCATAGTGGGAGCCAAATTTGAGAAGTATTATGACCTACCTTTACCATAAATAAACTATAACTAGGTCATCATTGATAATTGGTATGAGGTACACTCCTTAGAGAAGGTCTTGGCTTCATGGGTGATTGACCACATTGGAGTTATTTTCATGGATGACCAAGGGAACTTGCCTATTCAACAATTCAAGAAATGAGTCATTTTTGGCCTCACTCTCCTCAATATAATATTTAGTAATCCACCCATTATATATGTATAAATAAATACTCTTTTATTACTATAGATCATCATGGAAGATTATTAGATTCCCCCACTTAGGGAAATCATTAACAACAACCTGGTATATGTTATGAATGACACTTGAAAGAATGGTTTCCCATTCTTCATGATGATTTATTTACAAGATGTAATCTATGAAAATACCCAACTAGGTAAAAATTCATGGTCCCTTGAGAAACAAGAGGTTATCCCTCAAATTTTCTCTACAATACACATCTATTAATTTAGACACAACATAAGAATAATTATACCCAATTGTCTATAAATCAATCACTAAGTGTGAGATGCTGAGGGTTCTCCCAAAGGTTAGGTAGACCTTAAGGGACATGGGTGGCTACTGATTTTATCTAAATTGAACAATAATTAGATTAAAGGGATTGATGGTGGCTCCCCTTAGGTTGACAAGATATGTGCCTATGAAGCTCTTTGAGGAAGAGATGGGTTATCAACTACTACATGGAGTTGAAGGCATATTCAAAAAAAAGATGACAGTCCCCCAAAAGATTCCTTACAAGTTAGGGAGGACTAAGATCACAAAGTTACATGATATCATTATGGTTGCAAATCATAGGAGCTCATACCTATAACCTAATGATGGCTTCAGATCTTGGGACCCAAAAAATGTCATTGCCAAGTATCTATTCAAGTTTAAGAAGGATGTGGAAATAGAGTATAAACATCAATAATAAGTGTATGATTAGATATATATATATATATATATATATGTGTGTGTATATATATATATACATATATAATGTTATGAATGATGAGGTAGCTATCAAAAATATGGCAAAAAATAACATTGAGTTATAAATTAGGCTTGACAAAGAGAAGTAGAATGAATATATCATTAGGTCTTGGCCACTTTATACTCATTAGAGCATGTTTGATGACAACTATGAGCTGGGACAAGAATAAAAGGAATAAAATAACATTCTTCTCATTATGAATAGACCATGTAGACCTCCACTTCTTCCTACTTTAGGTAGTCATATCCTACCTCTAAACTTTGAGAAAAGATGATCAAATAGCCAACCTGACCCCTCCTAAGGTCCTTCATTGATCTCTACATATCTCATGGGAGTTTTTTTCCAATTATTGGATCAATCAGAACCTACTGCCATTGAACTTGGAAAAATACAAGGCATTAAACTATCTATAAAATAACTATGGGCACTGGCTTAGAGGAATATTGAAAAGGCTTACAAAAGAAAGAAGGATCCCAAGACTACCATGAGATGAGAAATGCCTCCTCCATAAAATTTTGAAGCTATAAATACTAATACCACTAACAAATCTTAGGCTCTCATTATAAGTACCTTTCTATTTCCTTCCTCCCTAATAACATCTATATCTACTTTTGCTTCTACTTCTACATTTGATTCACCTGCCATTGTTTCCCCATTGGTTCCCCCATCAATAAGTGCTTCCATTTCAACTACCACCACCACTCAATCCTCAGTTGACACTATCATGACCCAAAATAGTACTTACTTTGGATTTGCCTTCCCCCATTTTATAAATCATGCCACTACACATATTGCCTCACTTATTATCAGTTCCCCTACACTTGCAAGGCCAATCCCATTTCAAAACCATTCACTTTTCAAAAGCCACTCAATATTACTATAGTTTTGAATGTGAGTGTGCCTTCAAAATGACCTCATTTATTCTTAACATGTGCCTTATAAAATCTCTATTCAACACACTTAGGAAAATAGACCCAATGAGCTTGCACATTCCTAATATAACCCTTGCCTCTACCTCTACCTAAACACCTCCATTGCTTCCACCTACAACAAAGCCAACATCTATTACTTACCCAAATTGGGTCAGAGATATCATATAGGTAGTGAGGCAAGAAAAACCTTAGGTGGTCCTATCTGCACCTCAAATTAGGATGATATTTGATGATACAATACGTATGATGAAGAGGGTGGTGAGAAGATACGTTGAGAATCCACATTCAATCTCAGTGGTGGCCCATGAAAGTGAAAATTCCCTCTTAAATTTGATAAGGAAGAGGAAGGTTGGCCCTAGAGAGGTGATGAATATTTAGAGGACCCTATGTACATAGTCCAAGCCCAAGAAGAATCCATAATATTCTTGATGAAGGGGATGCAACAAGATTTAAAAAGTTTGAAAGAGCAAGCATTACATATAGTACCAAATGGCACCATAGTCTAAGTAATCAATGTAGTTATTAATGTCTTTAATCTATATAAAATAATGAAAAGGAGGTAGGAATATGGAACCCTATAATTAAATGTGGTCATTAATGTTGACCAAAAGATTGCACTTCATGATGTGAAATTGGCAAACTTGGCTAGTGTTGCAAGAAGTAATAAGTTCCTAAACCTCAAGGTGTTACCACTTGAGGATATCATACCTACATAGACCATTTTGATGAATAGGAGAAGGATATTGAAGAGATGGTTGGACCATATCAAGGATGTAATTGCATCCTTAGAGAAGATAGAGTTTAAGATTGCCCTCTTGCTAAAGTATGCCATGGTCACTAGGATGACCAAACCTAATGGCATCTTCATGGATGACAAAGAGTTTAGGGCTCAAATGAAGGTGTTTGGTGATAATTTAGAGCAAGACATTTCAAAGGACAAGATGGCTACTGAGGTAATGATTATAGTGGTGTTTTTCAATCAAAGGATGGAGAGAGTAGAGGCAATTGAAGAATCACTAAGGCCTATACTTGAAGAACATGGCAGTCTAATTCAAGAAATGCTTGACCTATTTTAGCCATGATCCTATATTTTGGCCAAATTGATTAGGATTAATTGGATTTCATAGAATTATGTACAAAGGAAGAAGTAGATAAGAAACAAAGGAAACAATAATAGGTGTCCCAATAACCTCCTCCAAGACCCTGATGGCATATTCAACTTTGTTTTCATATATTTGAATTAAGAATATTCTATTGTAATGTGTAGCATTTTATCCACTTGTATTTATTTTGGGCACCTTTCATGAGCTCACTTAAACTTTTATTGGCAATTATTAAGCCTATAAATAGGGGTTTCCCCCTCATTGTAAATCAGAAATAGTTGTTATAAGAATTAATGCAAAAGAGCTAGGAATTTGAAAGTTTGTATTAGTGATTTATTTCATGTGTTCTATGATTTATACTTCTCATGATTTTATATGACTAATGGTTTATTTTATACTAACTAATTTGGAAATAAAATTCAATATATGCATTTTTTAGCCTGATTTTAACACTAGGTTGATAATTTTGCTAGTATACATGCTCTGTTTTCATCTTATTTACAACTAAATATGCTTGTGTAATTTATTATTAATGATTAACCCTTGTGTAATGTATGATTTTTGATGTATGCATTTTATTTCCTCTAAATATTCAACTATGTTTATTTAAATTTGAGTATTATTCTAGAGTTGGTAGACACTAGTTTTATGTGTTGTTGTCATACAAGTTAGAAGAACTGACACTTTTCCATATTAATCAAATTCTCTTTTCTGCCTTACCCTACTTACCTTGGATCTAACCATGACTCACTTTATCTTAGTTCATTCTATAAATATTCATTATTTTCTTGTTTTTGGGTATTAATTGACAAAGCTATAAATAATTTCATTAAGATTAGTAGGAAATAAAGTTTCACTATGTAACATTTGTTATCCCTATAATAAGGTCTGCTTGTATACTTCTAAGTGGTGACCATATCTCTATTATTATTTTATTTATATTAGTATTTGTATAAAAAATCAAGCATTTATTCTTATAGGACTTAAAATTGAGTTCATTACTTCCCCCCCATTCAATAGTGACATAGGGAGCACTTTAAGTGCATCAATAGGAAGGGAAAAAACTAACACTACGAGGGCCTCTATTCAATTACTTTCATGAATATTTGTATAATTTTAGTGTAATTAATTAAATACACACATAATTATTTAAAAGTATGCCAATATTATTAAATAACACTAAAGATCTACATTCTTTACATGAATCTTTGCATTCTATGTAGGAATATTTGCATTATTTGAAGGATTTAATCAAAGTTAGTGTTCATTTATGAATATTTGGTAAATAACCTAGATATTTGTCTAAATTAATGAAAATATAGGAGAAATACCCCATTCTTTAGGCATATTGAAGGTTATTTTGGTCATATTTTCAAAGGTTAGTGGAAATTTGCTAAATAGTCTAGATATTTGTGAGAATTTTTGCAAAGGTCAATCGTTGAGACCTCATTTGTACTATATCTAGTCATTTGAGATCTTAATTTCTCTAATTCATTTGGGATTAAGTTAACCTTTATGTAACTTTGTGCTTAAATATGTTTTGAAGTGTTTAAATGCTCTCAGGTTGTTAAATTAGACATGGAAATGATTTGAAATGTTGGTCTAACACTAATCTTTGTAAGTTAACAAGTGAGACTAATAGTATTTTTTCAGGTATTGAAAATTTTGAGGTTTCAAAGCTTTGATCATTAAACATCAAGCCAAATCAACTTGATCTAAATATTTTCTATAAAAGGTTGGATGGTATTTATAATATTTGACCCTTATAAAGCTATCTTTGATGTTTCTTTGCTCTTAATACCTATTCTACATCTTGGAGTTGCCTGGGATTAGAACCAGATCTGATATGAACCTAAGATCCCTTTAGCATCCCTAGAAATCCATAATAAAGCTAGAGTAGACAAAGGTAAATATAGGAAGTCTAGGACCCAACCAAATTCCCTATCTAACTTAAATATGCAAACCCTCTTGTCATTCATGGCATGGTTAGCTAGCTCATCCATCAACATCCTTAAACTTGTCCAAGATCTACCATGAAATGTAGAGAAATATTTGCCTCTCTTTACCCCCACTAGTATAGTAACCAATGAAGAACATATAAAGTCTTTTAAAGCATCTTTTAAGTTAATGTAATCTATGAGGATGTGGCTTGACTTCTCTTTCCCTTTACATTCTGAGATACTGCTTATGATTGGTTCCTCAACTTGCCAAAATATTTCATCATGGGATGGGTTCAGTTCAATGATACTTTTATTTCCCAATTTTGTAGGGTAGTAAGCTCAAGAGTTGTGTACCAATAGTTTACCACCCTAAAAAGGGACATAAAGGAACCAATTAGAACATTTAACATAAGGTTAAAAAATATGTTTACCCTAATGTCCCCACCATATAAGTTGGTAGATGAATTGGCTTTAGAAATATACAAGAATGCCTTAGACCTGATGATAGCTATCTTCCTAAGAAGGGCCTTGAATATTGACATGTTACCTTTAACATATGCTAAGGTCATCCATATTTATGATCAAATGCACCCAAAGGTGCATACTTCCTTTGTTATACCAAACCTTGACCTAATGATACCTGATTTAAACATCATACCCAACATGAATCAGAACATGCTTGCATTAAACTAAGTACTAGTGATCAACCAGTTGTCTCTAAACCACACTACACCCAACCAGTAACTAGGATTCTTTAACTAATAGAATGTTATAGCACATCCCCAAAAAAACATCAGTCAAATGATGGTGTTTGTAATTAGCACCAAATAAGAACTTAAAGCCTCTAAAGGGATAATCATATTAAATATAGAGAACTATTCAAAAAATCACTAATGACTTTCTGGATCTCAAGAAATAAATAAGATGGGTGAAAGTTCCAAAAAAAATTATAATTTACAGATATATAACATACCTTTCAATATGTATAACAATAATGGTGAGCCCCTTTGATTAAACTTAATGAGATCAAAATTTATGAGTTAGCCTTTCCCAAATGGTGTTGAGTGCACAATACAATGAGACATGGAGAACTATATTGTGTTGAGTTCTGCCATGTGTTTGAATCTATATAGATCCAAATAAAGGGATTCAAGATGAATCTAACTGATCAAAGAAATGATAAATCATTTGATAACACTAATAATGCCTTTAGAAATTTAGAAATATTCCTCATGGTTGAAACCTATTCCATTCTTATTCAAGATGAAAATGAGCCTAAAGACAATGTTGAGGAGACACATGCTTTCCAAAAATACCATAGGAGCAACTATGACTTGAGAATTAAAGGTTAGAACCCACCTCTGACAACTTCTACCCCACCTAATAAACTAGATACACCTCTTGATGATAGGAAAAACAATAATTCTACATCCCTTAAAGGTAAGGAAATTCAACCAACAATAGAAGCTCCTTACAAAACATCAAATGGTGGATCAACATAGTGGAAGACATGAAAAATATAAATGAAAACATAATATTGCATGAACTCACTCAAATCACTAAATAACATTATTTTCTAATGAAATCATTAAATGAAAATCCTAACTCCACCAAAGCTAAATTGGCTCATGTAAATGTGGTAATGTATAAGATTAACCATAAAGTTCTACCATTTCTTTTAATTGTAAGGATTCTTAGTAATAATCTTCATAATTTATTTCTTGATTATAATGCTTCAAATAACATTTTACCTTTAGGAATTTGTGATAAATTAGAATTAAACCTAATAAAATTAGAGAAGGTAGTGGTGCATTTGGACAAATTAAGAGTGAAAGTAGTGGAAAAATTATTGAATATTCACATGTAGCTTGCCCATGAACCTTGAATCTAGCAGTTCATCAGCATTCAAGTCATTGACATACATGAGGCTTACAAATTTCTACTGAGTCAAGATTGGAATAAATATTTGAACGGATATATGTCCATGTATTTTTCCCACATGTGGATATGTTGGTAATAGATCCCCAATAAAATCAAGATTGATCAGGAACCCAAAATGAAATAATGATTATAAAATACAACACTAGGAATGAAAAGATGAATTACCAATCTTTTGACTTAGGTGTTTACACTTTAAAAACCACTAACATTATTTCAAATGATAAGGTGATAGAAGATAGCAAAGGTCCTTAGATAGTGCACTTTGATGGTGTGTGAGCTAAGGTTCTAACATTAGAATTATTTTGATGAATCTTAAAGGAAAATAATATTTAGCTTCTTATAGACTATAGTTCAATTATACTAATAATTTAGCAAAATATGAAGATCTTATTTTAGGAATTTAATTTTAAATAAAAAATAAGGTAAAAGAACTATTAGTATATGGTGATGCAAAATTAGTCATTAATCAGGTTATGAGTAGATATCAATGTAAGATTTCTTGTTTAATAAATTATAAATTTAGAGATTTGGATTTAATTAAGTATTTTGACTCATTTAATATTGTTTCCTTTCCCAAGGATCAGAACCAATTGGTAGATGATCTATCTTCAGTGGTAGCAATCTTGGTTCCTCTAGAGCCTTTAAATTTTCAAGATTTCACTATGGAAATGATTTCATGCCCCTCTGTGTTAGATGATTTAACTTTTTTGGGAATATTGGAGTTTTATTCCTATTTTAGTTAAGGGTCTAGATTAATAAATTAGTAAATGATATTTTAATAACTAAATTCCTAATTTGTATAATTTATCTTTTTTACCTTTCTAAAAATAGCAATAAATAATAATAAATATAACTTAGCTTGAAACTAGACTGAGATGGCTAAGATAGAGGCTAAAACTAGCTGAGCAGGACTGGGATAGTGTATTGAACTTAGATCTAGCTTTCATTTTGTGAAAGGATAGGACTACTAAAAACATGACACATTAGGGTTCAATGATGTTCTCCTCTTCTACCTCTATTGTCTAAACTAGTTTTTGAGAGCTGAGTTTTCTAGGTTATTTATGTTATTCTTGTGTGAGCTTGCTTATGAAATATCAAGTGATGAATGTTGATGGAGATCACTATAGATATGATATAATATTCAAACCCTAAGCCTCCATCTTTCTTGATAAAATGGGATTTGAATCACTTAAAAAGTAGGGGTTAGTGTGTGTAAGATGCACTAAACATGTGATCCACACCCCTTGTGTAGGCACACTACCTACATACCAATACTCTAAAGAGGGATCAAATCATATGTAGTTCTCCCACTTAATGTGTTTTGTGAAATAGTGTGATATGGATGCAATAATTCCAAATTAATAATGCTTGAGGTGGTTAGGGACTAGTATGAGAGTTTGAATGTGTTTGAAATTATGTTGGGTGACTATATGAAAAGAATATGGAAGTTTCCCTTAGTTTTTTATTTGTATTCTTGCTTGATTTGTAAGATTTGTCACCTCCCTTGTAAATGCACTTTGGATGGGATTTTATAGGGAACTAGTGGTCATGGGTTAGATGTGTTCATGTTATGCCAACATAATGAAGGATAAGAATCAGATGAAAATGACCTTTTGGGCTCATATTTCAATGGGACAAGAGCATCAAAAATGGGACACCATAGGGTCTAGTACTATAGTCTAGGTATGTCACTCCTATCCTACAAGATCATGACCTAGGGGGATAGGATTGGCTTGGGAAATAGAGTTTGGCTGAGCTAGAATTACCATTTGGAAGGCTATAGATGATTGGTAATGAGTAAAAAGGTGTCTAGAAGGGTCATAAGAGAATGAAAGAAGTACCTATGGATAGGGTGTCATAAGCCACACTCAAACTACCAATTTTGACATTTTATATGACTACATTCCCCCCCTTTATTTTAGTGATACAACAAAGTGAAATACTATGATAAAGAAAAAGTAAAAAATGTACCTAAACTTACCTATAAGGGTGAAGCCCATGAAGATGTGTGATTATGAGTGTGTATAGAGAGATCACATTGTGAAGTGTAAATCTGTAAGAGAAAATAAAGAGTAGATTAGTTCTTACTAGACATGTTATGTTTAAAATAAGAATGTAAAAAGGCTAGGTAAAATAAATAGGAAGAGAAAGTAATGAATACACCTCATTGGGTACAAAAACTAATACAAAATTTATTGTGATGTTGAGTAAGTGTTATACCAAAGTAATACTACAAATGGAGTTGAGTATTTAATTCCCCAAGAGTGGTTTAATAATAAAAAGGCTGACCCTTTAGTTCCATAACACCCACTAAGTTAATCTATGTGAGCATGCATGTGTTAATTTATCTTTGGACTATGTGTTCAATCCCTCTAAGTAGGTGGCTCAAGAATTAAAAACTAACTAGTCTTTTGGCTCCATCATTGCCCATGAAGTGTGGAACTATGAACTGATATCGGTATGAATGTATGTCATATGAGATGGCTCATAAATCCCATGAATACTTTATAATTTAACAATGTGGCATGGAGATCTGAATGTGTGCTAAGAACTAGGCTAATCTTGGCCACTTTGAAAGGTGGAGATTAGACTTGTATGAAAGCCACTCCAAAACTAATAACTAGGATTATATTAAAGCCACCCTAAAATGATGCCAACCACTTGTAGATGGAATAAGGCATGCAACCACTAAGAATACATGGGTAATATGCTTAACTCAAAAAGAAAATAAATCTAATGTGATGTGCACAGTACCCCTAATCACTAGTGTGTATAACATGGATTCTGATCTAGAAGTTATACCAACTACCCAATTTAAAACTAAAAGTGACATCCATCATGTTGTGCATGATGTCCCTTATATCCATATTCTTTGAGAAAAAATGTATTGAAATTTCCCAATCTAAATTGAACTATAACTAAGAAAACTATAATTGTACTTACTTTTTTGTCTATTTTTGGAAAATTTGGGTTTTTTATCTTTCGATAGGAGCACCAAAAATAGTACACTTTACTATCTGACATTATATTCCAAGTATGGCACTCTTCTCCTTTATTGTTTTTTATCATTGTTCTATGTTTGTCACTATCTTCCTGGTTTAGATTCTGGTTGTCATTTTGAGTGTTATTGAAAACTAATTTTGACTGATAGTAGGCTCTGATCTCTATGACAAAACCTCTATTTGTTTCCCCCTCTTTTTAGGGTAACAATGAATACCCTACAATGACTACCCTCATAATAAAGAGCCCTACAAGTGAGTTATGATGTGAAATACATGATATAGCAGTGATAATCGAAAAGATGTCTCAAGATATACCACAGTTTGTATTGAAGATTATTAAATAAATAGGGGTATGCATAGATAGATGTAATAATGTAATAGCATGTGTATTATACTAAATTTAAATTATAAATTTTAGTTTTTAGTTTTTAATTATTAGTTTTTCAAGAGGGATGGATCATGATATCCATCATGACATCCATAAAATCAAGATAATGCATGATTTGGAT
The DNA here is from genome assembly GCA_037957365.1 of Torreya grandis. Taxonomy (NCBI): domain Eukaryota; kingdom Viridiplantae; phylum Streptophyta; class Pinopsida; order Cupressales; family Taxaceae; genus Torreya; species Torreya grandis. The sequence goes on from JARHVA010001265.1 coordinate 132,119, forward strand.
CATAGTATTGAAAATAATGAGAAGAAAATAATAAATAAGCATGTAAGCCAAGAAGTAAGAATCACAAAAAAGTGGCCAAGGGGATAATAAAATAAGGGATATGGGCACATGTCACTCAAACTAGAAAAACAAGCATACAAGGCATGTTTAAATGCCACATACAAATATAATTGAAAATAAGTAAGGTTGGTATGATGACCACAAGCACATAGAAGAGTACAAACAAAGGACATTGGAAAATGTCCTAAGGCATATAAAAGAATAAAATCAAAGGACATTGGTATATGTCTTAAAGCACACACACGAGATAAAATAGGAACTAAGAAATGTAATCACATCTTATCTATGCAAAGCAAGAAAGTAAGGCATGTAAATGCTAGAAATACAATCACATCTAATTAATCAAAGTAAGAAGTGAAAGTATGTTAAACATGTAGTACAAGACTAAGTAGATACTAAGAAATACACAATTTCTATATACTAGTGAGTGTCAATAGAATAATCTATGTTAGCTAGTGAGTAATGTACATCAACATGATAAATAGAGGTGTGGTGTAGGAATGTCATAACTTGGATGGTGTAGTCATGTATAAGATGCCCATGGTGGGTAGAAATGTCAATGTATGTCTCTAATGTAGTAATAGGATGCCACCTCAATGGTTAGATTAAAGAAATCAAAGATCTGGGTGTCATTGTACACACTCAAAGAAGATCAAGTGAAGCATGGTAATGTAGATAAATCGACATACAATAGCATATAAATGAAAAATGTAATTCTAACATGGTAGGAAAAATGTAAAGCATGGATAATGCATACAATTGATTTTTATTTTGTTTTTTGAGTTATTTTAATTTTTTTTTATTTTGACATACTTGGATATTTTTGTATTTTTGAAATGTTATATTTTTGAAATAAGCTATGTATAATCAAGCATAAGGAAACTATGCACAAGAAATTTAAAAGAACTATGTCTAATAAAGACTAAGAAGAAATGATACTAACTGATGAGTCTCATGAGATACTCCCTATCATAGTGTCATATATTAAGGAGATGGATCGTGCATGATTTTGAAGCATGATGGAAGGGTGAGACTGTGACTCTAAAAGTTGTGTATCTTGTAAGTGCTCCAGAGTCTCTGTAGTGGAAATAAACTATGGGGCCCCCTTGTAACTCTAAGAAGTGGATAAAACTATAGGACTCTTAAGTACCCATATGGTAGTAGAAGAAGCTCTCTAAATGTGTGTTTTGTGTGTAGAAGCATGAGATCTCAATGATACTACCCTAGGTGTGAATACTATAGATGGAAACTATCTAGAATCTTAAAACTATGGTTACTCTAAAAGATTCCTCCATGGAAGTGTATGAACTCTCCATTCTAGCGAGGAAGGCCTCGACTATGGTTAAATCTAAACTAGAGGAAGAACTATAACTAGTGGAGGAGCTAAAACTGGTGATTATAGAGTAGTAGATGGCTCTGAAGTGGGGAGTGGTAACCAATATAGAACTCCACCAACTGTAACAACCTAATTAACATGAATGAATTTCATGCATCTATGAACTATAAAATGTACTACACAAAGTTTCTAAATCCATGGTCGATCAAGAAACATATCAAAGACTCATGTACTAGGAATAATAGTAAATAATGTGGCCACATGTGTTGGACCAATTTATAGAAGAAGTACAAACTAACCCAATGAACTTTGTATGTTCCCACTAAACCCACTGATAATTATGTTTGTCAAGGTAATATCCTACTCTAAATATCCCAAATGATAAAGTAATGTCATAATACACATGTTCACACTAGATCCATTATCTATGAGAACAATATGAGTGGGATGATGCTTAATGTATGCTCTGATAATGAGTGTATGGTAATCTAAATCATCCTTGACTATCTCTTGCTCTGAGAAGGAGATGGAAGGTCTAATTAGAACTCTAGAAATATACACATCAATCATGTTACTCAAAGGATGTGACTAAATTGAAGGTGTTTGGTATGTAACTAGTGGAGGATGTGCATGATATACATGGTGAACACTTGATGTGTCCCTTGTCTATTCTTTAGAATTTTGTGGGAAAGGATCTAAGAAAATTTTCAAAGCTTTATTCTATGTTTTATTTTTCTTGAGGAGGTTCGTCTAGAGTGCCAAGATAAATAAGGTTGCCATCTATCAAGTCCTATATCTTTTATAGTAAACTAATGAATCTATTCATTGTGTGGCCTAGTGCCCTATGAAAATCAAAAAATTCATTTTGATCATATCCACATGGAAAAGGCTTTGTTGTATCATCTTTTTGAATAGGGAGGAGAGATATGATATTATATTCCAATAGATATTGTAAGACTCTACCTAGAGATACTGGTAGATTGGTAAATGATCATCAAGGAGGTACTAATAAAACCATTAGTTGAGGGGATTTGAAGCTACATTAATTGTAGGTTGATTTTGAATTTTTTTGTCATTAACCTTTAATTTTTATGGGACTTTGTTGTTACTCTTGTTTATTGTTTTTGAGATGCTTGTGTACTTAAGTTTTCCCATTGAAATTAATTTGACTTCTCTTTTTTTTAGTGTATGACATAACTTAATGAAGGAAGAGAACTTTTTGAACATTATTGACTCATTTAAAGTTGGAAAAAGACTTTTGTTTGAAGAGATCTTGTAATTATTGATCAGCTATGGTGCTAATAATTTTAGCTAATATATTAATATATCGAAGAACATAATATATGAGATTCTCATTGGCCTTTGTTTTTGTTTTGCAACTTGGGCATAAGAAACCTCTTCACCTATGTCAATGCTAAAATGAGATAAGAAAATGTCAGCTAAAGGATTGAATGCATTGACTGACTAATTTGGTAGATTATAAAATCATTTTAGAGCATAATCCTTTAAATGCCATGGAAATATCTTGGTTAGTAACCAATAAATTGGCACATAGTCCAAGCATGCTATGGGAAAAGATCTCAAGTGTGTCTCTAGATCACCCTGCTATCATATAGAGTGAGCTTAGGTTGAACAAAACTTAGTGGCAAGGGTGTATGAAGTAGATAAAAAGAGTCCAAAGCATGTGTTTGTTTAGAGGCACATTGGATTGAAGATATTTTATCTCTTTCACAAGGGCAGCCACATTATGAGACAAGGATGTATTAAATGTTATTGGTGGTACCTAATAGGAAGGTTGGGATATTATAGGGGGTTGTTGAGACATAGTTTCCCCAGTAGTGTCATTTTAAACTAGTTGTTATAAAGGAATGAAATACTTAACTTGCTTATCCTTTTTGATTTCCATGATAGACTATAAAATAAAGGCATGATCTTGAGGCTGTTGTTTGAGTCTCTCTCTAAAATTTGTAGAATCAAATCTTTGTTGATGACAACATCATTATCAATAATAGGTAGACATGGATCAAGAGCTTGATGTGGTGGGTCATGAACATCAATGTGTGTATCATCATTCTTATTCTCATACTAATCATTTTTGACCTTATCCTCATTGAAATTAGTGTATTTTGGATGTGTAGGATATATACCAAGAAGCTAAGTTGGTTATTTATCCATGGTATGTGATTAGGTTAAAGGAATCTAGGTGAATTAAAGAGGGTTGTCACTGAGTCTTGTTATTCATCTCAAAGGAAGAGATTCAAGGAGCTTAGGTGGAATAAGGAAAATAACTTGAAAAATTAAATAGAAGATTAAATAAATGTAATCTAGGATTTGAAAAATAACGAATTGGAATATGCATAAAAAGGATACAAAGCTAACAAACATGTAAGGTGATACCTCAAGAAGCAAAGGGAATTAGTAAATTTAATTAGGGTTTGAAAAGAAATAATTTTTAAAATTACTATGGTAAATTTTAAAAATTAAATGTGAAATTATTATTTATGTGTAAGGTGATACCTTAAGAAACAAAGGAATCTAGTAAATTTAACTAGGGTTTGAAAAGAAATAATTTTTAAAATTACTATGGTAAATTTTAAAAATTAAATGTGAAATTTTGATTTAAATATGAAGTAAAAAATCAGAAAAATACTATAAAAATCAGCAAGGAATTTTTCCTAGGGTTTATAGGGGTTTTGTGCACAAACGAAGTAAGTCAGGTTCACCAAATGATTTAACTTTTTTGGGAATATTAGATTTTTATTTCTATTTTAGTTAAGGGTATAGATTAATAAATTAATAGATGATATTACAATAATTACAGTCCTAATTTTTATAATTTATTTATCATTTTTACCTTTCTAAAAATAGAAATGAATAAGGATAAATATAAATTAGCTTGAAACTAGACTGAGATGACTGAGATAGATGTTAAAACTAGTTGTGTAGGACTAGGATAGTATCATGAACTTAGATCTAGATTTCATTCAGTGAAAGGATAAGACTATAAAAAACAAGACACTTTAGGGTCTTGTTTTGTTTTACTCTTCTTCCACTATTGTCTAGACTAGTTTTTGAGACTTGAGTTTTCTGGGTTCTTTGCATTGTTCCTATCTGAGCCTACCTATGAAATCTCAAGTGTTGAATATCGATAGAGCTTGCTATAGAGATGATTTAATATTCAAAATCTAACCCTCCATCTTGCTTGATAAAATAGTATTTTAATCACTTTAAAAGGGGGGTTTTAGTGTGTGTAATATGCACTAAATGTGTGATCCATACCACTTGAGTGGGTGTGCTACCTACATACTATTGGCCAATTTTGACTTTTAAGTTAAAATAGGGGACCCATGGTAAAAAAATTCATTTTATGAATATAATGGGGTAAAATTTATTTTTATAAGGTGTTTCATAGATTAATTAATGTCAATTTATGTCATAATAGCTTTGGTCAAGTAGTTTTTAGGTTCATTTATCATTTTGAGTCTTTTTAAGGGGTCAAACAAGTGTATTTAATGATTTGTACAAGTTTATTAGGAAATGTGAAAGTTTAAATGAGTGATGTCATTACCCATGTATCCATAAAGGTCTTAAGTAACTGAAAAAACTAAAAATTTGCAAGTTAATTAGAAGAAAGTCAATTTTCCTAAAGAAAAGGAATAAAATGACACATGTATGGCTCCTTAGGAAGTGTGGCATATGTGAAGAGCCCATATAATGCCTATCCATATTCCTAAAGATCATATCAATTATTTTGTTTATTTTTAAATGAAAACTTGAAGCCAAAAACATTCTATCTCTTTCTCATCCTTCTTGGTAGACTAAAATGACTTACAAGTTTTTGTTTGGTATGGATAACGAAGAGGGTTTCAGGTAAAATCCTTTTGAGGGAACATTATAAAATCCAATAAATTAAAATACATATAATAATTTTTATAAATGGTAAATTTTGCTTCATGAATTATCCATTCAAAGTGGATTGTGTAAAATTTCTTGCTCATCTGTGCACCTTTCAGGTTTTGCTTCATTCTGAGCAAGTTATTATAGACCAATTATTGAGATTGATTCCAAAGCTCAATTTCTTCCCTATATAATTATTAATACAATTTTTTTCATGTTTTAAGCGGGTTTAATATTCTAACCAACTCAATATAAAAGAGGATGCAATTTTTTGAGTTATGGGTAGTTTCACCATATCCAAGAGTTTTTTGCCATGTCAAAGGAAGTAGAGGGTTATTTTAGTTTCATATACATGTTTTAAATGTATTCTTTACAAATTTTCACTTTCATCCAATTCCACTTGATTCTCATAGTTGCATGCTCATTCTCCATGATAGAGCAATCATTCAACGCTTTGCCTATCTTATTCCATATGTTTGAAAATGGCTTTCACATTTAAGATGTTTAAAAACTATTTCAATATATCCTTGGTGGAAATCATGAATTTTAGGATTTGATTTTTAGTTTGAGTTACTTTTTGGGGATTCATTTAGCCTCATTGTCTACTATATTCCAAGCATCCTACCTGCATATAGTCATATGTACCTATAGGAGTCCTTAATGAGGTCATGGTGAGAAGATAATGGCTTGGTATGGTTTTAAACTTCTTAGAATTATTATTATTTTATTTGGAAACTTGATGAAAACATAAGACTGACCATAACTATGTTTACCCTTTCTGCTAATTGAATTCATGATCATTGCCTATATACTAAACCTCACCTATAAGTAGCTTAATAAAGAACTAAATGCCCATAACATGTGTAGAAGCAAATGATAAAGCCTATTTTTGGGTCATATCATGAGTTCAGTCCATGAAAATACTTAAGTATAATTTCAAATAGGCAATAATGGGTGTAAACTATCTCAAAAAAGTAAAGAATGAATTTAGGGGTATAGTCCCTAAAAGTGGAAAATAGAGGCCCACAACCTATTTAGAGATAACATATGATATGGTGGGAAAGATCCTAAGACATATAACTTGATGAACCCTATAGTATTTATATATGACAAGTTGTATATAAAATTTTAGGGTCATAAGGTCATTGAAAATGAATTTTTAACACCTCAAAGTTTCTCTAAAATCACTAAAATATTGCAGTCCCATCTATAGGTTTGAGGTTTAGATGATAGTGATATCTCAAGAAACAAACAAATAAACCCTTGTGTTGGTTAAATTGGTTTTATGGTTTATATGGTGTAAAAAATGACTTGGAATTCATCAATATGTCATTGATGATGGTATAAAAAACTTCATGAGGACCTATAGTCCGTACCATAACTATAAAGCATGCACCTACAATAGGGTCTTGAGGAAAGAAGTGTCTCAGTCAATGAAAAGTGAAGTTTGGGTTCTAATAAAGCATATAGGTGAATTATAGATGATTTTAAATTTTTTTAAACTCATATGAGGTTTAAAGGGAATTATTTACACCATGACCAATTTTATAAGGTCAAATAACACCTACAGTCAAGGGTTATATAGGTAGGGTGTGAAAACATTATGCTAGAAAGTGACCTTTGCATAATTAAATTGCATGAGTATAAATGAAATAAGTACTAAATGACTCAATTAAGCCTTTAATTGGTTATTATATTATTTTTTCAACACCCAAACACACTTGATCACCTACAAGTGACCCTTTTCAAGATGAAGATGCACAACCTATTGTAACTAGGTTAACAATGAGTAAGCTTGATGATTAAGAGTAAGTAATGTGAACAAATGAATGAAAAAGAGTTTGAAATTTATCTAATGGATACTGAAGAGAGTATTTTTTAACATGTTTTCAAGCCTAAATACAAGCTTTCACAAGAGTTTTAGGTCAATCCCAACATACAGCTAGGTATGTAGGTAATTAGCCAAAGTAATGTGTCTTGGTGAAGTTTAGACCAACTAAGGGGAATAAGTGTACACAAATAAATACTAGATGAACATAAATAAAGTAGATATGTATCTTACACTATATTTAAGGTAAATTCATACATTTACACATATAAGTGTAATGTTTGGATGTCAACATAGTCATAGAGTAAGCTCAATTTTGACTGAGTAAGGAAACACTAGGGGTATATAGCAGATGGAAGGATAAGAAAGTATAAAAAACCTCAAACATGGTGTATATTCCTTAAATTTTCTCTATATAATGGAGGTAAAAATCATTTAAGGGATCTAATCAGATCATACATAGTCCACCTTGAAAATTCCTACACACAGATCACCTTTGCATGGTCTTCCTTAATTTTTCATGGTTTAAAAGATCAAATGACATAATCAAGAGATACATTTTATGGATGGAATAATTTAAAATTTATGTATACTAAATAAGTGTTTTTTTAATGAAAAAAATAGTGGAGATACCCCCTATTTTATCTTAAATAGGGGGTACTCTCCCCTTGCACAGAGCATGCACTTTTGATAGAAGAGGAGAAATAGTGGACCAAAAGCTCTAGAGAAGTTTCAAGATGGTTTTTAAAAAATAGTACACTAGGAAAAGAATGGTAAACAAATAATAAATGGGTGAAATCAAATAGAATGATCTAGACCCCTAAAGTTGCAATGATACATGACAGGCAAATTTGAAGCCTAGAAGCCAAAAAGAATATCATTGCATTTTATATCATAAGGTATTACTTCAAACCTATTTTATCATGATTACGGGATAATGGTGGAAGTTATAAAGATATTTAGGAGTAAGTAAATCAAGGAAGAGGGTCTCAAACACTAAAAGTTGTAGGCAGGCTTATGATGCAAGGTCTAGGCTAAGGCTAAATGGAAGGCCACTCACACTTTTAGACCTAGAGGTGATTTATACCATATTGTAACATGATTTGAGGATGATTAAAAAGATTTTTGAGCTCTCAGAGTCCAATGCAAACATCAAGAAGGCCATTTTTGGCTTAGAGACCAACTTAGCCTTGTAAGGAGACCAAAAACAAGCTTGAGTAGTCATTTTGAGATGGTCATATCTTTATTGAGGATATGCATGGGAGGAAAAAGAGTTATGGTATGTTATAAAGGGTATTATGGGCCATATTTTTGTAAAATTTCCTCAAGTTTTACATCCCAATTTTATGAACAATCGTTAAGACCGAAAAGAGGCCTAAAACCCTACTAAAGCCTTGTTAAGGACCGATATTATAAAATTTAGTTGGGAAGATAACCTAAGGACATATTTTGAAAAAAAAAATATATTTTAACTTGTATAGGACCTCCCCAGGCTACTCCATACCTTTTTGGTTGTACAGATAGGGGTAGAAATAGGCTTTTCTCACTATTTTATGTGTTGTGAAGGCTAAAGGATGAATTTTGAGATGAAAAAAATTGATTAGAATATTTAAACTTAATATAACTCATAATATTAATTTAATTTCATGAATCAACATATAAGTTCTCTAACTAGGTCCTTAAACTTAGCCAGTCAAAGCTGGCCTAATGCACAAGCTAGAGATAAGGGAGAAAATGTTCAAGTGAAGTGATTTTAAGGTGACACTAATTATTAAAATTAAATATATTGTATTTAAAATTTTAATTAACTCCATCCCATGTATTTTCATGGATAATGGATTCCAATCTAGAAGCCAAATGTGCAAGGTGCATGGAAATGCAGTTTTCAGGGCAATAGATGATGATGGCTCTTTCCTAGGTGATTCCAGAAGACCAATAATGAAAAAAATACATGGATATTAATTTATAATATCCTAAAATACCATTCCAATCATTTAAATTTCCCTAGATCAGTTAAAAGTCACTCAAATAGGCCTAATCATGAAGGCAATTTTTTATGCAAGAAAAGTAGTTTTAGGCCACTTTGCATAACTTTGATGATTTGAATTGACATGTGTAGCTCCTATAATTAAATTTTTTGACCCATATTATATTACCATGCATGTATAACTTATATTATTATCATTACAATTGTCCTTGTGATCCTTAGACTTCTCTCTCTCTCTCTCTCTCTCTCTCTCTCTCTCTCTCTCTAAGAGTTGGCCATTTTGGCATTGTATAGGATGCTCCACCTAAGTATGGTGAAGCCTTGATAAATTTTACACATTTTTATAAATAAAATGACTTAATTTTTACCTCTTCCATGAATTTACATAGTGTGTTTACTCAAATGTGTGATCTTGTATAAGTGAATACTAATGATTCCTTAGCACGTTGCTCATTATTTTCACCTATTTTCGCTTCTTCTTTCAAGACATGTGATGTGTTACAAGAGATGTCAAGGTTTAAGTGAGTTATTATTTTCATTAGTTGCCTAATTTTCCTCTTTTATACTCATCTTATCTTTTTACATTCATCTATAACCCCATAATATAACATTGATGCAAGAAGAGGTTGATTGGAGAGTGTATGTTTTAGTTGTCTTTTGATTTCAAGTGTGAAATACATATGGTTATATATCATCAAAATATCTAGTGTATCACCTCCATTATAGTATTTTTATTTCATTTATCCTTCTCCATTTTCAACCCTCAAATTTAGTATTAGTAGTAGTAGTAGTCAAGTGGTACATCAAGGGAGCTAGCCCTATCTAGAGACTCACCTCATTCCTTAGGCTACCCACAATCCTAGAGGTGATTCCATTGTGCCACTTGAATGAGGAGAGATTTTCATCTTCTCAAAGGGTGAAAATCCAAGTGACAACAATTTTTGGCACACCTGATGGGACTCTTGTTCCAAGAGATAGAGAGTTTTTGGTGTTGTCTCTCAATAATAAACCTTTGGAGGCATCTTTCAAAGCATCAATGGTGACTCTAAAGTTTTATCATCTGGTCAAGTATCCTATGTATTCTATTTGAATATTATTAATAAAATTTATTATGTCTTTGTTTCCAAATTAAGGTTTCATGGCTGACCTTGGTTTTGAGTTGTGTCCTCTACAAGTTGGTGAGACATTGCAAGCTCTTGCCTTTCCTTCTCTATATGAACAAGTCCTTGGTCAACCTTGCCATGATCTCTATCAACCTACATATGACCTTAATCAGCTCAAATATAATCCTTGTCATCCCTATCAATATGTCCATCAACCCCATGAGCCATGGCAACCATATGGTCCTTCATTCCCCTCTTCATATGAGCAACATGTTGTTGGGAAATCCTATGGAAATGGCTATTAAGAAACACATTTATATCAGCCTCAATATGATCCCTACCCTTCATGATTTAATTCCTATCATCCTCAAAAATATTATTATGAGAATTTTCATATGAGATTAGATGTTCCCATGGATTTTACACCAAGATATTATGGACAAGTGCAGCTCCTACTCATGCTAATGTTTCCCTTCCTAACCATCCCAATGTTTCTCTTCCATATGATCTCACTAGTGCTTTCCTCTTTTCCAAATCTACTTATAAGCCTTCTCTTTTTTTATACACTCCATATCCAATCCTTTTACCTTCCACTACATCTTATACTCTAGTTCCTTTACCTTAAATCCATGAGCCTATCCATCAATTTTTCACTTCACCACTTCTCAAGGAGGAACCTATTTTGAGAGAGGCAAGTAAAGAAGAGAAAATCCAATTCATGGCTAATAAAGAGACTCTCATGAGTGATTATGAGGATTAAATAACAATATGAACTCCCCTTAGTGAGAATAAGGGCATTCCAATTGCTAATGTTTCTATGTTTTAAGGGATGTGTGTCATGAACAATATTCTACACTCCACCTTCAATCTGATTTTGAGCTCTATGTGCCACCCCCACTAACTAGTTCATATTGCCCTCACCCCATCACACTTTGTTCTAATGGACCTATATTATGGGAACCTGAGGAGAACTACTTAGATGATAAATAAAAGGATATCTTGATTGAAGAAAGCCCACCACCTTATAAGCCTTGTTGGGCTAGATAACATGACTTCAAGATGCCTAGTGTTGGTATTACCATGAGAGGGAAGGAGATAGGAGATCTTAATTATAAATCTAATTCTGATCTAAAGGTTGAAGATGATCATCATGATCATGAAGTTAAATTTAATATCAAGAATAGAGAACATATTAAACCTATCTCCCAAGAAGTGTCAATTCTAGGAGAGTTTCATGAGACCAAGGTAAAAGAGTCAGCTCTTGAAGTTGATCATGAGGAAGAAAATTTGTGGTAGATATTTGAAGACATATACAATGAATTTTAAAGCCTCAAGAGTCCTACAAATCCTTTGGACATGACTAAAAATAATGGCATGGTTTAATAAGAAGGCATGGGGCACACTTATATGAAAATGTTCAAAGAATATGAAGATGAAGAGAAAACAACTCCTAAGGACCTTATAGCTATATAAGAGGTTTTTAAAATGTGCTTAATGAAGATATTGATATTTCTAACACTCTTAAAATCCAATTAGGAGAGGTAGTAGGTATGAAAACATGTAAGTATGATGAGCTATCACTATCTTTACTTGATGGACTTCCATTCTATTTTGATGAAGATGGTGAAAAAACTATGGGATGTGATGATGAATATCTCCAAGAAGATTTTCATGATGATTTCTTGGTCCTTGATAAAGAATAAGAGCAATTAGATTGGTATGGATTTGATGTTGAGCAAGGAGACTATGAGTAGATTGAACAAGCAAGTAATTTATTTTGGGATGAACTTGAAGACTATTGTACTAATTATAACATCAAAATAGCCTCCCTTCCTGAAGAGAGAAATGAAGAGGCTAAAAATCAATTTGTCAAGCTTCTTGAAGAAATAGAGAAATATGAGTTGGATCAATACATGTACCAAGTAGGACATAAAACAAATCAACCTTACAAGAATGAATTTATGATCATGAACACCTTGAGAGACTATACTAGCATTAAATACCAGCAAGAAATATGTCTCGAAGACCAAAGTGAGTATACATACATTGGAAACTTCTTTGATGTTGATCTATTTGGAGCTTCTCCAAGTAAATTAGCAACAAAAAATATTGATTCATCAAGTATCCACTCCAACAATAAAATTGTTTGGCACCATGAGGTTTCTTATCATGGAAGAGACCTAAAAAACTTTCCCTTTGATCTAGGATGGAAGTATGCTCATTATTAGTTGTACATAGTAGTTTTTCTTTACTTTCCCTAAGTGCTTTGAGCACATGTGTATGTTTGTTATCTTATTTTATTTGTGTCTTTGATTTACATGGTTGAGTTAGTCCTAGTGTCTTGTCTTGATCAAAACTTATAGTCAATGGTCAAAATATTTTATTTGTCTTAGTCGTTGGATGACTTCATAATCCCAATGAACTAATAAGGCTACTAGTTGAGTTAGTATAGCAGGCATACTACCCTTATGAATCACCAATTTCTTGACCAATTTTGACTTTGAAGTCAAAATAAAGAATCCCTAGTAAACAAATTCATTTATAGATATATAATGGGGTATAATTTCTTGTTATAAGGTGTTTCATAGGTCAATTAATGTCAATTTTTGTTATAATATATTTAGTCAAGTAGTTTCTAGGTTCATTTATCATTTTGAGTCTTTTTAAGGGGTCAAATAGGTGTATTTAATGCTTTATACATGTTTATTGGGAAATTTTCAAGTGTAAATGGGTGATGTCATGCCCCATGTGTCCAAAAATGTCTTAAGTAATTGAAAAAACTAAAATTTTTTAGGTCAATAAGAAGAAAGTCAGTTTACCTAAAGAAAAGGAAGAAAATGACACATGTATGGCTCCTTGGGAAGAATTCCACATGTGAGGAGGACATGAAACATACATAAATATTAATAAATATTATATACACACATTTATTTATTTGTAAATATAAATTTGAAGATAAAACTGTTCTATCTCTTTCTCCTCCTTCTTGGTAGACTGAAATGTCTTGTAGGTTTTTGTTTAGTATGGCTAACACAGAGGGTTTCAAGAAAAATTATATTGGGGGAATATTATAAACTCTAAGACCTTAAAATAAATATAATATTTTTTATAAATGGTTAATTTTTATTCATGAACCATCCATTCAAAGTGGACTGTGCAAAATTGCCTACTCATTTGTGCACCCTTCAGGTTTTGCTTCATTCTGATCAAGTCCATACAAACCAATTACTTAGATTAATTAAAAATATCATTGGCTTCCAAATATAATTTTTAATACACTTTTTTTAATGTTTCAATTTGTTTTACTATACTAACCAACTCAATTTACAAGAGGATGCAATTTTCTAAGTTATGGGTAGTTTCACCATTTTCAAAAGTTTTGTGCCTGGTCAAAGGATATAGATGGTTGTTTTAGTTTCATATAAATGTTTTAAATGTATACATAAATCCTTTTAACTTTCATCCAAATCCACTTGATTCTCATCGTTGCAAGCTCATTCTCCATGCTAGACTAGTCATTCAACACTTTGCCTATCTTATGCCATATGTTTGCAAATAGATTTCACATTTAAGGAGATGTTTAAAAATTGTTTCAATATATGCTTGGTGTAAATAATTAATTTGAGGATTTGATTTTTGGTTTGAGTTTATTTTTTGGGATTCATGTATCCTCATTGTCTACTTCATTCCAAGCATCCTGCCTACATACAATCATGTGTACCTATAGGAGTCCTTAATGAGGTCATGGAGAGAATATAAAGGCTTGGTATGGTTTTAAAATTCTTAGATTATTAATATTTCAGTTTGAGTCTTGATGAAAACATAATAATAACCATAACTATGTTTACTCTCTCTACTACTCAAATTCATGATCACTACCTGTATACTAAACCTCACTCACAGGTATCTTGATAAAGAACTAAATTCTCATAAAATATGTGGAAGCAAATGATAATGTATATGTTTAGGTCATATCATTATTTAAGGCCATGAAAATACTTATTTATAATTTAAAATTGTAAATTAGAGGTGTAAACTATCTCTAAAAAGTAAAGAATGAATTCAAGGATATAGTCCCTAAAAGTGGAAAATAGAGACCTCTTTGGAGATAACATATGATATGGTTGGAAAGATCCAAAGGCATATAACTTGATGAAACCTATATTTTATATATATGTAAATACATATACAAATTTTTATGGTTATAAAGTAATTTCAAATGATGTTTGAGCACCTCAAAGTTTCCCTAAAAGCACTAAAATATTACAATCCCATCTATAGGTTTGAGGTTTTGATGATAGTGATATATCAAGAAACAAAAAAATTCACCCTTATGTTGGTTAGAGTGGTTTTATGGTTTATATTGTGTAAAAAAATAATTGAAAATCATCAATATGTAATTGATGATGGTATCCCAAACTTCATGAGCACCTATAGTCTATACCACAGCTACAAAGCATGCACCTACAATAGGGTCTTGAGGAAAGAAGTGTCTCAATCAGGGGAAAGTAAAATTTGGGTTCCAATAAAGAATATAGGTTAATTATAGATGATGTGAACATTTTTTAACTTCATAATAAGTTCCAAAGGACTTATTAACACTATGACTAAGTGGATAAGGTAAAATAACACCCATAGATAAGGGTCAAATAGGTAGGGTATACAAGCATTATGCTAGAAAGTGACCTTTGCATAATTTAATTTCATGAGTATGAATGAGATAGGTATTAAATGACTCAATAAAACCATTAAGGGTTTATTATATTATTTTTAAAATTCCCAAACACACATGATCACCTACAGGTGAGCCTCTCTAAGATAAAGATGCATAACCTATTGTAACTAGGTTAACAGTGAGTAAGCTTGATGATTAAGAGTAAGTAATGTGAAAAAATTAATGAAAAAAAGTGTGAAATTATTCTAAGGGATATTTAAGAGAGTATTTTTTTTTATCATGGTTTCAATCCTAAAGATAGGCTTGCATAATAGTTTGAGGTCAATCCCAACCTACAGTTGGGTATGTAGGCAATAAGCCAAAACAAGGTGTCTAGGTGAAGTTTAGACCAGCTAAGGGGAATAAGTGTACCCAAATAAATACCAAATGAACATAAAGGAAGTATATATTTATAATACACTATATTCAAGGTAAATTCATGAATTTACATCTACAGGTGTAATTTCTAGAGGTTAACATAGTCACAAAGTAAGCTTAGTTTTAACTGAGTAAGGAAACACTAGGGGTGTATAGCATATTAAATGGATAAGAAAGTATAAAACTCCTCATAAATGGTGTATATTCATTAAATATTATATATATAATGGAGGTATAATTATTGAAGTGCTCTAATCAGATCATACATAGTCCACCTTGAAAATTCCTACATAGTTCACCTTTGCATGGTCTTCCTTAGTTTTTCATTATTTAAGAGGTCATATGACCTAATAAAGAGATAAATTTTTGTGGAGGTAATAATTTAAAATTTAGGGATCCTATATAATTATTTTTTTTATGAAACAAATAGGGGAGATACCCCTATTTTGTCCTAGATAGGGGGTACTCTCCCCTTGTATAAAGCCTACATTTTTGACAGAAGAGGATAAATAGTGGACCAAAAGCTCTAGAGAACATTAAATATGGTTTTTTAAACTATATTACACTAGGAAAATCATGGGAAACAAATCTTATAATGGTGAAATCAAATAGAATACTCTAGACCCCTAAAGTTGTAGTCATATTGATAGGCAAGTTTGAAGCCTAAAAGCCAAAAAGAAGATCATTGCATTTTATAGTAAAAGGTATGACATAAAACCTATTTGAGAATTATTATTGTGTCATGGTTGAATTTTTCAAGCTATTCAAGAGAAATTAAATAAATCAAGAGGGTTTCAAACATCAAAAGTTACAGGCAGGCTTATGATGCAAGGTCTAGGCCAAGGCCAAAAGGAAGGCCACTCACACTTTTAGACCTAGAGGTGTTTTATACCCTATTGGAACATTATTATAGGATGAATAAATATATTTTTTATATCTTATAGTGTAATTCAAACATTAGTAAGGCCATTTTTGGCTTAGAGACCAACTCAGCCTTGTAAGGAGACCAAAAGCAAGCCTGAGTAGTCATTTTGAGATGCTTGTATCTTTGTTAAGTCTATGAATGGGAGAAAAATGAGTTATGGGATGTTATCAGGGGTTTTATGGGCCATATTTTTGGAAATTTTCCTCAAGTTTTATGTCCCAAATTTATGAACAATAATTAAGACCAAAAATAGGCATGAAACACTACTAAACCCTTTCTAAGGACCAATTTTGGAAAATTGAGTTGGGAAGCTACCATAAGGAAATATTTTTACCAAAATAAATATTTTAACTTGTGTAGGACCTATCCAAACTTCTCCACACATTTTTATTTGTACAAACTTGTATGGATGGGGTTAGAAATAGGCTTTCTCTCGTTGTTTTGTGTGTTGTGTAGGATACATGAGGAATTAAGAGATGAAAAAGAGTTTGGGTGGAATATTTACACTTATTATAAATCAAAAGATTTATTTAATTTCATTAATCAACATATATGTGTTCCAAATAGGTCCTAAAACTCAGCTAGTCAAAGTTGGCCTACTGTACAAGCTAGAGAGAAGGGAGAAAATATTCAAGTAAAGTGATTTTAAGGTACCCTTGATGCTTCCAATACTATGTAGGGTATTTAAAATTGTCATTAAATCCATCCCATGTATTTTCATGGACAATTTATGACAATTTATAAGCCAAATGTGCAAGATGCATGGAAGGGCAGTTTTCAGGATAATATATGATGATGGGTCTTTACCATGTGATTCAAAAAGACTAGGCATAAAACTAATGAATAGATAGGAATGTATGAGAGATTTAAATACCATTAAAATCATTTAACCTACCCTATATTAGCTACAAATAACTCAAATAGGCCTAATCATGAAGGTATTTTTTTATGAAAGAAAAGGAGTAAAAGGAGTTTCAAGCCACTCTACATAACTTTGATGACTTGAATTAACATGTGTAGCTCTTATCCTTACATGTTTCAACCCATATTATCTTCCTATGCATACATATATAGAATTATTATATTGACAAGTGTCCTTGTGACCCTTGGACTTCTCTTTCTCTCTCTCAAACTCTATAAGAGTTAGCTTTTTTGGCATTATATAGGATGTTTCACCTGAGTATGGTGAAACCCTACTCAATTGTAAAATAATTTATCAATAAGATTACTAAGTTTTACCTCTTCCATGACTGTAATTAGTGTGTTTACATGAATGTGTGATCTTATATAAGGAAAGACTAAAGATTCCTTAACATGTTACTCATTCTTTTCACCTATTTGCATCTTCTTCTTGCAGGGCATGTGATGTGTTCCAAGAGATGTCAAGGTTTAAGTGAGTTAGTCTTTTCAAATTTTCCCTCATAGGCCTCTTATGTAGTCCTCCTATCTTTGTACATTCATCTATAAACTCATAATGTAATATTGATGCAAGAAGATGTTGATTGGAGTGTATATTCTAGTTATCCTTTGATTTCAAGTGTGAAATACATATGGTTGGATGTCATCAACACATCTAGTGTATCACCTCCATTATATTAGTTTGATTTTAGTTATCCTTTTCCAATTTCACCCCTCAAATTTATTATTATTATTATTATTAGTAGTAGCAGCAGCAATAGTAGTAGTAGTTGTCAAGTGGTACATCAAGGGAGCTATCCCTATCTAGAGACTCACCTCATTCCTTAGGATACCCACAAGCCTAGAGGTGATTCCATTGTGCCACATAGATGAGGAGAACTTTTCATCTCCTTAAATGGTGAAAATCCAAGTGAAAACACATACCAATACTTTTAATAGGGATCAATCGATATGTAGTTGTCCCACTTAATGTGCTTTGTGCAATAGTGTGATGCGAGTGAAATAATGCTAAATTGATAGTGCTTGAGGTGGTTAGGGACTGGTATGAGAGTTTGAATGTGTTTGTATCTATGTTGGGTGACTATATGTAGAGAATAGGGAAGTTTACCTTAGTGATTTATTCTTATTCTTTCTTGCTTTGTAAGTTTTGTCACCTCCCTTGTAAATTAACTTTAGATAGGCTTTTATAGGGAACTAGTGGTCATGGGTTAGATGTGTTCACACTAGGATGACATAATGAAAGATAGGAATCAAATGAAAAGAACTATTTTGGCTCAAATTTCAAAGGTATAGGAGAACTTAAAATGGGACACCTTAGGTTTCAATTCTATATTCCATGTATGGTGCTCCTATCCTATAGGGTCGGGACTTAGGGGGATAGGATTATCCTAGGAAATAGAGTTTGGAGATATGTAATGACTATTTGGAAGGATATGAATGATTGGGAATGAATAAAAAGGTGTCTATAAGGGTCATAAGATCATGAAAAAAATACCTATGGATAGGGTTTCATAAGTCACACTCAAACTACCAATTTGTACATTTTATATGACTACACTAGACAACATCAATCACTTCCATGTTTTTGATGATGATAAGTAGATAATCAAATTCATGTGTAGTGTTGGAGTATTTTAATCCCAAATCATTGATGAATAGGATGAAATTTCTATGAATAGTCCAAAATACAAGGAAGATAAAGTGATCTAACGTAAGGAAAACTAAATATCCAAGAGCATGATCTCATTGGAAAGGATATTTGACCTAGATAAATAAAGAGTTGAAGATAAACAACCTAAGGTGAGAAGGAAGGATTACAAGTAAGTTAATTTGGGAAACCATGGGAAGGAGAAAAGTGTTAACATTGGTTTATTTTGCACTGATGAAGAGCTAAAGGAAGATACTACCTTTTTAACTAAGTTAAATATGCCATTTCTTAGTCATATGATGACCTTAAGGTATTTAACACTAGTGTGATTACTCACACTATTCCATTGAAAGAGGCTTGAAAACCTTTTAGGAAAATATATAGGCTAATATATCTAGTGTTGGAACCTATAATTTATAAATAAGTGAAGAAATTGGTAAATGGAAGGATATTCTTCCACATACAACACTCGATATGGGTTTCTAATATTGTGCCAATCCAAAAGAAGAATAAAGAAATTAGGATCTATGTTGATTTCAAAAACTTGAAAATATCCTTGGAGAAGAACAATTATCACTTTCCATCTTTGGATGAGGTCATTTAATTGGTGAGTGGGTCTATGATGATGTAATTTCTTGACAATTTTTTAGGCTACAACCAAGTCCTAGTGAACAAGAGTGACAAAATGAAAACTACCTTCACCACTAAGTGGGGAAAATTTGCACACAAATGAATTCTATTAAGATTAATCAATTCAGGATCAACTTTCTAGTGAGCAATGGATCACACATTTCATGGACTAATTGGTAAGTGCATCATTATTTACATGGATGATCTAACAGTTTTATCTACAAATAGAGGTGATCACATGATACATTTGGAACAAGTGATAGAGAAGTACAGGAGGTATGGAATTTATTTAAATCCCCAAAAAAGTATCTTTTGTGTAATTGAAGAAAACTTCTATGACATGTAATCACCCAAGAAGGTATGATTACTGACCCTAATAAGATAAATGCAATTTCAAATTTAGAAGTTCCTAATAGAAAAAAGAGTTTAAATATTTCTTTGGCAAGATCAATTTTGTAATAAATTTTATCTCTATTTTTGTATAGATTTTAAGACCAATCAACATGATGTTAAATAAAGATGCAAAGATAGAATGGACTGCTGAAGCAAAGAAGGAATTTCAAGACATCAAGGATGTTATTATTCAACCTCTTATCCTAATAAGTCCTAATTTCAATAAAGACTTTTTTTTATACTCTTTTTATTCTGATCACACTATTGTCATTATCTTGATAGAGAAAGAGGATGATAAATAACACCCCATAGCCTTCATGAGCACTAATTTGAAGAATGTGGAGCTTAACTATCTTCTTTTGGATAAGTAAGCTTACTCAATGGTAAAGTCTATCAAGAATTTCAAACACTACATCTTGAGGAATAAGATGTATGCCAAAGTGTTTTATCTTACTATCAATTTGATGCTAGAACAAAATGAACTTGGAGAATAAAGAGGGAAGTGGATGACCAAACTCCAAGAATATGACTTAAAAATAAATTATTCTAAGTTAATTCGAGGTCAAGGTCTAATATAAATTATTACAAATACTAATCCATGTATTGACATCGTACAAGTTGAAGTAAGTCAAGTGATAGGAGGTGATTGGTATAAGGATATTGTCCATTATTTGTTGCATGGAATGTGTCTCCAACACCTTAAAAGAGAGAAAAAAGGGCACTCATGCTGAGATCATCTCATTTCATGATCAAAAGAAGAATCCTATAAAGAAAGAAATATGTGGGGATCTATTTAAGATGTGTTTCTAGAGATGAAGCCACTAAAATCATGTATAATTTCTATGATAAATTGGGAAGTGGTCACCCTTCAAGGCATACCACAACACAAGATTTTGATATCTAGCTACTACTAACTAACCACATTCAAGTATGCCCATGCTCATGTGTAAACATGCCATCAATCCCAAGTGTTTTATCAATGAGAGATAAAGACAACCATGCCTTTGAAACTAGTGATTGAAGTAAATCCATTCTCATAATGGGGCCTTGACTTTGTATTAGTGATAAATCCTAACTCCTTAGTAGGACATAAATTTATACTCATAGCCATAGAATACTTCACTAGGGGGGATGTAGTGTCCACCAAGAATAGTAGATCAATTGATGTCATCAATTTCCTAGAAGAAAACATCATCACTCAGTTTGTGATGCCCTTATCTTTAGTATGCGGCAATGGTCCAAACTTTACATTAGCTAAATTAATTGAATGGGCCTATGATAATCAAATAGTCATCAAGTATACTTCAAAATATTACCCTTGGGGTAATGGAATTATATAATATACCAGCAAAAACTTGATGAGTGCCATCAATAAGTCTATAAAAAACCTAGAGAATGGTAGTTCCTATTAAAGTATGCTTTATGGGCAGATAGAACCAAATATAAATAGGGACTCAAAGCATCCCCATTCCTATTGGTCTATGGAAAAAAAAATCCTATCACACTAAAGCTACCCACCTATTATTTCATGGTTGAGTACATTGAAGATGATGAGAGAGTATAATCTTGGATACTAAACATCATCTAAATGGAAGATGCTAGAGATGCAACATTGAAGAATTTTATTAAGCATTAGGATTTTGTTAATGGATGGTTTGATAAGTGATAAAAATTTAAATAATTACACATATTATACTTGGTCCTATTGTGGGACAAGGCCCATGAGAAGAAATGACAGCATGATAAGTTCACTCCTCTTTGGATCAGACCATATCAAGTGGTAGAAATACTAGGTGAAAACATGTTCAGGATCAAAGACCTATAAGAGAATGACTTATAATTACCTTTAAATGGGAATTATATGAAAAATTATTTCTCTACCACCCTATCCCAAAGTCCAGAAGGACAAAAAGATTGTTTAAAATTAGAGTAGGTAGGACTAGAGAAGTTTTATTTCCTGATTTGCTTTCATAGAGTAATTTATTTTCTTGATTTTCTTTCTTGTTGTGTTCTTTATTGATTTTCACTTGCCATTTATTTTTTGTTTATGTGTTTTAGTTTAGTAATAAGTCCTTTGGACAAGAATTTAGTAGCTCAATCTGTGTTAATTTGGTACTAAACATGGGAAAAAGGGACTATTGGTTTTAAACATTGGTCATCCAAAGTTTGGAAACCTCTAACAATGTTCCAATTTAGAAAATCTTGGTAGGGTCAATTAGAATTTATTTTTCTCATGAAAATCTTAAGTCATTTTAAGGGTTTAATATAGTCTAGATGACTAAACATTTTCTTGAACAAGAGTTTGAATCTATATGGACCATCATGCTATCACTTAATTTTACCAAATAAATTACCAAGGTATAAATTGATATCTGAAAGTGAATTATATCCAAGCTATGTCTTGACAAAACCTTACACCTAGCTAATTCTAGTTCCCAACCATTCTATTTTATGAATGCAGGTATAAAACAAAATTATACACCAATGAATTAAAATCATAAACTACTTCAAATTCCATGAATGGTGATTTAGGTAATCTCTACGAAGTCTATAGATGCTTAGATGAAATTAGAGTAAGGCCTAGAATGGATCTAAAGGTATCTTTGTCGGGGACATAGACACCTGGCTAGAAATATAGCAATACCCAAGCCATCCTTGATATGCAAAGCATAATTATATAAAATATAAAGAATGCTTAAATCATTTCATGTTTTATGTCTTAAATCTTGAGAGTTATCATATATGAGCTCAATATAAATGGTTAAGGAACCTCAAAGCACATAGATAGTATGATTTTCTACAAGGTTTAAATTCTAATTCCAGTCCATGGGCTTTTATTAGTTCTAAAAAGTAGTTCTGATACTGACTAAAGATCATAAATGAGATAACTAATTTTTTATTCATCTTTGAAAAAAATATCTAAACTCTAATATTTTTGCAATGTTTTCTTGTAGAATTCACCATTTTTTGATGATCAATTGTCCCTATTCCTAAAATGGGGACCCTCCTTTCCTTAGTTTTAAAACTAACCAAGATGCTAAGCCTATTAAATCATTCTATTACTACATGGATTTGATTTAATTCACCATTACTTGTGCTTCTATAGTTCTTAGTTAATTAATCATTTTTGCAATAAAGATTAGTACTTAGAAGCATTCAAATTATTGCAAAGTATTCTTTAAGTTTTATTTAGCAATGGATTATTAACCATTAATGCTTTAATGATGTGCATATATGCCTTCACTAAAGAAGCATGACCTAGATCTCTAATGGAAATTAACATATTGAACTAACATTGTTATGATTAAAGAATTTAATTAAAAAATCTTCATTTAGACTTGTTTAGCTTTGTATAAGATGGGATATGACATGTGTAGAAATCTAACTTAGTTTCTCACTTGGCCTTGTAAGATGTCAAAATTGAAGTAACAATTTATAACACCTCACAAGACATCAAAGTTTAGAATATGGATAAAAATGATAGGTTTCCACCTCAAAAGGCTTCACAACACCTTATAGATTCATCACATCCCACACAAGACACCTAGAGAAAATCTACTGAGCTCATAAGCTACATGGCACTATCTAGAAAGATCTCAAGAATACTAGCCATTATAATTCAAATCCTAAGACTACATGATAGGATATTATCCTCCATAAATAATCCCATTCAATTTGAGCCACCACACATCCTCCACATGTCCTACTATAACATATAAGCCACCAAGATGCCATCACATGTCTCAATAGTGACCAACCAAACTTGAGCATCCTTTAAAGGTAATGTGTGTCCCCTTCAAGTCCATCTAAGATCAATGCATGCCCAAACTCTATTATATCCATCTAAATCTCATAAAAAATTTCGAGGTAGTCATTTGGGAACACTTGAGCCATCTAATTAGGGCTTGATGGTATATAGTTGTCCAAGGTTACTTTTGAGAGTGACACTTGTAAAAGAATGAACAAAAGCTTACAAGGATGATGCATGTCCACTTTGGGCCTATGTGATGATGCCACATGTCATTCCAATAAATATGCATTCTAAGATCCATGAGATCACCTCTAAGAGGGATGTATGTCTCTACGTAATCCATGCAATTAACACGAAGTTACTGATAGTTGATCAAAAGCCTTCTGAAGGTGACACATATTAGGTAAAGCTATGAAATCCTTATGAAAGGAGACACTTGGAAAATAAAAGCCATGATTACCTCTTGAGAGAGCCACCATCAAATAAAATCTTTGATTACCCATGAGAGTGATTTATGGAACTCCTATAACCAATCAAAACTAAAAGGCACCACCTGAGATCTTGCCATAAATTAAAATATGACATGTGGTAAGATACAAATGAGTCATAATGATAAGCTACATTATAAGTATATGTGAGGCAATAAAAAGGTGCCACATGTCTAGATTTTGAGTTGAATAGGTAGATTAGTCATATTTAGGCCCCATGAGTGCCTAATTAGATCTGAGGTGGTAGCCATGAGTCAAAAGGTGGAAATATTTAGCTTTAAATCTAAAATTTATGGCAGATCAAATTCAAATTAGAACTAAATTTGAATTATAATGTAATTAAATGCCAAAAGTAGTATCTTTAAGTTGTTTTAGACATATATAAATTTTACAAGCTCACCATTAATATGGCATGAACGATAATTGCCATCTACATTGAATTAATAAAAGTAATCTTTAAAAAGGCTATTCAAGTAAGTTATTTCTATTTTCATTTGAATCTATATGCATTTATTCTCTCTACTATTTGCATTCTCCTAATATGTCAAATCTTGAGCTATTCATAGATTTCACCCTAACTACCATTATTGGAGCTCAAAAGTTATATGAAGATACCAAAAAGGTGTTGATTGAAACCAGTAATATTATAGAAATGACTAAAGTAGGGCCTTCCACTCTGAGTAAGAGCATTTCCTTTAAAAATGATTTCTTATTCTAATATGGTAATTCAATTATTTTTAAGGACTCCAAATTCATTCCTAAGATAATAGCATCAGAGGAAATGCATTACAACAACATTTACTTTAATGTAAAATTAGGTAGGGTAGTTGATGAGGCTAAAAAAATTCCTCATATAATTCAATTATATTGAGACTTCCTTGTCATCAATTTTTCTAGTTTCCGTAAGGTCTCAACCAAGTTAGAGGTTATGTTGTGCACTAACCTAGTCTATCGTATCTTTAGGAGGTTGAGATGTGAAGATGTTTTTCTCAATTCAATGTCTAAAGGGATCCCCATTGATTTCATAATGATACCCATCTTTGATAAAAATTATGACCTACCTTGATCATAAATAGACTATAACCAGGCCATCATTGATAACTAGTATGAGGTTCACTCCCCAAAGAAGGTCTTGGCTTCATGGGTGATTGACCCAACTAGAGTTGTTTTCAAGGATTACCAAGGGAGATTGCCTATTCAATAACTCAGGAAAGGAGTCAATATTGTCCTCACTTTCCTTAATATAATATTTGATAATACACACATTTTTTATGTACACATAAAGACTCTTCCACTACTTTAGATCATCATAGAAGATCAGTAGATTCCCCCACTTGGGAAATCATTAACAACCTCATATATGATATGAATTACACTTGTAATAATGGTGACACATTCTTCATGTTGAGTTATTTGTTGGATTTAATTAATGCAACTTCCCATCTAGGTCAAAATTCATGGTCTTCTGAGTGATACGAGGTTATCCATTAGCTTTTCTCTACAATGCACATCTATCAATTCAGGTGTAACATAAGAATAATTTCATAAGACTCCTAAGCAATTGTCTATAGATCAATAACTAAGTATGAGATGTCAAGGGTTCCCTTGGAGGTTAGGCAAACCTTGAGGGACATGGGTAGTTATTGGTTGTACCTAGATTAAAAAATAAAAAAAGTAGAGGGAGTGATGGTGGCTCCCCTTAGATTGCTAAGATATGTGCCTATGAATCTAGGCAAGGAAGAGATGGCTTATAAATTGCTACATGGAGTTGATGGCATCTTAAAAAATAATAAGAAGATAGTCCCCCATAAGATTATGTATAAGTTGGGGAAGACTAGGATCACAAAGTGGCATGATATCATTGTGTCTGCAAGGTATGGAGACTCATAATTATTACCTAAGGATGAATTCAAACCTTGGAACCCAAATAATTTCATTACCAATCATCTATTAAAGCTCAATAAGGATGAGGCAATAGAGTATAAGCATCAATAATAAGTGCATGAATGGATATACAGAGATGTTATAAATGATGAGGTAGTTCTAAAACATTATGTAAGAAAGAACATTGAGTTATAAATGAGGCTTCATAAATAGAATAAGAAGGAATATATCATTAGGCCTCAATCAAGTCCTACTAATGGGAGTATATTTGATGCCAAGTATGAGGAGGGAAAATAAGAAGAGGAAAAGTACAATGTTCCTCTCATTAGGAATAGACCATGTAGACTTCCACTTCTTCCCACTTCAGGTAGTTAGATCAAATTATTATTTCTATGTAATAGATAGGAGGTGGTGTAGAAGGTCGAGGATGACTCGCCTTTTGTTTGTTTCTAGGCTTCTTTCCTAGATCATATTCACCTATTATAGTAGATGGAGCTAGGATGGAAAAGGCTATGGGGGTTGACTAAATAGACTATTGGTTGTCTTAAGAAAAATTATTAAGAGGTTGGGGGTGAATCAGTCTTAAAATATTTTCATTCAATTCCACATAAACATACCTAAACCATTCTAATAAGCATGTACATCTTAGTAAGCATAAATACCAATTCATAAGAGAATTGAACACATGAACACAATATAAACATGATAAAACCTTAAGGGGAACAAAACCCACTGATGATGTAAATGGAATACAATACTATAATATAAACACCAATCTTTAGTGAAGCACCAACTCCATATGGAGCACCAACCCCAACTAGCTAAGCACCAACTCAACTAGGATTTATCAAGCACACACTTGCAAGGAGGCACCAACCCCCTATATGACACATTACCAATTCAACCACCTAATTGATTTTATCATATTAAAAAATACTTGTTTCTCATACAATAGATGATGATCTTCTTCCTTAGTTCTTTACACACTTTTATCCCTCTCAATTTGGACTCTAGCCTTCTTCGCTCAATTATCCCTCTTCTTGACTTGATTAGGTCATCTAACCTCAATCCTCATATGCATAAACTTTATAGATATTAATGAAACTTATATTATGGTTTTTATGACATATTTATTCTCACGAATGTTCTATATCATT
The DNA here is from genome assembly GCA_037957365.1 of Torreya grandis. Taxonomy (NCBI): domain Eukaryota; kingdom Viridiplantae; phylum Streptophyta; class Pinopsida; order Cupressales; family Taxaceae; genus Torreya; species Torreya grandis. The sequence goes on from JARHVA010001265.1 coordinate 159,216, forward strand.
TTTTTTTTCTCTACACTCTCTAGGCACACACAAATAGGCCTAATTAGCCCTGCTTTTATACAAGTCACTTGATCATATACTTCTTAATAAACCATAAAATTCAAACCTCTTAGGTTATACATATAATATATATTATCATATTATAATATCATTCCTCAATAATAATTTAATCACACATTGGTTGGTCATAGCTCAATTATCCCATACTCCTCTTTTAGGCCTTATTGAGACCTAATAGGCCTTCTTAACAACGCGTTACACTTGGCCTTCCTTGAAAAAATTAAAAACACATCACATGATAGGATAATATATTATTTACTTAAAATATACCTTATACAACATTAATTTTTGTCCACAACACCTTTTAGGTCTAATCACTACTTAAACCCTTTCTCAAATCATTGTTAATAAAAGGCTTGTGCATACAGAGAAAATTTGTCTTGAACAACTGAGGTATAAACTCATTTTTTGATAAAAAACATGGAAACAATTCAAATATTTAAAAACCTCATGACCTCAGGGTCATATCAAACTTCATCAAATGCTTCAACTAAGGGTGTACAAGCTCAAACTCTTCTTTACAAGATGTTCACTCAAAACTACCAATTGACTTTAAAACATAATCAAGGAAACATGAAATTATAAAACCTAATTGAAAAGATTAAGGGTTTTAAATGAATAAAAAATATATTATAAAATCCTTAAATAAATCTCCATCATAAGGATTATAATTACTAATGGCAACTATTGGTCTTATAGACCAATTTATTGACCTTCTCTCTCACAAACTCTACTCAACCGGATAAGCCACTTTGGCTTCAATGTTCCAACCTATTAAATTAACTTAAAAGATTATAAAAATAATTTATATATTATTAAATTAAAAAATAAAATCATCATTAATTTCAATCCATCATTCTTACATGAAAATACTTAGGAATCATCTTATCACTTCTACCTAATTTTCTTAATGTCTACACCATTAGGTCTGTTAGCAACTGGACAACTTGGATCACTATATTTGAAAACTTTAGATATATAAAATATATATAAAACTTCATGGTCAAAAAATAAAACTCACACACTTTAAAATTCATCCATCTAGTAACTTTGATTCAATCAACACTATCTGCTACAATAAATTTCTACGAAATAAGGCCTTTCTTGTAGGGTCTACTCAGTCACTTGAGAAACTAATCATACTTGGAAGTGCCTAAGAGAATTGAATACAACATCAAGTCACTTTTATATCCATAAAAAAATATGATCAATTTATAATAATATCTTCAACATCGATTCATTGTTAGGGTTCTTTGAGGGTTTAGACCATCTTTTAGTCTTAATAATCATTCATAAAGATTATATCCTCTTTATAGAAACTAGTGCTTGGAACATTGAAATAGAACCATTAATTATCTACCATGAATATCTTATATTCTCATATAGATTCTTCACATTCCAATGGGCACTTTAAAAACCTTCTTAGGTACATATCTCTTCATTATATGTACTCAAGATCCCTTAAACACTTTTTCAAACATTTTATTATAAACCATGACCTAAGACTTTATGCACATGCATAAAACAACTTGAATCACCTTTTAAAAATATTACCTACTATTTAGTGTCTTTTAAATTTATCTTGATACCCCATCTATCCATTATCTCTCTTTTTTCTTTACATGTCTTTGACCTGCAAGTCACACTAGGTCTTGAATTTAACCTTCTAACCATTATCCAAGCTCTCATCACCACATATATATATATATATATATACAATATATATATATATATATATACATACATATATATATATATATATATATACATATATATATATACATATATATATATATATATACATATATATATATATATATATGTATATATATATATATGCCATGAAATATTATATAATGATTAAATACTATGAAAAATTATTCATATGTCTTGTCAATATCTCATGATGACTCATTAGGCCAAGTAATATCTAGAACTAGTATAGTTGTAGTCTTAGACTATAGTTGTAGTCTTAGACTAAAGTACTTACCCCTGTAGACTTCACCTTGAAACTATCATGAGTGCGCTAATGCCTATTATATATAATCAAGTGACCTTATAAAAATAATTTTATTTATATATTCAATAGATAATATTTTTGTCTCACTCAAAGTATCTTTGAAGCTATTTACAGATCTTTATAGACCAACTAAGGATCATCATAACTTACTCATACCATCTTCAGAGATGCATACATAGATCTTCAAAGCTAACCTTATAATCATTTTCAAGGCCCTCCTCATGCTCAAAAACTATCAAGTATTCTTTGGATATTCACTAAATATCTTCATATCTCATTAAAAACATCTTTGAAAATGTTTACATATATCTTTAGAGCATACATCATTTTATTTAGAGCTCACTCATTTCATCATGCTACATGCACATACCTTCTCACAAGGTCTAGACAAAGCTTTTCAATATGATTGAAACTTAACATATTGACTTGTAATTAATCATGTTTATCTCAATCATATTTTTTAAGATTACATAATAACATTCTTTAAATAGTACTCTTACATCACTACTTTCATACAACAACAACACTCACTATACCGGAGTAAGTGTTTACCATACACATACCTAAAATCTTACTTAATGATGCACCTTCACAAGAACCTTTGAAATAAATGATAATATTAATAACAAAACTCAATAATAAATGATAATTCTCAACAATTTCCCCCTTTGTCATTGATGGCAAACACACTCATAAAACTATGTCAACCACTCTTGATCGCAATCATCTCTTAGACTTGGTTCTTGCCTTTTCTCACCCTTTATAATATTACCTTTTCTCACCCTTTCTAATATTGATTTTTCTCACTCTTTTTGATCTTTCCTTGTCTCACCCTTTCTGATATTTTTCCCCCTTTGACATTAATGAACTCAAATTATAATATCACTACAACATAGATCAAGCTTAGTTAACAAATTGAATAGCTCACCATCAAACCAAGGATCCACCATGGTTTTGTTAATATTAGACATCAAGGGTCACCTAAAGATACTAGAATCATACTTTATTCCTTTTATTTGATACCATCTTTCCAAGATACTATTTGTCACATAATTTTTAGAAACTATGGTAACCACTAATGTAAACTTAATGCATATTTTGAACTAACTTCCCTTTTTAGATCATTCCCCTAGTTGGCCCATTAAAAAATTAAATAAATAGAATCTATTAATAATCTCAAACATATACATATATTTTGATATAAAAATCAACCACTCTCTTGACAAATAACTCAAAGCTACCAAGCTCCCCCTTAAACCAAACATATCTCCTTTAAATGAACTAGAAACTCAGGATCACTTACCTTCTTTGTCATGACTGAAGAAGATCAAACTCTTGATCATTAAATAGTATACCAAACCCTTAACATAAACTATATAAATAGATAATGTCCCTTTGTCTTCATATATCAAGGTCAACTACTCATACAAACATATATCAAAATCTTTCCTCTTATATACCAATTTTCCTCACTTTGACTTTAGATACCTAAAAATAGCCTTAGATCTCTCACATGCTATCTACTACAATTAAAACCACAAAGATACCTATTGTCACCAAATATTTTACACTAGAGGAGGGTGTTCAATCCTCCTCTATATTTTGGGAACATGGGAATACTTTTAGGTATGTGGGTGTACCTATAGTAGAAGTAGACTTCTAAGTTTAAGGGTGAGCTCCCTTAATATGCCTTGAAGTGCTTATCACCTAATTAACTATTTGATTATGGTAAAAGAGATATAAGTTTTCATAAAATGAAACTAATATAAAGGGGTGATACACAAGAATGATTTTTAAAAGACCATCATACTTTTTTCAATATGAAACAAAGCATACATACTAGCTTCCAAGTCATGAAAAGGTTCTAACATAAGTGATTCAACATAGAGGTGATATACATGATGAAACATAAGGTAAGTGAACTAGAGGGAAGATTTCACACTCTAATGATAATAATACACTTTAAAATATCCTAACACACTAGTTACACTCTATATGACCTATTATAATATGAACTTTTACATAAATATGAGAGGATAAGGAGAAGTCAGGATAGAAGATTATCATTTAACATCACCATAAATTACTTTACACACTTATAAAAATGTTCATGAACTCAAAAATAGACTTGAATTTATTTTTAAAAGGTAAAATACATTTTCATTCTAGTAGGGCTTCACCATACATGGTATGTTATTAGTCTACAAGAGCCAAAATGGCTACTATTTATATAATTAGAGAGAGAGCATAAGAGAATGAAGTCCAAGAGTCACTAAGACATTTTTCATGTTGATAAAATTAGTTACACATATATGAGAGAGGAATATTTAATATATCATGCAAGATATACTTGGACAAATGTCCTTCAAAACATGAAACTCTTGAAATGTGGCATAGGTTTCCTCATTTGATTGCCAAGAAATTGCCTTCATCATTTGACCTCCTTGGAACACTCCATAGTAGACTAGGGATATATGTTATTATTTAAATGAGAGATATTGGTTTTATTAATTCTCAAACATGCATTGGAGGTGTCCCTAATCATCATGACTCTTTTAGACATGAGTTATCACTGTGTGTAGTCTAAATAACTTCTCTTGCACTCACTTTACACACCTAGAACCAAAGTTTCCTTTATTTTTATAAAATAGTACATATATATTAGTGTATGAAACTTTTAAATATCCCTCATGGGGTTATATTTATCAAGAATACCTTAAAATACCTCCCACTTAGAGTTTTCACCTTCTCACTTGCTTGTTCATTATGCTAGTTTAGACTAACTAAGATGAAGGTCTTGAAAATGAAATTGTGATATTTTTATGATGAATGAAATGGACATGATATTTTATCTTAGGTCTCAACATATCTCCCAAAGTGACTTTCATCCTTTGAATCTCCCTTGAACCTACAAAACACCAAAAATTATCAAAAAGACTAGGTCTATGCCCTATTCATACAAGTAGAGTACAATCCAAATGGGTGGGGATGATCCTTAGAGATTAATTTGAAATATTAAATCATTTACCAAGCCATTTTATGCCTTTTTGATGCATCTTCTCCTTCATTTTCCTAATCAGGTCACTAACAAGGGTTTTAGAGGGTTTAGAGTCATTTTCCCCTCTAAGGATTATTCATATAGATCTAACATCCAATTTGTGAAAAAATTCCATAAATTTCATGATCAGGACCTCATTAAAAATCCCCTAAATCCTTAAACTCCCATGTAAATCCTCCAAGTAGGTGTGAGCTCTTAAATTTGCCCTCTCAAGCTTTGTTTTCCATTCTATGTAGGCTTAAGTTGATTTGAGCTAAAATATGGCTTGTCTATGACCTAATTTTCATTCCAATAGATTTAATACACATAATATCTTCCTAAAAACCTATTCCAAGGCTTTATAATGTTTCCTATCACTATAAATGATGTTGACCCTCTATTTGAGCTTTAGTCTTAAACTAAACCTAGTAGGTCTATTTGCATACTTGTAGGTTTAGACCTCCTTGTTTAGTTCTTAACCATTATTAATTTTTATTATTATTTATCCATGTCTATCATAACTCTAACCATCTTCTTGAAATGTTTTATCAACCCCTGCCCCACCTTCTTCTCCTATTCATGACCAATCTACAAGATTTACATCTTTGGGGAGTGCCCTTTATCTGAGACAAAATAGAGGACACTTCCCCTATTATACCATATAAAAGGAGTGTATTTTGGGATTATTCAAGTGATGGAGATTTTTTATACAAATTTTTAGGATTTTTTTGTACCCCTAGCATTTCCAAATGCCTCAGAACTTAGAATAAACCCTTAGAATATTGATTATGTATAGATTTTTGAGTATAGACTATAGGTCATCATACTAGAAACTTCCTAAATTAATATTTATAGTATATTAGATTATTTAAAAGTGTATATTATAATTTTTTATTCCTTATAAAATGTGCTTATCAAAAAACCCTTTACCAACTTTTCATTACTCACTCTCACCTTGATTGGTCTATTATGTAGATTGACTATGATTGTGGTATACTATGCATGTAGGTGTATATTTTATCATAGATCCTATATGAAATTCATAGATACATTATTTTATTCATCATTATCATCCCATATTCATTTAAATCACCTCTCATAACCTATATTTTAGGCCAATCACCATGACAATCCTACCTTAGAGCACTGTTAAATGTAGTCAATTATAGTTGACCCTTTTTGAATAAAAAAGGAATCATATAGGTACATTTTGACTATTTGGGACCTATGTCACATATTATAAGACTAATTTGGAGTTATTAATCCATTTTTATCAATATATTCTCATATTTTTAGGACAAACCACCATGGTTTGACTCATGAGATTGTAGGTACCTATAGGCAAGTTATAGGTGGCCTTTTTGAGAAAAAGATATGCCTACAAGTGTTGATTGAGATTCATACCTATCTCTTCAACCCTTATTCAAAACCTTTAAATCATTAATTTTTACATCATTCAAATTTAAATAATATTCATGGTGATATTTTCTTATATTTCTATCTTAGGGTGTAAGTCTATTTGGAGCCAAGATCCTATAAAAAACACTAAATGCTTGTATTGAAAAAATGTGAAACTTTGAAGCCTTCAAGTATGGACCCTTATTGGATAAAATACTCACTTTATTTTTAAATATGTTACCCTAGTATATGAATATATGGTATGATCATTTGGATTGATCAAAAATCTATGTGACGTCATCATATATTAACACCAAAAGTTCTTATGGCTCTATTTTAGAGCTTTTAGGGAACTTGTCCCCAAATTAAGTTTCTCAACTTGAACATGGATTCTTGAGTTTTTCTACTATTTAATGATTCAAACATGATTCCCAAGGTATTTACAACCTCCCCAAACCTTATGAAGGTATATAACATGTTTGAACATCTCTATACAACAATCTCATGTCTCTGTGAGAACCTGTAGATGCACACATAGCAGCATACAAGACAGTGAGGATAGAAAGTGGATAATGTGCATACTGAAAGATATTATAACTATCTATATACACTCCATAATCTTAAAATTATAATTTACAACATATTAAGGCTTAAATTAAATTTTCACACCCCATTTAAATGTGACATTCCCCTGAGAGCACTTGCAGATGTATATATAGTAACAAACAAGGTAGTGATGGTAGAATGTAGAATGTACATATGATGTATGCTTATATAATTAGTCATAAACATTAATAATGTATTAAAGTGAATATTATATACCTCATGGGGACTCAAAATATATTCAATGCTTCACCTTAACATGATCAACCTCCTTTTGAGGCACCTATTATTGCATAACAAAGGTGTATGATTGTGTATCTAGTTTACACTGACTATCACAACTCTTTATGTTCTATTTGGAGGATATAAATTTATAATAAATGATATAATAAGGTAATAAACACCTTGACACTATTTATCACACCTCCATGACCATTTTCACACTTCAAAACACCATGACTATAGTTGGAAGCTTGTAAGGATTTGATTGTGTGTTATATATGACTATGTGTATAGTTTAATGCATGATCTTGAGAGACTAATGTTGGAAATAATATGATTTTTATTACATGAAAACATGAATTAAAACATATCATATCCATTTGAAAACATTATAGATAAAGAAATCTTTTGAAAGTGTTGAAATCTAACTGTAACCTCACAAACATAATCCACCTTCAACCTAAGAGGTTTGAACTCATCAAAACACTTCCAAAAATGAAACCAAATATGGGAACCATGTGATAAGTAATTTAAAATTATTGGGATAAGAAAACTAGATAAGAAAGCTATGTGGGATATTATTTTGAATATTCATGCATTATATATAAAATTATCAACTAATGTATTTTTTCTTGTCCTCTCAATTTGTCAAAGGATAGAAGATGAACAGTCTCCTCATTTTGGCACTAATGTATGAATAAGAATATGAATATTTAGGAACTGAAGTGACTATAAATATGTATGCTTTTATGAATAATTTTATGACCTTTTACTAATATTGATATAGACTTTCTAGTTCATGGTTACCTATCAAATTTGTTATGTTAATCCTTATTTGTGTTATCATGTTTAATTATTTGGTTATATATATATAAATGTAATATAAATTATATATATATATATATATATATATATTTCAATAACTCTTTTTTAATCTTAGTTTCTACCTATCACATGATCTTTCACTTCTATCATGTTTTGGGTTAACATGAATTCACTACACTATCATACATAGACTACTAAAACCTAGATATCCTCATCCTTAGCATGTTTTATTGAAATATAACCTATAATAATAATGTTTTTGTGAGTTTGGAAACACTCCTTCTAGATATATCTATGTTAATATGGTTACCAAGACAACAAAACAGTAAAACATGGTTAGACCAAAAAATATGACACTTTATAGAAGAAGAATCCAAAAGGATGGGTCTCACCATGAGTTAAATAATTCAAAAACATATATATGGTTAAATATACAAAAAAATTTGGTGTGAACTACCCAAATTTTTGGCCAATTAGTTAACAAGACTAGATTACTATTGCTTCCATCCTAAAGCAAAAGGGACCATTCCTTGGATTGAAGAAAAGATAGACTAGTTAGTGAAACTATAAAATAATTGGACAAGAGTGATAGATTATTGGGTTGCAACCACTATATATAGATACACTAATAAGTTTAAAATAAAAATATATGTATTAGTTGAGATTATGTAATACCACTTCATCTGAGGAATCAAAGGAAATTTTTTACAGTGACTACCTCTTCTATTGAAAATGTTGGTGATGGAAAAGGCCATGGTGCCTATTCCAAATAGTATGGAGTAGTCACTTTAGGAATACAAAGATGTGTATTCATGATGGTGAATTATGGATAGATGAGTGACCAGAGCTTAAGCCTAAATCTAGAATGGAGATGTAAGGGAAGAAGATTCAGAAGAAAACTTTGGATTTAGAAAGGGAACTACGATAATAGAATAGATGGAATAAATAGATAGATACCTAAGTAGCTATGAATAGAAGAATAGTAGTAGAGTAGGTGATGAATTATTTCATAGAAGTGATGAGTAGGATGATGAGTAAAGGTCAAATAAAAATAACAATGTTGGATGCCAACAAAAAGAGTGAGAAGATGAAGAGAGATTTGAAGAAGAGACATTTGATGAAGAAGATGAGAGTAGTTTAGGAGTATAATAGATGTAAGATAGAAGTAGTACAAATCTACAAAATAGGGTATTGATAAAATAAGAATAATTACAAAAAGAAAAAGAATTTAGTCATAGGTTAATTATAAGCTCAAGTGTAGTAGAGAAAGAAGTCATTGGAAAGGAATATATACTAGAAGTATACACATCTCCACAACTCAATCTTAGATATCCTAGTAGAAGTTTTTAGCCAGTTAAACAAAGGGAGAAGAGTTGGGAAAAATATTTGTTATAACATATGAACCATTAGGTCATGGAGATTAAAAAAATAAATTAGGAATGATTTATTATTATATAATATTAGATGAAGTTGAACAATAATAGTAAGGAAGTGCAGATAATTAGAGTGTGCATGAAAATTATTATGGTGTGTAGAGTATTACATAGGCAGGAACACCTAAGCCAAAGTCACCTCAATTAATATCTACATAGAATACTCCATCTATGCCATCTACTCTAATGAATTAGTCATAAGGATTCTTAACTTTGGCCATATATGATGGGTCCACAAACCTTGAACAATACCTTTTAACTTGTAAAATGACATGGAAAGTTAAGGGTGTCACTGATGAAAAATTACAAAAGTGTGAATTAATAGGGGATCTAGATATAAGAGTATTGAAATTCATGTACAAAATAAATATACAAAAATAAATTATTAAAGATGTGAAATATTGGCTCTTCGTAGAGTTTAAGATTAAGAAATGTATTATCCAAATAATATAGGACCTCAAAGAGAAAAGGCAAAATTTTGGAGAGTTAGTCTATGATATGATCATAATTTTTTGATGTAATGAATAAATTTGAATTTTATTTGATAGATAATGATAAGGGATCATGGTTTTTTAAAGGACTATTAGGTAGGATTTGGTTTTCCACTACATAATCAAAATATGAGATGAAATTAGATGTCAGATTTGTTGCACTATGAGTATAATAGATTGAGGATTATGGAGAAGCTCCTACTACTAGCTATAAATTTGAAAACACATTAAAATCTTTCATGAAAAGAATGGAGTTGTATCATGAAATAGAAAAACCCAAATTAAACCTATGGTGTATAAAGTGAAGAAAATAAGGACACCACCAAAATGATTTTCCAAAAGTAAAGATAGAATTCTACAAACTTTGTCAAGTAGTAGGGCATGCTACAACACAATATCATCTACTACAACAATATATTAAAAATACTCAAAAAATTTATTTTAATTTATATAAATCCACTAATCATGATGATAATAATTTTAAATCTCTAAATTAACTTAAAGAGTGTATCTCTAAAAATGTGTTTGCCATTATATCACAACAAATATCCAAGGCCTAAAAGTTGATAGGAATTATGCAACCCAAGTGGGTCCATAGTGAATTTCAAGTTCACTATAGTACTAGCCTCATGAGCTAGATAGATGGAATCCTTATTTGCCTGGATGAACTCCTTCATCACTAGGATGAACACCTCCATCCCCTCAATAATAGTATGTAGCACCTTAGAGTTCACCCATAATGCAACCATAATAATTGACCTAGACTTCGTCAGCTATGCAAAAATAGTTTAGTATGGGAGAAAATAATTAGTAGTATCAATAGTGGAAATCTACACAACCATAAAGAGGATATTGAAGAAGATATAAATATAATAGAGGAGGAGGTTGAGGTATATATAAAGGAGGATACCAAGGTGTAGAGGAAACAACTATCAACAACCTCCTTTACAATGCTACCTATGTGAAGAGTACAATCATGTTCAAAGAAACTACCCAATGATTCCATATATAAAATCATATTGTACATACTATAGAGTCTTTGATTAGCATGATAAAGAATATTATCTTATTCTAGAGAAGCAAAGGAAGGACAAAGCTATCTAAAATGTGAACATCGTAAGTGCAAAACCTAAAGAAAATGCCTTTCTAAACACTGTGACACAACAATAGCATGCAAAAAAGGACTCCCTCCACTTGAGATGCCTTAGGATCAAGGCATCATAAAGGTTAGATATGATAAAAACTTAGATCTAACCATAGAAAAGAGTCTTATGAATGAATTTGTATAGTTGTTGAAAAACATTAAAAAATAGGAAATTACTAATGGTGATGCTACATCCATCGATGTGAAAATGTATGGTTAAATTATGAACATCATATGACAATATGGAGTTATCACGATGCTAAATTTTTTAATAAAACTCTTGAGTCCTCTACGTAATGAAGACATATAATATAACATCATGAACCTATTGCATAATCTTTTAGAATGTGTGCACCATGGCCAATAAAAGATAGAAAAGCTAGTCTGGTATGTCAAGATGAAGAAACCATGGGATGTGGATGCATGGATTGATATTGAGGTTGTAGGATAAAAAATCCCAAATTTTGTCTTTGATTTTGGTAGCACAATAAATATGATTCCCAAATCCATATGGGAAGAAATTGGACAACTAGCTCTTAGCTATAACCCAGTAACTCTAAGCTTTGTTGACTATGAGAAATTTGAACCTATTGGACAATTGGAGGATGTTGAGATCAAAGTCACAAATTTGTCTCTATGAGGAGACTTTGAGGTCATATACATGAAGACTATGGAAATGCACTAGCCTGACCTGATAGGAAAGAAATGTGTGTATGATGGTCAAATGATTATCAATATAGTACACAACTAGATTGAGGCACATCAAGGTGATAAGGTTGTGGTCATTCCCCTCAACAGAGTACACAAATAATACATATTTATTTTTGAACAAGACTCTCCACATGTTCTATAAGAAACTATCTAGATAAAGGTTAATATAGAGGAGAATCCCAAGCTCTATGTAAAACATAATACAAATTCCTAGACTAATAAGCCAAACCCCAAGTACAGTCAATGCTTACCTAGTAATTGAACATATTATAAAAATGGATACTAAAAATAAAAGTTATGTAGTTGATTGCAAATTAGTTCATCAGTAAAGACTATGCCTCCATGATTCTAAAATCATGCACTTTCTTAGAGGTTTATTTCCTATACCAAGCTGATGATCACATGTAGGATTACATAAAACCAACAAGGGAAGGAATAGTTCCTTGGGAAGTAGCTTCTTCTATCAGTGGTGATTTAGATATGCATTTCCTTAATTGGGATTGTGGTGACCATGAACTTAGTCCCATGAGGATGGTCTTTGCACATGAACTTCAACTACCCATATAATATGCAATGGAGGACATCAATGATTTTATTCTATGACTACAAGTCCATATTCTGACTATCAATCAATAGGTTAACATACTAAACTATGATTTTAAGGGAGGTGTTACAATTTGGTGGGTAACTCATTAGGATAATCAACTAGAGTGAGATGACATATGTGAACTCATGATTAATATATTTTAGCTCCCATAATTCATAGACACTAACTAGCTATTTTTTCAAAAAGGAAAGTGCCTTGAGATTCATGTACATAAATGTGTTAAATTTTATAACATAGAATGTGTGGCACTTAAGTATTGGGTTCATATTTTTCACTATACACTAGCTCCATTACCCATAATATGGTGCATGCACTAGGACTATATGAGAGAAACCAAACATTGGGCACAAGTGTAGAGTGACTTTATACAAACATTCATTTTTGAAGATGAAATATGTTAGTCCATAATACACTTAAAAAAATCAAGTAATTTCTATGTCATGGGTGCATAAAAGATGTGAGCACCATAATAGAATCAACTATGTAAAAAATGTAGTTTTTGATCTTAATTCCACATTCTAAAGGTATAAATTTGCTAGGACTAAATATCAAGCTGTGACATAGCCTTGTCATTAAATCTAGGATGAGACAAATGAAAATGAAGACTCTGATTCTAATGTAGACTTAGATTTGAATGATTTATTTAGACCTGAGTGGCCTATATAACCACTTAAAGACACTAACATAGTGCTAACCAAAAAATATAAGTTATGCAACATCTATATCCTAGATAAGGAAGGGAAAAGGAGGATCCAAGAATTAGTGGATGAAGAAAAATGTAAAATATATTAACAACCTATCAAGAAACACATCACTAACATCAAGATAGAGGAGGTTCAAAAATTGGTAAGTGTAAATGACTATTAGATGGAGATTGAGATTTCTAAAGCCCTATAACTTCTGAGAGACTACCAAGATGTTTTCCCCACTTAGTTCTTATAGGTTTAAGGAGTCTATCCATCTCTTGGTGAGATGCACATTAAATTAAAGAGTGCACACATCTAATCAAAAAGTGACCATACAAACTCAATCCCAATATGAAACTAAAACTAAAAGAAAAACTAGATAGGATATAAGATGCAAGGATGATCTATCTAGTAGAAAAAGCTAACTGGGTAAGCCCAATGGTAGTACAACCCAATAAAATAGGATAAATTTGGGTATGTGGAGACTACTACATTCTTAAGGATACCTACATAAATGATCCATTCCCCATACCATTTATAGATGAAGTTTTATAGTCTATCATAGGTCAAGAAGTATATTTGTTTATAGATGGGTTTAGTAGATACCATCAAATTTCAATCATAGAGGATGATAGAGCCAAAATAACTTTTGTAAAAAAATGGGATTGTTTCATTCAAAGATTTCATCCATGATTTCTTGGAATTTTATTTAGATGATTGGGTAGTCTTCTCCTTATTTAAAGAGTATTTATCCAAGTTGAGTTTGATGTTGTAACAATACCAAGCTTTACACATCACTTTAAATTTGAAGAAATGTTTATTCTTTACACCTTTCAATGTTTTACTTGGACATGTTTTTTTTAGTGATTATATTTTGGTGGATAAGGATAAAATCATATTAATCTTGAGTATTCCACCACCTATTAGTTCTACTGAACTGTGCTCCTTTTTAGACATATAGGATACTACTAAAAATTTATCAAAGGCTATGTAGCGATATCATATCCACTAGAAGCTTTACTACATAAGAATACTAATTTAGTATGGACATCTAAATTCTAAGTAGCTTTCATTAAGCTCAAATAATGACTAGTCACTATTCTTATGCTTATTTTCCTAGACTAAACTGAGCCATTTAATGTACATGTAGATGCTTTAGGCATCGTAGTTGGTGCAGTACTTGTGCAACCTGGAGATGGTGTGTTTAATCATTATATTTACTTTGATAGCCAAAAATTGTCTGATGTAGATAAAAATTATACAACTAAAGAATGGGAAGCATTGGCCATTGTGTTCACACTACAAAAAAATTGGCACTATCTTTTGGAAACACTATTTGAAGTTTTCATGGACCATTAAGCTTTGTACTACTTGGTCAATAAACCAGTGATAAGAGGATGAATATCTCACTACCTCATGCTATTTTAGGAATTTCAATTTTGAATAAATGTAAAACTAGGTATAAAAAATGTGGGACCTAACCACCTCAGTTGAATTCTAAATGGTGAAGAGCTGAAAGAAATATAAGAAGACTCACTTGATGCACACCTCTTTCGTGTCTGTATGATTCTTAAAAATTTCAAATCTATTGCAAACTTTCTTGATTAAGGAATATTCCTTGTGTATTTTTAATAATGGGAAAAATTAGTTTATGACCAAAGTACTACCATACACTATCATTAAAGGACTACTATATTACTTGGGAAAGGATGATGTCCTACGTAGGGTTATCCTCAAACATGAACAACCTCAACTCTTAGAGGAAGCTCATCAAGGAGTCATAGGAGGACATTTCATAGGAGAGGATATTGATAGAAAGATTATATAGAGCAGACTATGGTGGCTAAATTTGGTTTAGGATGCACATATATTTTCATAACATTATGATGTCTACCAATGTATGAGCCACTTTAAAAATATGAGATGTCATTATAACCCCTGTTAAGAGAACATCCATTTAAATAGTGGGGTATTGACTTTTTATGACCAATCAAACCTCCAATTAAGTATAGTAAGGCTTGGTATATAATTACTATGATATACTATTTCATTAAATAGGTTGAAGCTGCTATTACACCTAGTTGTGGTGTGAAAGACACAACAAAGTTTTTGTATGAAAACATCATTACCAAGTTTAGATGTTTGATCAAACTAGTCAAAAACATTGGAACACACTTCCTCAATAATACTCAAAGCTTTGATAGGAGAGTTCGTGATTGTGTATCATAAAATCACTGCCTATCATCCCTAGGTGAATGGCCAAGATGAAGCTTCAAATAAGGTACTAGGGAAAATGCTCACAAAATGTATGATGTTAAGCACAATGACTAGGAATATCATATTATTGTGATATTATGGGCATATCACACAAATTATAAAATAACTATAGGATTTACACCATTTTAGTTGGTCTACAATCAGGAAGCATTCATGCTAACAAAATATATAATGCCCACCCTATGCATCACTATGGTCATGAATTTAGAAGATCAATAATCTATTACCAATCAAATCTTGGAATTAAATAGAGTGGATGATTTTATAATAAAATCAACATGGACATAGGAATTACATAATAAAATTCATAAAGCATGGTAGATAGTAACCTATGTCACAAGCAATTCCATAAGGAGCAGTTAGTTTTGTTGTATGATAGCTAGTTCAGAGCATTCCCAAGAAAATTTATGATGGAAAGGGTATTACATTATTAATGACTTAATATAGTAAGGATTGGTATTTTTAAGGGACCTATAGGTAACTATATTACCAAGTTGAGTAAATGGTTGTAGACTTAAGCCCTACCACCAATAGTCTATTTGATCTCATTCTATAAGATGAGTGGGTGCTGAGTAACACCATGTAGATTATGATCTTTTGATTTTAAAGTTTTATCTATGTGTTTTTTTTATTTGTTTACTTTTATATAATCTCGGTAATGACAATGGTGAAATACATATACCAAGCATCAAGTGTGCTAGATGTGCATAGGAAGAGCCACATGTACTGATAAAAAGTCAAGGAGGAGCAAGTGAAAAATATTAAGTTTGAGAAAGTATCTAAAACATCACATCCAAAATTTATCCATTGGATAATGGTCATCCATTAGAAATAAATATAGGAGCCAAGGGTCGATGAACATGATCTTCAATGAATCAGAGGCTAGTCAACATCAACAACTCATACATCTAGTACAGACACCTAAAGGCATAATGACATAATTCCACACATGCACCAATGACTAACTACTTTAATGGCTAGATAGGAAACTGACTCACCACATTTACCATTTCATTCAATATGAGTGGACATTTAGGCATGGACTTGATGCAAAAGCCAAGAGGCACACAATTTATAAAAAGCTATGTTTTAACTCCATGTTTGCATTTCATTCTTAGAATATTTTTTATATCTTCAACTATCAAAGATCCAAACCATTTTATTTGCACAAAATACTCAAACACATTCAAATTTATTCACACATAATCATGGACACTATGCTACTAATATGACCCCTCTCAAAAGCACAAAAGGAAACCATGGGTGTTGACATGGCAATTTGGTACAAAAAATATAGTGATCACAGGCCATTCCAATACCTGCATGAAGTTGAGTAGAAGATCTTCCAACCAGACCTTATGGATGTTACACAAATTTTTTCCCTTGCAATTCCCCATAGATTCCACAATATGGATTTTGAGTGCCTACTCTTAATTCCAACCTTTGATGACATGGGTGAAATCATTCAAGTATTACTTGGACGATACAATGATGGAGCTATCTATTTGGGATCAAATGAGAAGGACATCTTTAACACATAGGCCATGGCATGAGCATTGGGCATGCCTACACAAGGGGTTTCATTTTTTTATATAAGACTAAGACATTGTCAATTCTAAAAAAAGTTTGTAACCTGTTTGTCTAATAGAATAGAGGAATCCTAATAGATGAGATCCCAGATGAACCTATATGAATCCTTGTCTAGTGCATCACTAGGTAATTTTGGCAAATGACCAAATTTGACAAGTAGATACCAAAGGGAGTTGTTTAATAATTCAATTGGCCAAAATATTTTATAAAATAATTTCTAATAAACATTGACAAGTGTCAGACCACCCCAAAGCAAAACTTTTAGTATTATTTTTTGATCCTCTTCCTTTGTTTTACATAGTGGAAATTACCTAAAGGGGAAGTGCACCTAGATATAAAATACTAACCAACACATTAATTCCATAATATTATTTAGATACAAGAATGGGAAGCCCTCACACATGAGGGGAATTTCAAATCATGGTAGGAGTGTTTGGATCTCATTACAACACACCCCTAACTCCTACAAGATGTCCTTTAGCATCTAGGACAACATGCTAATGTCATGTTACTACCAAAGGGAGTTTTCATTAAAATCCATGAGCTACTATGCTCACCCTTCAAACCACTTCCATTTTTCATCACAATGGAGATGGCACAAACTAAGGTGGCCAGACAAAAGGAATAGGCAACAAGGAAAGTAATTCCTCTATAATCCATATCATTGGGTACAAACATTCTTGTAGTACAAACATCAGAACCAACATCTAGTTCACAATAACAAAATGGGAAGTGCAAAGTAGAACCTCACTCAGTGTCACCCCCTCTAAAGTGTACAACATGTAATAAAACAACATGGAAGGATGACTTGAAGGTACCCTAAATAGCTAGTTCTTATGATGTCCTAGAAATAGGAACTAATGTACAGGAGGTCTACCAAGTCATGTTGATAGACATGGTTGGAGACTACTACAGCAAGGAGGAAGAAAAATAAATCTTTTTTTGGAAGGTGGTGCACATAATGCAAGTTTATAAGTAGGTCCCAATATAACTATGAGTATAACCCCCTACCTATATACCTTCCATCATTGTGGATATAGTTAAAGAAGAGGAGTAACTATGATGTAGAATGTAATTCTTCCCACCAATGATTGCTCTAATGTTTGAACTAGATTTTCTCTTCACACCCATAATAAAGACTCTACCAAAACCACTTGTGTGTAGGCCATGAATGAGATATGATATTAGAGTCTTGCCTATACTCAAAAAACACACATTTGGCTAACTAGCTACTAAACATGAAGCACAACCTACCTTGAAATCTTTTTCATGACCATCACATCATAAATTGGTTACCATAGGTAAAAAGAAGCAGTAGGAGCCCAGCTCAGAGGTGAACCCCAAGGACTCTCTACCATCAACATAGGTGTAGGATGAGGTAGAAATTATACCATAGTAGAGCATAGTTGAAGAACAATAGAATGCAAGAGAAGAAGTCACTTGCATTTTCAAACATAGACACCAAAATGAAGATAATACAAAAAATAAGGAAGAAGAGAAACAATGAGATACATAGAAATATGAGGAAGTGGAGGCCTACAAAAATGCCAAGGATGTATATTTAGACTTGTATAAGGTTCAACAGATAGCCCATCAAGCTTAGGAAGTAGCTACCACACAAAAACAAATGGAAGAAGAGAGAGATAAGAAGGAAAAAAGAAGAAGATTAAAAATGGCAAGACATAGTAGCCTAAGTGTAATAATAGGTAGAGGAAACTTCCAAGATGAAGGTGCAACATGATGAATTCCTATGGTAATAACAAGCATAGGCACAAGCACAAGCTCAGGTGTAGGCCCAAGCTTCACATGAACATGAATTTAATAAGAAAGAAGAAGAGGAACATAGGTATAAGCAACAAAAAGAGAAGTAGAATAAAGAAGAATATGAACACAAGAAGAAGCAAGAATAAGAGAATAAGTAGAAGGAAGAATAAGAGAAGAGAAAGAAAAAAGAAAGTGAGGAAGCTGAAGAGAAATAAAAAAAGGAAGAGGAAGAGAAGAGGAAGGAAGAAGACCAAAAAAGGTAGTAAGTAGATAAAAAATAAATAAGAAGAGGAGAAAAATAATATGGATGAATAATCTAGGAAGAATGAACATGAAGAAGAGGTTAGACAGATGAAAGCTGAGGATGTTGTATAGTAAGTAAAACTAGTAGTAGAGGCCACAGTGTAGCAACAAGCACCCACCTTGATGTAGGCACAAACTCAATTTCCATAGGCTCTACTAGGAGGTGTTTATATCTAGGATGTTCCAACATTCACCACTCAGTATACCACTTTCTCCCTTCTTATAGCCATCATGCCATGATAGGATCCTAAATCAACATCTAGCACATTCATAACTATTATGGTTAGGTAGAAAGCATCCTTGGACATCTCTCACCTACCCTTGAAGAAAGAAATGGAGGGAGCCATAGTATTTCAAGAATATATCACATAAAGGTGGCTGCCTAGACTAAGAGTGGGACCAAGCAAAGTATGAGAATGTCAAATTGTGGGCATGATTACACAAAGTAACAAAGGCCATTAAAAACACTTATCCAACTTTGGATTCATGAGTCATCAATGAATAAATCATGTTAGATCACTACAAGTTAATGACTCTGGTAGTGAAGCTTACTAAAGACAAGTACATCATGTAGTAAATCTATATAATTGGAAACTTAGGCTACAATGTGAAGAATGATACCATGACTTTGATTACTCTACTAGAGGAGTATCAATATATGATATAAATCATATCCCTTTAAGCACATCAACTTTCACATATTCTTTTGGAATGGAAGTAGCAACTCGATACTTCCCTGACCAGCTCCAACATAGATTTTAATATAGCTACCATAGCTCACACAACCATACACAACTTGATTGCATCAACCAATGAAACAAAAATTTCCCTCTAATAATCATTCAATGCTTAGGATAATGTTTGTGATCAAATTCTTAGCTAGTAATAGGACTTATGACGTAGTGTATTTATAGGGGAATAGGCAGATAAACATGAAAAAAAGTTAGATCAACTGAGTCTAGAGAGTAATTGAGGGTTAGTAATATAAGAGCTGACCTAAGTGTTACTTAGAATGAGGATTTGAATTAACTCATCAGGAACTATGCACTAATGTGCAACTTGATTTTCATGGTCTAAGAAGCCATGCTTGATTGGGATGCATTCAAAAATGACTTGGCTCCATTCTACAATGATGTGATATTAATGCTTAATATTATTGCATACATACCACCTTCTAAACTTTAGAAAGTGATCAAATAACACATGACTACCTAGATAAAGGTTAAAGATCTTGCTATCCAACCTTATTCATTAGAAACACAACTTCATACTAGTTGAGTATTGTGTAATGCATAAAGTTTGAATTTTTTTGTATAATTTTACATAACTTTTTGCATTGGGTATGACTAATGAGACAAGTGGGGCCAAGAGGGTTGAAAACCCATAAAGGGTGGACACCTAGTTACACCATCTTATTGAAAACCCAAAATGGTGGTAGGTTGGTATGCTACTTAGTTTAAAACCTAAAATGGTAGCTAAGTAGTATGCAAGAGGTGAAAATTGAAAATGGTGCCTTGAGCAATTACTATGACTCTTACCAGTCTACCCACATTTTAAGCTTCTACCCTTAGTGCATAAATAGATGAACCTATGATTTTGTCTCAATATGAGACAAAATTTTAAGTTTGGGAAAGTGTTGGGATAAGAACACTAGATAAGAAAGTTGCATAGGATATTCATTTCAATATTTGTGCATTATATATGAAGTTTTCAACTAATATATTTTGTCTTATCCTCTCATATTCTGAAAGGATAGAATATGAATAGTCTCCTCATTTTGGCACCAATTTATGAAGAAGAATATGAATAATCAATAACTGAAGCAACTATAAATATGTATGCTTGTATGAAGAAGTTGATGACCCTTTACTAATATTAATATAGACTTTTAAATTCATGGTTACCTATCGAATCTCTTATGTTAATCTTTTTTTGTGTTATCGTGTTTAATTATTTGGTTTTATCTATCTTAATGTAATCTAAATGCTCTATATCTCTCAAAAACACTTGGTTAATCTTAGTTTATGCCTATTTCACGATCCTTCACTTTTATCATGTTTTAAATTAACATGAATTCACTGCACTATCCTGCATAAACAACTAAAACCTATCTATCCTCATATTTATCATGTTATATTGAAATATAAACTCTGATAATACACATCCTATGGAACAAATTTCATCAATTGGATTGTATAGAAAACCTCAAAAATAAGTAAAACATGTAGGTTATGTGGATTAGACAGTAAAACAAGACAGTCAACTTGTTAGGAATGTTGGAAATATTGTCATTATTGTCAAAAGTCTAGCATTATTGGTGATAAAGGCCCCATTGCATTTAATGATGTTTTTAATAGTAATATCTTGGCTAATGTGTATTAATATTTATTTAATATTAACAAATATATTTTTGGCTGCATAAAGACAAAAGAAGAATGGGATGCATTTTCCCACGAAGAGTCATCTTGAGGAATTCCAAGAGTCATCAAGTGAAGACAAAAGAAGAAGGGTGAAATTTCTCATAAAGGGACACTTTGATGAATATGAAAAGTCACCAAGATAAAGACAAAAGAGGAAAGGATGATTTTGCTTATGAAGGGTCACCATATGACTTTTCAAATGCAAGGATACGAAGGGTCATGCAAGTTTGGCACCATTTTCCATGAGGATTGAAGGGTCACAAAGGGGGAAGGCTAGAGGTCATTTCGAAAGATATAAATGAAGGCTTGAGAAGCCATTTGTTACATGGAAGAGTGAGGATGATTTGTAATAATAATATCTAGCTTAGAAGAGAAGAGGAGAGAGAGGAAATAGATATTGTAATGTGTTATCATTTGTTGAGAAAGCAATATTGAGAGATAGTTATGTGGTACACACAAAAGGGGTTAGTGCTCCTGTGGGTTGGTGCTCATGAATATTTGTTATGTTGGTGCTCAATAAAGTTGTTGGTGCTCCTGTGGGTTGGTGCTCATGAATAGTTGATGTGTTAGTGTTCAACAAAGGGGTTGGTGCTCATGAATAGCTATTGTGTTGGTTCTCAACAAAGGGGTTAGTACTCTTGTGGGTTGGTGCTCACAAATAGTTGTTGTGTTGGTGCTCAATAAAGGTTTTGGTGCTCTTGCAAGTTGGTGCTTGTGAATATTGTAGTTTTAGTTGGTGCTCATTCATATACTTAAGATTGCTCCCTATGGTTTTTCCCACATTAGGTTTCCACGTTAAATCTAGTGTCTCTTTATATCTTGTGTGGTGTTTATTATTTTAGTTTTATTGCATATCTTGAATGTATGGTTAAGTGGAATTTGATTAAGTGAATTTTTTAAAGATTTATGATATACTAATTCACCCCCCCTCTTAGTATATCCTATGCTGAACAATTCTTATCAGAGCAAGTTCCTTTTTGAAAAATTTTTACAACGTGAAGGTAGATCGAGAAAATAGAAGATGGCCAAGTCGCTAAAGAAGGAGAATCAAGAGTTGAAATCTATAGTTGAGGATCTTAAAGAATAGGTGTGTATCTTGAATTCTAAGTTGACTATAAAAGAAAAAGAAAATAAGATAGTTATTCAGGATCTTAAGAATTAGCTAGAGGTTGCAAATTCAAGTTTGAAATCAAAATAAGAAGAGATTTTATTCATGTCCATACATGAATATTCCTTTGAAAGCAAAATTATAGATGATCAAGAAGAAGAACAAGATGAAGCCAAAGTGAATCTGAGAGGAGAACTCATTTGTGCCTTAGAAGAGTTAAAGGCTATTGAGAAGAACAATCCAAGATTAAAGCATCAGATCAAGAAAAATGAAAAGGAGTCAAAGTAAATAATCAAATATCTACAAGCACACTTTGAAGAATCCAAGAAGAATGAAGAATATCTAATGACATAGTTGAAAATAGTAAGTAAAGAATGTGAAAGGTATGTTATTGAAATTGCTTCTTTAAGAGTAGATCTTGATAAAACAAGTAAAGAAACCAATGATAGAGCAACCAATGATTCAAAATTTGAGAATAACATGAATATGTTGAATAAGATATTAGAAATCCAAAAGGCAATATCAGATAAGACATGTATCAGATTTGAAAAGAAAAAGATCTATGTTGAAGCTCTTACAAAAGAGGAAACAAAAAGGGAAGAAGTGAAGAATATAGAGGACATCTAAAAAAAAGTAGGTTAGAGGGAACAAAGCTACAAAAGGAAATCAAGTTAGAGATACATAAACATGTCCTATTTTTATGGTTACTATTTTATTGTAATGGATATGGTCAAAAAAAGTTATAATGTCAAAAAAGAGCTAATAGTTTTAGAAATAAGGAGAAGGAAAGTCATGTAGAGTCAGGTAGAAGCTACAACTCTTTTGATCCTCTATCAAGCTTTTATGAAGAGGCCATAATATGTTACAAGTGTAACAACTTCAGACACATAGCTTAATACTGTAGAAGTGTGTTTGAGTTAGTCAAGAAGGACTAGAGTTTCAAGGCTCCATTCATTAAGAAGAAAGTTTAGATAGGTTCTTGGCAAAAGAAACAACCTAAAAATTCTATGTTGGTACAGATAGCATTGCATGCAAGAAATGAAGAAAATTCATGGTTCATTGATAGTGGATGTTTGAGGCACATGATAAGAGACAAGAGCAAGTTCATAACTTTGAAGAAGATCAATGGTGGCATAGTAAAATTTGGAGACAATACTACTACTAGAATTGATAGAAAAGGTACACTAAGTTTGGAAAATGGTTGAACTAAAATTGAGTATGATTTATATGTAGAAGGTCTTAAGCATGATATTTTGAATGTAAGTCAAATGTGTGATCAGGGGCACACACTAAATTTTTATGTATAAGGTTGTGAAATTAGAATAAAAGATTTAGATGTATTAATTGTAGATTCTCAGAGAATAGGCAATAACCTATATATGCTATCAGACATCAAAGGTCAAAGATGTTGTTTGAGTCAGATTGAAGAAAGTTGGATATGGAAAATGAGAATGGGGCACATAAATTTTGACAATCTTGTCAACATCATAAAAAATCAAGCAGTCAGAAATCTTCCAAATATTACAAAGCCATCTGACACACTTTGTGAACCTTGTCAACATGGGAAATAGGCTAGAAGGCAGTTCAAAACAAAAGAGTACTCGACCACTCAGATGTTAGATCTTGTTCACACTAACCTATATGGACCTATGAGGACTCAAAGTACTCAAGGTGATAAATATTTCATGTTTCTTATTGATGATTTTTCACATATGACTTGGGTAATGTTTTTAAAGAAAAAAATAGAAACTTTTAGACATTTCAAAGAATTCAAAGCATTAGTTCAGAATGAAACCAGTTTGAATATTAAGTGTCTAAGATCAAATCAAGGAGGAGAATTCATGTTAGATCAATTTATTGAGTTTTTTGAAGATCATGGAATAAAGAGACATTATTTAGTAGCTAGAACTCTATAGCAAAATGGAGTAGTTGAAGAGAAAAATAGAATAGTTCAGGAGATGGCAAGGACAATGCTAAATGAATCCAAGATAGTAGATAAATATTGGAGAGAGGTGGTTGATGAAGTAGTGAATATTTAGAATAGAACATTATTGAAAGTCAATAGTGACAAGACTCCTTATGAGATATATAAAAACAAACCAATAATAGTTGATTATTTTAGATTTTTTGGTAACAGATGCTTCATAAAGAGATCCGATGAAAAACTTGGTAAGTTTTAATCCAGAGTAGATGAAGGTATATTTCTTGGTTATTCTTGCAAAAGTAAATTTTATAAATTTTATAATAAAAGAATCAATAAAATTGTTGAAAGTGCAAGTGTCAGGATGGAAGAAGATGGAACACAAAGAATTAGTGATCCAGTAGACACTCCTAAAATAATTAAAGAGGAAGGTTTTGAATAATCAGATGAAAATGAGGATAAGGAGAAAAAGGGCATCAAAAATCCATCCAAATATGTTCAGATAAATCATAATGAAAGTGACATCATTGGGGACATAAATGAAGGAATTCACACCAGAAAAATGATGGTAAGTGAATATGAGCAAGTTAATTTCTCTTTGTTATCCAAAATTTAGCCTAGAACTTTTTTTGAAGCTAGACATGATAAGTATTGGGTTAAGGCTATGGATGAATAATTAAATCAAATAGAAAAGAATGATACTTGGGAATTAGTGCCTAGACCAAAAGATCACAATGTGATAGGAAAAAAAATAGGTTTATAGAAATAAATTGAATGAAAATGGAGAAGTGACCAGAAATAAAGCAAGATTAGTAAATGCTCAGATTGAGGAAATAGATTTTGAAGAAACTTTTGCACTAGTGGAAAATTTAGATGCTATTAGAATGTTTCTTACATATGCAGTGTTTAAATTTTTTAAAGTGTTTTAGATGGATGTCAAATCTACCTTCTTAAATGGGAATATTGAAGAAGAGGTCTACATTAAACATCTTAAGGGATTTATTCTCTCAAATATTAGTAACCATGTGTGCAAATTGAAGAAAGTATTGTATGGATTAAAACAAGCTCCCATAGCTTGGTATGCAAGACTTGATAAGTACCTGCAAGGTCAAGGTTTCAAGAGAGAATTTGTTGATAGGTATATCCACATCAAAATAGAAGGTGAGCATTAATTGATTGTTGTGGTATATGTTGATGATATCATTTTTGGAGGAAATATTGAAAATATGACAAAAGAATTTTTTGATATAATACAAAAAGAATTTGAAATGTCTATGCTTGGAGAACTATAATTTTTCTTAGGATTGTAAAAATTTCAATCAAATAAATGAATTTTCATATCTCAAAGTAAATATGCCAAGGAAATGTTGAATAAATTTTGTTTTGAGGATTGTGCACCAGTTGGCACACTTATGTGTATAGGAAATAAGGTGAGCAAGGATGAAGATTCACCTGTTACAGACCAATATTTGTATAAATCTATGATTGGTAGTCTTTTATATTTGATAGCATCAAGGCTAGACATCATGCATGTAGTAGGTATGGTTGCAAGATATCAGTCATCTCCAAAATATAGTCATTTCAGTTGGTGAATAGAATATTCAGATATATCAAGGGGACATTAGATTATAGATTATGGTATCCCATAGGTAAAGATTTCACTTTGGTTACTTATACAGATTTAGATTGGGTAGGGTACTTGGATGATAGAAAGAGTACAGGTGGAGGAGCTTTCTTCTTTGGTGATGGCTTAGTATCATGGCTAAGCAAGAAGCAGAATTTAGTATCACTTTCTACAGTTGAGGTAGAATATATTACAGTAGTATTATGTTGTACTCAAGTGCTTTGGATGAAGAAAACTTTGGAATATATAAAGGTAAATTATGATGAACCTATTTTTATTTTTTGTGATAACACAAGTGCTATAAATATTTCTAAGAATCTAGTTATGCATTCAAGAACAAAACATATTCCCATTAGATATCACTTTTTGAGATAGAAAGTTGTAGATCAATAGGTTAAGATGGAATATATCAGTACAATAGAGTAGATTGTATATATTTTCACAAAGGAACTACCAAAAGAAACATTTGATTATCTACGAGAGAAGTTGGGAGTAACTTCTTTTACTTCTTGCCATTAAGGTTTAGCATTAGTTGAGGGGGAGCTAAGTGTTAGTTCCAGGTAGGCCCTTTTCCATTAATGTCAAAGGGGGAGAATAATAGGTACAAGTACAGGTGTATAAATAGGTACAAGCAATAGGTACAAGTTGCTACAATAAGGGGGATTTATTGTATGTTTTTAGATGATAGTATGTGTAGGTTTTAGGATGTGGCAGTTTTAAGATTGAGGTTGCCATCAATGACAAAGGGGGAGATTATTGGAAATATTGTCATTGATGCCAAAGGTCTATCATTATTGGTGATAAAGTCCCCATTACATTTGATGATGTTTTTAATAGTAATATCTTGGCAAATGTGTGTTAATATTAACAAACATATTTTTGGTTGCATAAAGAAAAAAGAAGAATGGGATGCATTTTCTCATGAAGAGTCATATTGAGGAATTCCAAGAGTCATCAAGTGAATACAAAAGAGGAAGGGCAAAATTTCTCATAAAGGGACACTTTGAGGAATATGAAAAGTCACTAAGATAAAGACAAAAGAGGAAAGGATGCTTTTGATTATGAAGGGTCACCATATGAATTTTTAAATGCAAGGATACGAAGGGTCATGAAAGTTTGGCACCATTTTCCATGAGGATTGAAGGGTCACAAAGGGGGAAGGCCAAAGGTCATTTGGAAAGCTATAAATAAAGGCTTGAGAAGCCATTCATTACATGGAAAAGTCAGGATGATTTGTAATTGTAATATCTAGCTTAGAAGAGTAGAGGAGAGAGAGGAAATAGATATTGTAATGTGTTATCATTTGTTTTGAAAGCAACATTGAGAGATAGTTGTGTGGTACACACAAAATATGTTGATGATCTTGTGGGTTGGTGCTCATGAATATTTGTTGTGTTGGTGCTCAGCAAAGGGGTTGGTGCTCCTATGGGTTGATGCTCACTAATAGTTGTTATGTTGGTGTTCAGCAAAGGGGTTAGTGATCTTATGAGTTGGTACTCATGAATAGTTGATGTGTTGGTACTCAACAAAGGGGTTGGTGCTCCTATGGGTTGATGCTTATGAATATTTATTGTGTTGGTGCTCAGCAAAGGGGTTAGTACTCCTACAAGTTGGTGCTTGCAAATATTGTAGTTTGTGTTGGTGCTCATTCATATTTTTGAGATCATTTTCCATGGTTTTTCCCACATTAGGTTTCCACATTAAATTTTGTGTCTCTCTATATCTTGTGTGGTGTTTATTATTTTGGTTTTATTGCATATATTGAATTTATGGTTAAGTGAAATTTGATTAAGTGAAATTTTATAAGATTTATGATATACTGATTCACCCCCCTCTCAGTATATCCCATGCTTAATAAGGAATGTTTCATAAAGTATATTCCACCATTCCTCTAACTCTAAACATGAAAATGAAGTAGAACAAGTTCTAACAAGAGAATTTGACTTGGAAGTCCTCCTACTAGCCATACTATCAAAAGACTTATTGATTAGTTTTACTTGCCTAATGGAGCAATGGAGAGATAAAATGGTTTTGGTCTAATTATGGAACTTAAAAAGTAGTTCAAGCATGGAAATGGAATTATGGAATATGAAAGGTCACTACATAAGCTTCTTCCATGTGCCACACTCTCTCATAGGCTGTACAACCTCCAAACTCCTTTTTTCACTTGTTTTCTTGATATTTAGTTAGGAACCTACAAGTTTTAGCTAGTCATAATGTTATTAACAATTAATATAACATAATGGAGAATGTAAGGAATTTTAGAATATATGGACACCTATTAAAAACATACCATTATCATTATTGACCCATATATGACACCTAAGAGACATAAAATGAAATAAGGACTAAAATGGACTATGACCAAGGCTATAATCACATCAAATGAATCATGACACATCCTATGACATTATAATAAACCCCTATACCAATTTTTTGACTATGGGGATTGTCTCATTTTGACTTGGGATCAAAATGGTCAACATTCTTAGTGATTTTCCAATGGTGGTATGCTTGTTATGCCAAGACTAGTATCCTAATCCTATCCATTAGGCCATGGAGTCACCTATACATAGTTTTGACACATAATTTAACTTTTAGACCACACCAAACAATAAATAAGGGACACAAAAAACAATAAACACTAAAATGGAAATAAATGTGTTCAACTAAAACACTTATGGAACACAAATGAAAGAAAAATACACACACTTATTTTACTATCTATAAGACCTCACTCTTGAGGTGAAATATAATTTATCATACCTAAACCAAGGTAAAAAAATAGTTCCCCTTAAATATTTTTCACTAAATGAAGGAAATATAGCATGATAAGGATGCTCATCATCAACCACTTACATATGTAGATGATCAAGAAGCCTACCACCTATATGTCTCTTAGGCCTGTAAATGGACTAATTGAAGCCTTCATGAATGATATTTATTTATCTATAAAAACCTTGATTGAGGTTTCAAGTTTATTTATATTTATCATATTGATATTCCTTCTTCAAACTATAGATTATAATGTATTCCAATTGCCTCAACTTTTTTCTTATCTTGAGTAGAATGCACTTGATATTTGGGAGCATCAAACTTCTCTTCACTGTGTTCCAACACCTTTGAAAATTGTTCTACCTAAGGTGGATCTCTTTTTTTTTAATTTACACAGAACCAAATTTACCTTGACCTCATTATTCATGTTTATAAATTTTTGGGCCATAGTTCGATCAAGTCCCTTCAGGACTGTAGACTCTTGATCAACGAAAAGACATTTACTTTCATGTTGGAAAAAACACTTAAAAAATTTGATCATTAGTATTTTTAGAAATCTTGAAATTATCTTTTAAATCTCTTGGATAAAAAAGAGTCTTACCAAGCTAATCAAATTATTTTCATATGGCATTGAACCTTTGCTAAAGTTCATCCTTATTCACAACATGACACTCATTTCCATGCTAAGTGAGACACTCATCATCATGTTTATTAGAATCATTATCAAACACATCAGATATAGACCTATTAGGAGGGGAAGTATCATTACTTAATTGGTCAAACTCTTGACATATGGAATTGAACCTTTTCCATAGTTCATCCTCCTATCCTTCATGAGTGTCATCATCAAGGGTAGCTTTATCAATAGAAGGTATGAATACATCATTATTAACACTATGGTGATCAATTAGGTTCTTAAATATATCATCATCATACTCATGGATCATGTAGTTACCTTCAACAACTTATGATAAATTATGTTTGACACTTACCTTAGCTCCCTCAAATGGCTCTTCATGCATGATATAGTATCAAGGTTAGTTTGATCAAAGTATGAATAAATATCATGATCATAATAATCCACACCATATTAATCTATAAAAAAGGAATCAAAACCATCAAGATTATAATAAAAATCATCCACATTATATTCTTCTTTCTCATTAATCACATAATTCAAATTAGAGCTTGTTTCAACGTAGGCATCAATATGAAACCTTGCAAGAGGATGAGTTCTTAAGGTCACCTTGGTTCCATACCTTGTCATAAATTATAATAAGGACAAATAAATTGAGATATATCCACATATATTGGTTTTAAATTCCCTTGAAATATATATTACAAAGTGAGTAGGAAGATCAACAATAATAATGTCTTGGAGGATGGGAAAGCTAAGATAGTCATGGAGGAAAACTTTCAATTTTTTATCAATCATATTATCTTATAAGGTGTATCATCTATATGAATCACCAATTTTATATTTTGGTTCATATTTTATTCCCAACTTAGCAACTACAACCTTGGACATGGCTGATGTAGAAAATTCACTATCAACTATGCAAATGTGTACTAATTTGTCAACCACTATGAGAGTGGAGTATAAAGGTGGATGCTTATTAGCTATAGTTTATGGTTAAAAATTATTTTATGGGATTTTTTAATAGATACATGACCATGACTTTGACTTTAAGGTGAAGGAATAGTGGGAATAGTGGATAACTAATTTTGTAATAGCTCTTTTTGGCCAGGCATATGAAATACATCCCATAAGGAGATGGATTCTTTGACATTATTAAAATAATCAACTATGTTTATGGTACTATTAATCATCTTATCTTGAGTCATTAGAGGTAATTTTCTTTTTAAACTTGAGGAATTGAGATACCTTGAGTAGACCTTAACACATTTTGATTTAGAGGAGGTGTAGGTGTGTTTGGAGTTGCCATGCTTGCAACCATACTTTGTTACCCTATATAAGGATTGGATAAAATTTTATGCATGATATTATCACTTATTAAATCCTTCATCTTGTATCTAGTGTTTTTTTAACATAATTTCATTAGTTTAGCATAAAAGTATATTCCACCAAGAAGTTAGTGAAGTTTTCTCCATGAGGCTGTCAATCCTCATTTGATTGCATCATAACTTCATCTTCAGATGATAGGAGAGGAGTGACTCCTTGATAAAATATAGATTTATCTACACCCTCATTGGCATTCATGAATTAGATTTATTTCCAATCTTTTCTTTTCACCAAGTTTCTATGCACTAGTACAATCTCTCTTGTATTGGTGGTGGAATTAGGATTATATACATTGGTAGGCCTATTGAAGTTAGGTTTCCTTTGACCTCTTCCTCTCCCATATTGTTTTCCATATTTATTTTGATATGTATTTTTATTTTTATGATAACCTTTCTTGATGTTATCTTTCATATTTTGATCTTCTAAGGCTTGGCATCTTTTTTCATAGAACTTATACCTTGATTTCCAATCAATGGCATCTTTTATTTTCTTAGGAGTAGACTTTGGTTTGGAATTATCATTTATAATTTCATAAATATTTATAGAATTAATAGGGATATTAAGATAAAAAAGGCATTAAAAACCTTAGGAGGAAACATTCCTTCTTGAATGAGTTCATTATTAGTTCTAATTACAAGTTCATATGCTTCAAGAAGAGTGAAACCACCCATGAATTAAAGCATGATAGAAATATTAGTACCAATGGCTCTCAAGTATGTGGGGAACACAAAGATAAAAAGTGGTCTCATGGGAGGAGTCAATCTATATCAAGTCTTTTGTATCATTTTATTTAGGTCATGCATTTTTTCTTTGGGATCCCTTTTGATCACATTGAGTTAATGTATGAGATAAGTATGGTCACTTTCATCTTGAAACCTTGAAGTTAGTAACACTCCAAAGTCATCCCATAATGTGATGCATCTACCTAGAAAATTCCTATACCAATTAAGTGATTTCCATCTAAGGGACATGGAAATTATTCCAATGTAAATATTATCCTCAATAAAATTCCATAATCTATAAAAATTGGAGATATCCCTGATGTGTTCACTAGGTGTGACATGAATTTCACCATTGAATGTAGGCATACTCTTTTTAGCATTGGAGGAATGTCATCATAGGCCTAAAGGTGAATTGGATTTTTAGTATTAAAGGTAGGAAAGGAATGTTGAATAGTTATGTTTTCATCAAGATCTTTAATTGCTTCAATATATTCACTTTCTTGGATTGCAAAATCTTCTTGATATTCAAAAGGTAGATTAGGATGAGGGTATGAACTTCAAGAGGAAGTTCATGCTGAATAGGTGGATTGATAGGATTAATAAATCTACTTTATGAGGACCTACTAAATACCATGAAGTATGATATAAAATTTAGTATAATATAATGGACTTGAACCAAATTTTACCTTGAATAGAGTTGACAAATACTGAGTAGCACACCAATGTGTAGTTGATGTTGTCAAGACCAACATCCACCTTGACATGTTATCTTGAGGATAATGGGTCCCACCAGGTGTTATAGAACTATTTTCACAAAAATTTTAAACCTAGAGGAGGGTATTAAATCCTCCTTAATATTTTATAAACATGGTAATACTTATAGGTATGTGGGTGTACCTATAATAGAAGTAGACCTCTAGGTATAAGGGCTAGCTCCCTAAACATGCCTTGAAATGATTATCACATAACTAAATTTTTATTATAGGAAAAGAGATATAAGTTTTCATGAAATTAAACTAACATATGAGGGTGATTCAATATAAGTATCTCCATTAGACCATCATACTTATTTCACTAAGAAATAAAGCATAAAAACTAGATTACAAGTCCTAAAAAGGTTCTAACATAAGTGTTTCAATATAGAGGTGATATTCATGAGGCAACATAAGGTAAATGAACCAAATTTTAGATTACACACTCTAAGGACAATCATAAACTTTAAAATATCCTAACAAACTAGTTACACTCTATATGACATGTTAGAATAGGAACTCTTGTATAAACATGAGAGGATAAGAAGTAAGGATATAAGATTATCACTTAGCATCACCATACATCACTTTACACACTTAAAAAAAAAATCATAAACTCAAAACCAGAATCTCATTTATTTTTTAAAGTCAAAATGCATTTTCATTTTAGTAGGGCTTCACCATACATGGTGTGGTATTAGTCTACAAGAGCCAAAATGGCTACTACTCATAGAATTGGAGAGAGAAGATAAGAGAATGAAGTCCAAGAGTAACTAGGACATGTGTCAAGATAATAAAATGATTTAAATATGTAAGATAGATTAATATATAATAGACCATGTAATTTATACTTATACAAATGTCCTTCAAAACATGACACTTTTGAAATGTGGCATAGGATTCCTCATTTATTTACCAATAAATTGCCTTCATCATTTGACCTCATTAGAATTATATAAAATAGAATAGGGATATATGTGATTATTTAATTTAGAGTGTGGAGTTGTATAAATGTTCTAAAATTTCATTAGAGGTGTCCCTATTCATCAAGATTCTTCTAGACATGAGTTATCATTGCCTGTAGTCCAAATTACTCCTCTTTCACTCACCTTGCACACTTGGCACCAAAGTTTCCTATAGTTTTTAAAATTATTCTATATATATGGGTGTATGAAAATTTTAAATATACCTCATGGCCTTATATTCCTTAGAAATACCTTAAAATACCTCTCAATTAGAGTTTCACATTCTCACTTATTTGTTCACTATGCTAGTTTAGACTGGCTAGGATGAAGTTACTTTTAGAGGTAATTATCATATTTTATGATTAATTAAATGGACATGAGGTGTTATCTTAGGTCCCAACATATCTCCCAAAGTTACTTGCATCCTTTTACTCTCCCTTGAACCTGCAAACCACCAAAAATTGTCAAAGAAACTAGTTATGTGCTTTGTTCGTACAAGTAGGGTATAATAAAAATGTGTGGGGAGGATACCTAAATAATCATATAAATTATTAAATCATTAAAAAATCACTTATATTCCTCTTGTATGCTTCTACTCCTTCATTTTCCTAATCGGGTCACTAGAAAGGGTTTTAGAGGGTTTAGAGTCATTTTTCCTCTAAGGATTATTCATACATGTCTGACATCCAATTTGTGAACCAATTCCACAAATTCCATGTTAAATAATTCCTTAAAAATCCCATAAATCCTTATAATCCCATTCAAATATTCCAAGTAGGTGTGAGATCTCAAAGTTGCCCTCTTGAGCTTTGTCCTCCATTATATGTAGGATTAAGTTGATTTGAGCCAAAATATGGCTTGTATGTGACCTAATTTTCATCCAAATATCTTGAAAACACCTGATATATTCCTAAAAACCTGCCCCAATTCTTTAAATTTTTTTCCTAGCACTAGAAATTAAGTTGACCCTCTAATTGGGCTTTAGTCCTAAATGAGACCTAGTAGGTATGCATGTATACTTGTAGGTTTGGACCTCTTTGTTTGGTTCCTAACCATTATGAATTGTTATTATTGGTGTTATATGTATATAATAAATCTAAACATATTATTTTAATGGTGCATCAACCCCCACCCTACCTTCTTCTCCTTTTCATGATCAACCTGTAAGATTGGCATCTTTGGGGAGTACCCTCTATCTGAGATAAAACATAGGGCACTTCCCCTATTCTCCCATACAAAAGTAATGTATGGTGGGATTATTAAATTTATGGACATGATATTTAAATTTTTTAGGATTGGTTGGTACCCCTAGCATTTCCAAATGCCTCAAAACCTAGAACAAACACTCAAAACATTGACTATATATAGATTTATGATTATGGATTATAGGTTGCATACTAGAAACTTCCTAAATCCCTATTTAGACTATATGAGAGTCTTTAAATGTGGAAATTATCACTATGTATTCCCTCTCATATATTTTAATCATCAAACTTTTTTTCAACCTTTCATTACTCACCCTCACCTTGACTGGTCTAGTTTATAGGTTGACTATGATTATGGTATATTATGCTTGTAAGTGTATATTTGATATTAAATCTTGTAGGAAATTATTAGAGACGTTTTTAGAGTCATCAATATCCTCACACAATCATTTATCTCAACTCTCATCACATATATGCTAGGCCAATCACCAAGACAATCCTAACTCAAAGTACTCTCAACTGTAGTCAACTGGAGTTGACCATTCTTGAATAAAAAAGGAATATTATAGGTGAATTTTGACTATTTGGGACTTGTATCACATGTTATATTATTCCTTTGGAGTTATAAATCCATTTTGATCAATATGTGATTATGTTTTTAGGTCAAACCACCATGGTTTGACTCATGAGATTGTAAGTACCTGTAAGTAGGTTATATGTGGCATTTTTGAGCAAAAGACACACCTATAGGTGTTGATGGATGTTTATACCTAGCTCTTCAACCCTTATTGATAAAATTTGAATCACTAATGGGTCCCTAATTCCAATGGAAACACTAGTCATGGTGATATGTTCCTATATTGTTATCTTAGAGTGTAAGGCTATTTGGAACCAAGATCTTGTCGAAAACACTAAATGTTTGTAGTGAACAAATGTGCAACTTTGAAGCCTTCTAGTATGGACCCCTATTGGCTAATATACTAAATTCATTTTTAAATATATTACCATAAGATAGGGATATAGGGTATGATCATTTATATTGATCAAAACTCTATACGACATCATCATATATTAACACTAAAAGTGCTAAAAGGCTCTATTTTAGAGCTTTTAGGGAACTTGTCTCCAAATTGAGTTTCTCAACTTGAACATGGATTCTTGAGCCTCTCTTATATTTAATGATTAAATAATTCTTATAAAGTTATTTCTAACCTCCCTAAACCTGATTAACATGTCTAACATTTTTGGACATCTCTATACAACAATCTCAAGTCTTTGTGAGAGCCTACAGATGTACACATAGTAGCATACAAGACAATGATGATATAAAGTGGAAAATGTACATATTGAAGGATATTATAACTATTTTTATACACTACATTAGATTAAAATTATATTTTACAACATTTAAAGGCTTGAAACAAGTTTTCAAACCCCATTTCAATGTGGCATTCCCCTAAGAGCACTTATAGATGCATATACAATAATAAATAAGGTGGTGATGGTAGAATGTAGAATGTACATATGTTGTATGATTCTATAATTACATATATAACTTCATAAGGTATTAAAATTAATATTTTATACCTCATGGGGAATCAAACTAGATTGAATGATTCACCTCAACATGATCAACCTCCTTTTGAGGCACCTGTAGGTGCATACCAATGGCATATGACTATGTATCTAGTTTATACTAACTGTCACAATTATTTATGTGTTTTTTAGATGATATAAATTACTAACTCATTATTCAAGAAGGTATTAAACACCTTTAATCTATTTATCAAACCTATGTGACCATTTTCACAATTTAAAATACCATGGCTGTGGTTGGAAGCTTGTAGGGAGTTGATTGTGTGTTACATATGACTATGTGTATAGTTTAATACATGATCTTGAGAGATTAATATTGGAAATAATATGATATTTATGACAATGAAACATGAAATAAAACATCTATAATCCATTTTAAACCACTGTAGAGAAAGAAACCTTTTGCAAGTGTTAAAATCTGACTACAACCTCACTAGCATACTCCACCTGCAACTTAAGAGGCTTAAACTCATCAAAACACTTCAAAACATGAAAATAAATATGGAAAACATGTTATAAATAATTTAAAATCCTATATAATCTATTATCAGCTATATTTTATGGACAACCTCAAATATAAGTAAAACTTATAGGGTGTGGGTATTATCTAGCAAAACAAGATAGTCAACTTGTTAAGAATGGTTCATAAAGTATAGGAAACCATTCCTCTAAATCCAAAAACTAAAATTAATTATACCAAGTTTAATATCCACCACAAATATAATTTTACATGGAGGTTATCCTACTATCCATACCATTAAAAGACCTATTGACTAGTTTTACTTACCTAGTGGAATGATGGAGAGATAAAATTGTTTAGTCCAATTATGGCACTTCCAAAGTAGTTAAAGTATGGAAATGGAGTAAGGGAAGATAAAATGTCACTAAATAAGCTTATATTATGTGACACCCTCTCTCATATGCCGTACAACCTTCAAAACCCCTTCTTTTCACTTGTTTTCTCTTTTTTTGAATTAGGAACCTATAAGTTTTAGTTAGTCTTGACATTATTGATAATGAATATAACATAATGGATATTTAAAAGAAGTTTATAGCACATATACACCCAATAAAACCATATCATTCTCATTAATTACCCATATATGACCCCTAAGTGACATAAAATGACATAAGGGTTAAAATGGTGTATAACCAAGGCTAGAAGCACATTAAATCACATCAAATGAACCATGACACATGCTATGACATTATAATAAACCCATATATCTAGTTTTGGACTATAGTTGGTTGAATCATTTTGACTTGGGGTCAAAATGGTCAACACTACTAACATAGGAATGAATAGTATCCATCTTCATATCCTTGTTTGTTACATAGACAACCTAAAATATTCTCAAAAAGAAACCTTCTTTGACATCAACCTTATGCTTCTACTGATAGAAGAATGTCTCCATGAATCTTAATGAATCTATACCTTTTCATAGGGAAATAAAACATCATAAACTTAGGATATTCCTAGATCTCCATACTTTCACAAGACTGAACATTCTTCAACATCCTTTTGGGCTTCTTTAACACTATGGGATTAATCTTATCATCAACTATTTGATCATAAATGTGAGATAAAATAGACATTTTTGACAAGATTTCACATTTGAGTCATGTTCTATCTCAAAAATTAGTCCATTTGAGTTTGTAGATTGATCATGACTTATCTTTACTACCTTTGGTTTCCATACATTCATTTCCCTTCTTTTTTTCACTCTAGGAGCTCCAAACTTCCTATTTTGACTTGATGAATTTCTAACTTTGCTAGGATAAAATCTTACAATGTGTCCTATATTATGATAGCTATAATAGACCATATTATACATTCCATTTGAATGATGTAAATTGTGACTCCTTAAATATTTCCATGATTACTCATTCTTAGAGGGTCTTATACATTATTTTTCTCTATGACCAAATTGACTGCATACAAAATAGTATCCATTGAAATAACTAGCATACCTTATAACATTGGGTTGTCAAATAGGTCTTTTCATGTTGACCTTCTTATTTGAAAAAATATTATCCTTGATTTGAGATGCTTCCTTTTTGTATTCTTTGAAACCATAACTTGTCTTGTCACTTACATAATTTTGACTACTCAAAATATCATCTAGAGCCCCAGTGTTCTTTTCAAATTTATCAAAGCTCTTCACCTTGATTGATGCTTGATCTAACTCAAATTTCTAGGGTTATATTTTAGTTTCATACCTAATGATTCTTCCTCTTTGGCCTTTAGGCTTACATTGACTACCTCCATCTCTACCTTGACTTGATTTATGAGCTCATCATAATCCTTAGAGGTTTTACTCAATCTCTCCTCAAACAAGCTAATCCACTCCTCATAGTCCTTAACTAATGTCCTTATTTTGTGAATTTTTCCTATTTAAAACTTTAAATCCTCTAGGGTACTTACCAGCTATGCCTCAAGATTCATTCTACTTCTCCTTCACTATCATAGGATACTTCTTCATCTAATTCTATATAAACCATAAGGCCTTTCCCATTTGAGCAAACCTCATTTTTTGATTATATGGCCATGAAAAAGGTATCACTATTGTCATGTTTAGGTTCATTGATACCATCATCAATGTCATATATGCTTGAATCACTTACATCATATGATATATTTTATTTGGTATAGAAACTCTACTTATTTTTTATTGACCCTTTCCTTCATTCTTATTGAAATCTCTCTTGTTTTTGTCAAACTTATAAAATTTTATATCATTTCCATGATGTTCATCATGTTCTTAATTATTCTTAGATTTATATTTTTTAGGATACTTGGATGCAAAGTGACCAATCTTACCACAACTAAAATATTTAAAGGGTAACTTACCCTTGTACTTACCTAAGCCAAACATCAACTTCCTAGAAAACATAGTTATGAGTTCATCATCATCAATATTTGAACATAACTCATCCTTGAAATTCTTGGTATTTGACTTCTTTTCAACTTTTAAAGTTGTTTCCTTCTTGGGAGGTATTCCTTCATTTGTTCTCATCTCATAGGCAGTCAAGAAACCATGAAGCCCATCCATCTTTAGCTTGTCCATATCTTGCTTCTCTTTTATTATAGACACCTTGGAGTCAAAATTAAGATTTAGTGATCTCAACACCTTTTGGAAAATATTAGAATCTTTCACTTATTCTCCTAATCCTCAAATGATATTGATAAATTCATCAATCCTCAATAGGTAGGATGCAATGGTTTCATCTCCATTCATCTTCAGGGTTTCAAATTATCTTCTATGGGTTTGAAACTTGTGTAACTTCACCTTGATATCTCCTTAATACATGGTCTTAAATTTTTCCCATATATCTTTGGCTGATTCATAATCCATTACCTTTACAAGCTCTACCTTTGATAGGCTACAAATAATGACAGTTATTTCCTTGAAGTTATTTTCACTATCTTTCTTACCTGCTTCATCTGTTGGTGGAAGAGGTACTACAATATAACCATCCAAAACTAACTACCAAATATCATGTCCTTGTGAGATTAGATATATCTTCATTCTGACATTCTAAAAGTCATTATTAGATCCATTGGATAATAGATCCTTACTAGTAGTGAAACCACCTTGAGCTTATTGACTAGTCATCCTTATTTCTTGGAATCTCCTTTTGGATTTTAAACCTGATTCAAAGGAATAAGCTCTGATACCAATTATTTTAATAAAAATGATTGAGATGGGGGTGAATTAGTCATTAAAAATTTTCATTCAATTTCAATTAAACATACATGAACAATCTAAAAAGCATGTGCATCTTAGGAAACATAATCACCAAATCATAAGATCATGAAACAAATGAACATAGTATATACATGGGAAACATTTAAAAGAAATAAAACCCATTGATTATGTAAATATATTAAAATCCTATAATACAAAAACCAATATTTATTGAATTAATAACTCCACATGGAACACCAACCCCAACTAGCTAAGCACCAACTCTACTAAGCTTTAGCAAACACCCACTTGCAAGGAGGCACCAACCCCCTAGATGACATACTATTTTATAGTTGTCAATGTTGTCTCCAAGGTGGAAAAATATGTTGATGAGGTGTCATGTGTGTTATAATTATAATTATAGAGTATACTTAAATATGTTTTAGTGTTCTTGCATTATTATTCAATGTTTGACTTAATAGGTAGTTATAGAATGTTATTGATGGTATATTCATGTTTCAAAGAACCTATGGGGTGTTATGAGTTCTTATAGTGCTTATGGAAATGAAATTAATTAATTAAAGTAGTCATATGAGTGTCTAGGCTCAAGTAGTCATCTTGATAGATAAGGCTAAGTGAGTAGATTTATGATGTCAACATTTGCATGTGTGGTAGTGTTAGAAGGAAATGATCACATGGTGATGTTAAGGTTTGAGCATATTTTCTATGTTAAAAGTTGTAATTCATAAGGATATGTATATAAAAATATATCATGGTGAAAATTTGGCCTTTCAAGAAGATTACAGTGGTTCTCATACTTAGCCAAATTTGTGATATTGAAGATCTATGATGAGTGTTTAATTATGTGATGAAGATCTATGGAAATTGATTAATTTGACCACATGATGATCTAATGTAAAGTTTTCAAAAATTTATATAGTGATCAATGGTGAGAGAAAATTCAATAAGTTAAAGATCCTGAGAATGATCATGATGAAGACATGTGTCACAATCATGAAAATGTAACAAGCAGATCAATGGTCCATGTTTGATCAAGAAAATTAAATATATATGGAGTGAATTCAACCATGTATAGAAATATAAATAGTGCATATTAAGTTAATAAGCCAATAGAATGCTTAGAAGGCATGTAGGGATTCCAAGTGGTAGAAGTTCATTAGAGACTGATTATAGGGTACATAAAGGGCACATGGGGCTGAAAAATGGCTTGATCTAAGAATAAATTTAAATTTAGGATTTTTGTAATAATATAAAAGGAGTGTAACTAATATATATTTTAGGTATCATGATATGAAGACATGTGTCCATAATATTTGCATTTACCAATGATTGTTGGTGTTTGAAATTAATAAAGGAAAAACTAGTATTGAGTATTTTCCTTATATCATTTGATCTAAGATGAATTTATTGTTGGTTTAAAAATAAAATTTGAAAATTAATTCAATAAAAATATATAAACATTTATTAAAATATTTTAATTTTTTTACAATTGAATATATTGAGATCGAAAATTGACTATGTGTTTGACCATGTTTTGTAAGTGACTAAAGAAGGATATTTGAGTTGTTATTGATAGTATTTTGGTGTTTCAAGATGAATTATATATTTTAGAGTGATATAGACTCCATAAGGTCCATATGTGTGTATTTTTTAGGTTTTACCAATACATATAGTGTGAACAATTACTTAGAAGTTGATTGTGTTTATTGAATGCACTGGTAGATTAAGTGACCATGTTATAGGAGTGAGTTGAAGGTGTTATGAGAATAATTTAAGAATAAAATGAGTATTGAGATTTTATATAAGTATATAAGGATTATAATAAATTATTATTTTTCATGATATGCCATTTATCTGATATAGAGAGTCAAAAGAGTATAACTATATCTTGATTATGTGTGACCAGCCTAAGTGGTCAATTTGAGAGAGTTTTTTTTAGTGATTAGATCTTGTGTTGAAGTGTATAAATAACATGGAGGTGTTTAATATGTATTTAAGGGTTAAAAAATTTTATATAATCATATTTATAAGTGAAATAATTGAATTTTTACTTTAAAAGTTTGAGACTATGTTTTCTGTGTATGAAACCTTAAAGAGTAAGGAGACCTAATTAGTAGGTTCAAGTGTTGAGTTGGCATTATATGTGGCATGGAACCATATGAGAGTGATAAATTTAATATTTTATATGTTTTTTATGTGTTTAAATAATTGTTAAAGGATGAATTTGGTCCAAGTAGTCTCACATGTAATGTGTGAGTATGAAGGCCTAATTGTTTTAGGTCTCACCAAGACCTAATGGTGGTTTGGGGATAATGAGGTAATAAAAAAACTATGAAGAGTTTGATTATCACATGTAACATGTGTATGTACCTATTTTAATTTTTTTTCAAATATGTAAAGCATATTGGTTGACCAAAATGGGTTAAATTAAGAGAGTGGTATAAATACATGGTCTAATTAGACTAATTGTACATGTTATGTAGGTGTGGATTCAAGTAAAGGAGAGAAATTTTGAAAGAGAAGGTACAAGTCATTGAGGAACAAAAAATAGTGAAGAGGATCAATCATTACTATCTAATTAAGTTGATGTAGGAGGACACATAGGTCATTAGATCTAATGAGCCTAGAAGAGGCAATTTGAGCAAGTTAGTCCTAAAGACAACTTGAGAGAGATTGGAGGTAAAAAGTGTAGACAAAGGTGGTCATCATCAATTTAAGAGAAATAATAGGTGTTTAATATTATATATTCAAGGTATCTGAGTGGGTGCTTAGTTGCCTAGGGTATTGTTTCCTCCTTGTAAGATAATGCTTGTTAAAGGTCTAGTTGATGTGGGTGCTTAACTAGATAGGGAAAGTAGCTCCTTGTGGGATTGGTGTCTCACTAAACTAAGGGATGGGTGTTCCTTGACCATTTGGTGATGGTATAAATGTTTTATCTTGTTATTATAGGATTGTAGTCCATATGGTAGGGTTTAGTGGGTTTCATCCCTCAAGAGGGTTTCCCACATATATCATTTGTTTAATGCTTGATCTTGTTTTATCTTCCATGTTAATTATTATGAATGATGTGTAAGCTTCATGATTTTATGTGTTTAATGGTTAATGGTTTAAAGGGTTTGAAATTGGATTAAATATCTAACATCAATGATTCACCCCCCACCCCTCTTAGTGACTGTACCTCTCATAATTGGTATTAGAGTAGGACCTTCATTACAAGTTTAACCACTTGAAGGTGATCCAAGGTACAATATGGTAAGTCAATAGATGCAAGTTTTCTCTACAAAAAAATCACTAATGTTTAATGGGTCTAATTAATTTTTTTGGAGTGTGAGGATGAATAACTACATCATGTCAATAGGGTTTGACATTTGACAATTTATTGTGGATGGATATTTAGCCCCCCTAACCCCTCCTACTAGCGAAACTAATAAGAATTAAGGTGAGAGAAATTATAAAGAAATGAATGTCATCACTTGTGTTCTTTCAGAGACTGAGTACACCATGGTAATCCATTATAAATACACAAAAGAGATGTGGGAAAAATTGTAGATAATTTATGAAGGGGATTCAAAGGTCAATTTGGACAAGTTATAGACTCATTGAATATAATTTGAGAGTCTCAAGATGAAGGAATACGATTCTATGACATCATTTTTATAGAGATTTGATGAGATTGTGAAAATTATCAGAGTCTTGGAGAGAATATTGAAGAATATACAATAGTAAAAAAGGTATTAAGGTCTCTCTCCCTCAAGTTTGATTTTAAAGTTTCCATTGTATAATAAAGTCATGATCTTACTTAGATGAAGATGGATGAATTGCATGGCATCTTTACTGTCTATGATATGAGAGTCAATGATGACAAGATACCAAATGAGGAAGTAACATCCAAGATATAAATGAATCCAAATAATAAAATAACTCAAGTTAAGGATTTTAAGTATGATGAGATATATGATGAAGAAATAATAGTTCTTTTTTCAAGTAAATTAAAAATAGGCTTAGGGAAGTTTAAGGGTAAACTACCCTTCAAATGGTTTAATTTTGGAGAATTAAGACACTTTGTTAACAAGCGACCTCATAAGAATAAGAATAATGATGATGAAGAGTATAATGAAATACAAGATGAGGGAAAGAAGACATTCAAGTCTAATAAAAGGAAGAAAGGATTCACAAATTATGA
Organism: Torreya grandis; assembly: GCA_037957365.1. Lineage (NCBI taxonomy): Eukaryota > Viridiplantae > Streptophyta > Pinopsida > Cupressales > Taxaceae > Torreya > Torreya grandis. The sequence continues at coordinate 203,391 of JARHVA010001265.1, forward strand.
CAACAACAAGAAGTCCTTCAAGATCAAGAAGAGTCTCTACACCAATAAAGATTGAAACTCATCAAATGAGAATGAAAACAATTATTCTAAGTTTGATAATAAATATGATGGTCCTATTGAAGATTAATTCCTCTAAATGGTTGAGGAAGGAAGTTGATCATATAAAAAAGAGTCTACTTAGAGTGATATAGATGGTAAAAAAGATAAGGACTGTGAGATTGAATTGAGGAATGTTCATGAAGAATTAAAGATTGATAAGAATATTAACAAGAAGATGAAGTCTCAAATCAAGGATTATGAAGAGAAATTTAGTGTGTTTGAGGAAATAATGAATGAAGACACCAAGGAGCATGAAGATATAGTAAAGCATCTTAGTTGTCAATTATAAATCCTATCTACAAGCTTGCAAGCTAAAGAAGATGATTTTTCAAGTGATACAACTAGAATTGGTTACAAAGAACAAAAGATTGTAACTCAAGACAAGGTGAAGACTAATGTGAATAGAGACAATCAGAGCTTGAGGGTCAATAATCAGTCATGGAATTAAGATGTTGGTAGATTGAAGACAAATTAGATCAAACAACCAAATGCCATGAGGTATTCTAAATTCAATGGTTAATGTTACACGTGTAATTAATTTGGTCATAGGGATAGAGAGTGTATAAGACATATTAAGAATAAGTAGAATCATAAATCAAATAACATAAAAAAGTTAGTGTTTTAGTTATTATTACATAGGATACATTGTAATATTTTATCAAAATCAGGTAAGGCAAGTTGATTTCACTTCAAGAAGATTGGTTTGCTACAACTATGAGAAGATTGGTCACATTTTTAGGTTCTACAATCAAAGTCCATCAAGTCAAAATAAGTTTAATCAGACTCACAAAGTGCAAGGAAGAAGACAAGTTAACTTATGGAAACCAAAGATGAAAAGTGTGAGTCATTATAAGGATATAAGTCTAAGTGGTATGTTTTTTGAAGTGGAGAATGATATAGAGGTTAAAGAGAATCAATATATCTCATTAATTTCTATTTTTGAGACTAAAGAGACCAAGGTCAAGGAGAAGACCAAGGTGTTAGTTGAGACTAGTTCTTAGGTGTGTAATGATACAAGTGAACATCATACTATTATTGAGCATGTTTTATGTAAATAACATTAGTTGTTAATTCCTAGAGTTGAAGTTATTTCTTTAGTTAATAAGGTATGTCATGAATATTTGTTCTCACCATGTGTCATTAATATAATCTTAGAAGAGAAACAAAATGTTGTAATAAATGAGCATGTTATTTCTATTAAGCACAATAAAAATCAAAAGAAGTGTCGGTTTTATATGTTGAAGAAAGAGAAGGAATATGAGGATTTGTGGGAAACTCTTGGTTTCACATTGTTCTAAGACATTATGGGTTAGGGTGTATCTATCTATGCTTTTTAGGAGACATGTTTCTTTAGAATCAAGTATGTGCACTAAAGGTGTACTTAGGGATTTTGGTCCTAAAGGTTTATAGGTAGAGTATGGAGGTTCCCAGGTGTAAAAATAGAATTGGTTAAGAAGAATTGTTGAAGATATCATGATATAGGTGGAAGGAGTTATCGGGAGATAAATTAGATAGTTTGAAAGGCTTGAAGAGTTGTGCATGATGTGAGAAGGAGCATATGTGAGATGTTCTAGTCATGGTGGAGATATGAAGAAGTCTTATAAATATGTGAAATCAAACATGTTGATATGATGACTTGATCAATATAAGTTAGTTGATTTGATAATATATTGAATCCTCATACATAAACAAAGGGGGAACTTTATAAATGGTCAAGTCCTAAGATCAGAGGACCATGCAGTTGAATCTAAAAGAGAAGGATTGAAGGATAATATGTTGGTTCCTCATGTTTTGTTTTGATATAAATATTCTAAAAGGGTTCCTAAGCTTAGGTAACTTAGGGGGAGTCCTTAATTTTTTCAACATCCTTGGGATTAGAAGATGAGCCCACTTTGTCATTGTGTCAAAGGGGGAGAAAGTAATTGAAGAGAGAATTAGAGTTTGAGCTTAAGATTTTGATTGGTGTTTGACATAAATAATAAAGGGGAAGATTATTGGAGATTTTTAAATGATTTCTCCAAGTTGGACTAGGATGTTTATGAGGTGTCATGTGTGTTATAATGGTAGTGACAAAGTGTGCTTCATTATGTTTCAGTGTTCTTGCATTATTCTTTAGTGTTTGACTTAGTGAGGTAGTTATGGCATGTTATTAATCATATAATCATGTTTCAAAGAAACTATGGGGTGATATGATTGGTTATAGTGCTTATGGAAGTGAAATTAATTCATTATAATAGTCATATGAGTGTTAAGGTTCAAGTAGTCATCTTGATAGATAAGGTTGAGTGAGCAGATTTATGACATTAGCATTTGCACATGTGGCAGTGTCATAAGGAAATAATCATATGGTGATGTTTAGATTTGAGCCTATTTTCTATGATCCAAGTTTCATATCATGAGGTTATGTATATAAAATATATCATGGTGAAAATATGGCCTTCCAAGTAGATTACCATGGTTCTCATACTTATCTAAATTTGTGATATCAAAGATTTATGGTGAGCATTTAAGTGAGTGATGAAGATATATGATGAGTGATTAATCTAACCAGATAAGTATCTATTATTGAGTGTCAAAATTTTTATATAGTGATAAATGGTGAGAGAATTAAATAATTCAAGGATCCTAATAATGAACGTGATGAAGATATGTGTCACAATCAAGAGATCTAACAAGTAGATCAATGATGCATGCTTGATCAATAAGATTAAAGATCAATAGAGAATGTTCAACCATGTAGAGAAATACAAATGGTGTATATTAACTAAATAATTCAACATAATTATTAGAAGGCACATGGAGATGCCAAGTGGTAGAAGTTCATTAGAGATTGAATGTAGGGTATGTAGAGGGCATGTAGGACTTCCAAGTGGCTTGATCTCAAAAGTGAGGATCTAAGATAAATGGTGAGTGATGTAGTTTGAATTTAGGATTATATTAATGATATAAATAGTGAATAATTTTTCTATATTTTATGGAGAATGATATGAAGACACATGTCTGCAATATTTGCATTTACCAGTGACTATTGGTAATTATAAATTAACAAAGCAAGAACTAGTATTGATTATTTTTCTTATATGTTTTGTTTAGGAAAAATTTCTTGTTAGTGTAAAAATAAAAGTTTAAAATAACTTCAAGGTGCATCCAAAAAATTTAATTATAATATTTTAAAATTTGTATAGTTTCATATATTGAGTTCCAAAGTTGACTGTGTGTTTGACCATGTTCTATAAGTGACCATAGAAGAATATTTGAGTTGTTCTTGATAATATTTTGATGTTTCAAGATGAAATATATATTACAAAGTGTTATATACTTAATGGGGAATATTTTTATGGACTTTTTAGGTTTGACCAATCCATTTTTAGTATGAATAATTAATTAGAAATTGGTTTTGTTTATTGAATACACTGGTAGATTGAGTGACCATGTTGCAGGAGTGATTTTAAGGTGTTTTGAGCATAACTAATGAATAAAATGAGTATGGAGAGTTAAGATAGTATAACTATATTTTGACTTTATGTGACCAACCTGAGTTGCCATTTTGAGAGAGTTGTTTTTAGTGATTAGAGCTTGTGTTGAAGTGTCTAAAGAACATGGGGGTATTTAATAGGTCATAAAGGTTTCACCCATGTGGTATAATTGTATTTATATGTGAAATACTTGAGTGTTTGATTCAGAAGTTTGAGACTATGTTTTTTGTGTATGAAGACTTGAAGAGCAAGTAGACTTAATTAGTAGGTTCAAGTGTTGAATTGGTGATCTAGGTGGAATGGAACCATATGATAGTGATCAAGGGGATATTTGAGATAATTTTTATGTGTTTTAAGCATTTTTAAAGGATGAATGTGGTCCAAGTAGTCTCACATGTAATGTGTGAGTATGAAGGCCTAATTATTTTAGGTCTCACCAAGACCTAATGGTGGTTTGGGGCTAATGATGTAATAAATAACCTATAAAGAGTGTGGCTCCAACATGTAAAATTTTTATGGACCTATATTATGTGTGGTTTAAATATGTAAAGTATCTTGGCTGACTAAGATGGGTTAAAGGAAAAGAGTGGTATAAGTACAAGGTCTAATTAGACTAATTGTGATTTTTGTGGAAGTGTGGATTTAAGTGAAGGAAATAACATTTAAAAGAGAAGGTATAGGTCAATAAGTACCAATAAAGAGTGAATAATATCAATCATTATTATCTGATCAAGTTGATGTAGGAGGACACATAGGTCACTAGACTTAATAAGCCTAGAAGAGGCAGCTTGAGAGAGATTGGAGGTGAAGAGTGAAAACAAAGGTGGTCATCATCAGTTTAAGAGAAGTAATTGGTGTTTAAGATGATCTATTCAAGTTATTTGAATGGGTGATTAGTTCATAGGGATTTGGTTCCTCTTTCTAAGATAAATATTTCTAAAGGTCTAGTTGTTGTGGGTACGTAGCTAGATAGGGGATATAGCTCCTTGTGGGATTGGTGTCTCACTAAACTATGGGATGGGTGTTCTTTGATCAATTAGTTCTGGTCTAAATGTTGGATATTGTTATTATAGGAATATAGTACATATTTAGGGTTTAGTGGGTTTTATCCACCAAGAGGTTTCCCACATATATCATATGTTTTGTGTTTGATCTTTTTTTATCTTCCATGTTCATTGTTATGAATGATGTGTATGATTCATGATTTTATGTGTTTAATGGTTAAGGGTTTAAAGGGTTTGGGATTGGATTGAATATCTAGCATCACTAATTTTTGCCTTATTTTTAGTGATTGTACCCCAAATAATTGGTATCAAAGTAGGACCTTAATTGCAAGTTTAACCACTTGAAGATGATCCAAGGTACAATATAAAAAGTCTACAGATGTAGGGTTTATTTAAAAATCAATCACCAATGTTCAATGGATCTAATTCTATTTTTTAGAGTGTGAGGATAAAGACCTATATCATATCAATATGTTTTGACATTTGGAAATCTATTGTGGATGGATATTTATCCCCCCAACCCCTCCAAGTAGTGCAAATAATAAGAAGCTATATGAGATCAATTCTAAGGAAATGAATGCCATCACTTGTGGTATTTCAAAGACTAAGTACACCAAGGTAATCCATTGTAAATCTATAAAACATATATGGGTCAAACTATATATCATTTATGAATGGGTTTCAAAGGTTAAGTTATCTAAGTTTTAGAATCACCAAAGATAATTTGAGAGTCTCAAGATAAAGGAAGAAGATTATGTGGCATCATTTTTGTAGAGAGTTGATGAGATTATGAAAATTATCAGAGGTATTAGAGAGAAGATTAAAGAAGCTACTAAAACACAAAATGTATTAAGGTCTCTCTCCCTCAATTTTGATTCTAAAGTTTTTGTTGTATAAGAAATTTATGATCTTACTCAGATGAAGATGGATGAATTACATGTCATCCTTACTACCTATGAGATGTGATTTAATGGTGAAAAAATACCAAAGGGAAAATCAACATTCAAGATAGAAATGAAGCCAAATAATAAAAGAACTCAATGTAAGGAATTTAAGTATGATGATATATTTTATGATGAACTAATAGGTTTTTTTCAAGTAAATTGAAAAAAGGCTTAGGGAAGTATAAGGGTAAACTACCCTTGAAATGTTTCAATTATGGATAAGTAAGACACTTTTCTAATAGTTCCCTCATAAAAATAATAATGATGATGATGAGCATGGTGAAAGCCAAGATGAAGGCAAGAAGACATTTAGGTTTGATAAGAGGAAGAAAGGATTCATAAAGTATGACAACAAAAAGTACTTTAAGAAAAAGAAGAGTCTATATACCAATAAAGATTGCAACTCACCAGATGAGAGTGAAGATATTGATTATGATTTTGATAATAAATATGATGGTCCTATTAAGGATTAATACCTATACATGGCTCAGGAAGGAAGTTTATCATATCAAAAAGGGTCTACTTGGAGTAATATAGATAATAAAGAAGACAAGGAGGACTATGAGATTGAATTGAAGAATGCTCATGAATAACTAAAGATTGATAAGAAGATTAAAAAGAAGATGAATTCTCAAATTTAGGACTGTGAAGAATAATTTAGTGTGTTTGAGGCAAGAATGAATGCATAAACCAAGGATAATGAATATATAGTCAAACATATCAATTATCAATTGGAAATCCTATCTACAACCCTGAAATATAAAGAAGATGAGTGTTCAAGTGATAGAACTGGACTTGGTTGTAAATAAGAACAAAATATTTCAACTCAAGACAAGGTGAAGACTAATGTGAACAAAGACAATTATACCTTGAGGGTTAATAATTAGTCATGGAATGAAGATGCTAGTAGAATGAAGACAAATTAGATTAGATAACCAAATTCCATGAGGTATGTCAAATTCAATGGTTATTGTTACACATGTAATTAATTTGGTCATAGGGATAGAGAATGTATAAGAACTATTAAGAATGAGTGTAATCATCAGTCAAACAACATGAACAAAGTTGAGTGCTTTAGTTGTTATGACATAAGATACATTGCAATATTTTATCCAAATTAGGTAAGTCAAGTTGAGTTCACTTCAAGAAGAATGGTTTGCTATGACTGTGAGAAGATTGGTCACGTTTATAGGTTCTGAAAGAAAAATTCATCAAGTCAAAATAAGTTTAATTGGACTCCCAAACTGCAAGGAAGAATACAAGTTAACTTATGGAAATAAAAAATGAAAAGTGTGAGTCATAATGATTTTACAGGTCCAAGTGGTTTGTTTTCTAAAGTGGAGAATGCTACAGAGGTTGAAGAAAATCAAAAAATCTCATTGTCTGCTCTTTTTGGGAATGAAGATACCAAGATCAAGGAGAAGACCAAGGTACTAGTTGAGACTAGTTATAAGGTGTGTATAGATACAAGTGAACATCCTACTATTGTTGATCATATTTTATGAAAAGAACATCACTTATAAATGCCTAGTGATGAAGTTATTTCTTTAATTGAGAAGGTATGTCATGAATCTTTGTTGTCTCCATGTATCATCAGTAAATTATTAGAAGAGAAACATAATGTTATCATGGATGATCAAGTTTTTTCTATTAATCATAAGAAAAATAAGAACTATCAATTTTAGATGTATAAAAAATAAAAGGAATATGAGGAGTTGTGGGAAAATCCTAGTTTCACATTGTTATAGGAAATTGTGGGTTAGGGTGTCTCTACCTATGTTTCTTAGGAGACATGTTTGTTATGGAGAAGCAAGTATGTGTGCTCAAGGTGTATTAAGGTATTTTGGTCTTGATGGTCTATAGGTAGAGTATGGAGGTTTCTAGGTGTCAAAACATAAGTAGTTAAGAAGACCTATTGAAGATATCATGATCCAGGTGGAGCATGAAGTTATGGGGAGATAACCTAGATAGTGTGAAAGGCTTGAATAGTTGTGCATGATATGAGGAGGAGCATATGTGAGATGTTTTAGTTATGGTGGAGATATGAATAAGTATGTTATAGATGTGACCTCAATCATGTTGATATGATTACTTGATTAGTCTGAGTCAGGTTCTTTCACAATATATTGAATCATCATGCATAAAAAAGGGGAGCTTTGTAAATGGTCAGGTCCTAGGATCAGAGGATCATGTAGTTGAAACTAAAAGAGAAGGCTTGAAGGATAGTATGTTATTTCATCATGGTTTGTTTTGGTCTAAAGGTGATCAAAGGGTGAATAAAATAAGGTGACTTAGGGGGAGTCCCTATTAATGTTTCTAAGGTCCTCAAGATTAGAAGATGAACCCACTTTTTTATTATGTCAAATTGGGAGAAAGTACTTGAATAAAGAGACAAAGTCTATGTATAAGATTTGTATTAGTGTTTAACATCAATGAAAAAGGGGTAGATTATTTGAGAGTTGTAAATGATGTCTCAAAGGTGGCCAAGGATGTTGATGAGGTGTCATGTGTGTTATAATGATAATGATAAAGTGTGCCTCAGTATGTTTTAGTGTTCTTGCATTATTATTTAGTGTTTGACTTAGTGAGGAATTTATGACATGTTATTGATGGTATATTAATGTTGAAGAGAACCTATGGAGTTTTATTAGTGCTTATAATGATTATGAAAGTGAAAAGAATTCATTAGAGTAGTCATATGAGTGTTTAGGTTCAAGTAGTCATCTTGATAGATAAACTTGAGTGAGTAGATTTATGACATCAACATTCATATGTGTGGTAGTGTCAGAAGGAAATGATCACATAGTGATGTTTAGGGTTGAGCTTAGTCCATATGATCCAAGTTTTATATCATGAGGTTATGTATATAAAAATATATCATGGTGAAAATTTGACCTTCCAAGCAGATTACAGTGGTTCTCATACTTAGCCAAATTTATGGTATCGAAGATCTAAGTGAGCATTTAATTAAGCAATGAAGATATAAAATGAGTACATAGTTTGACCAGATAAGGATATAATGGAGAGAATTAAACTTTTTTAGATAGTGATAAATGGTGAGATTGCAGTCAATATGCCAAATATCTTGAGAATGAATGCAATGAAGACATGTGTTGCAATCATAGATATCTAACAAGAAGATCAATAGTGCATGTTTGATTAGGAAAATTGAAGATCGATGGAGCATGTTCAACCATGAAAATAAAAATAAATAGTGTGAATTAAGTCAATAATTCAATATAATTATTATAAGGCACACAGGGATGCCAAGTGGTAGAAGATGATTGGAGACTGACAGTAGGGTATGCAGAGGGCACACAGGGCTGCCAAGTGGTTTGATCTTAGAAGTAAGGCTATAAGATCAATGGTGAGAAATTTAGGTTAAATTTAGAGGATAGTTAGGATATAAATTTATCTAGCTTATAGGGAGCATGAGATGAATACATGTGTTTGTAATATTTGCATTTACTAGTGACCATTGGTATTTGAAATTAACAAAGAAAAAACTAGTCCTAAGTATTTTGCTTATGTCTTTTGATATAGGATGACTTTATTGTTTGTGTAAAAAGTAAATTTAAAATATCCCTTCAAGTTTCATCCATAAAATTTTATAATAATATTTGAATATTTGTACAATTTTAGATATTGAGTTTCAAATTTAACTGTGTGTTTGACCATGTTTTGTAAGTGACAAAAGAAGGATATTTGAATTGTTCTTAGTAGTATTTTGATGTTTCAATATTAAATATATATTGGATAGTATTATATAATACATTATTACCATCTATGTGGGTTTTTTAGGTTTGACCAATCCATCTTTAGTATGAAAAATTGCTTAGAAGCTAACTATGTTTATTGAATGCACTAGCAGATTGAGTGACCATGTTACAAGAGTGAGTTTAAGTGGTTTTAAGAAAATTTGAAGAATAAAATATAGAAATTTTCTATAAGTATTATGATAAAGTATTTTATTTCATTATATTCCCCTTATCAGATATGGGGAGTCAAAATATTATAACTATATTTTGATTGTGTGACCAACCTGAGTGGTCATTTTGAAAGAGTTGTTTTTCGGTCTTAGAGATTGTGTTGAAGTGTATAAAACACATGTAAATGTTTTATATGTCATGAAGGGTTAAAAAATATTATATAATCATATTTTTATGTGAAATAATTACATGTTTGCTTCAGAATTTTGAGACTGTGTTTTCTATGTATGAAGACCTGAAGAGCAAGGAGACCTAATTGGTAGGTTCAAGTGTTCATTTGGTGTTATAGGTGGAATGGAACCATATGAGAGTGATAAAAGTGATATTGGATATATGTTTTATGCGTTCAAGTCATTGTTAAAGGATGAAGGTGTTCCAAGTAGTCTCACATGTAATATGTGAGTATGAAGGCTTAATTATTTTAGGTCTCACCAAGACCTAATGGTGGTTTGGGGATAATGAGATGAATGAACTATGAAGAGTGTGGTTATCATATTAAATGTTTGTATAGAAATATGTTAAGTGTTTTTAAAATATGTAAATAATATTGGTTGACCAAGATGGGTTAAATGAAGATAGTGGTATATCTATAAGCTCTAATTGCGCTAATTGTGTTTGTTGTGAAAGTGTGGAATCAAGAAAAGGAGAGAACCTTTGAAAGAGAAGGTATAGGAAATTAAGGACCAAAAAAGAGTGAAATAAATAAATAATTATTATCTAATTATTTAAATTTAGGAGGACACACAGGTCATTAAACCTAATGAGCTTAGAAGAGGTAGTTTAATCAAGTTAGTCCTAGAGGCAGCTTGAGAGAGATTAGAGGTGAAGAGTGTAGACAAAGGTGGTCATAATAAATTGAAGAGAATTAATAGATTTTTAATATGACATATTAAAGGTAGCTAAGTGGGTGTTTAGTTTCTTAGGGGGTTGGTTCCTCCTTCCAAGATAAAGCTTACTAAATGTTGAGTTATTATGGGTGCTTAGCTAGATAGGGGCAATAACTCCTTATGGGATTGGTGTCTCACTAAACTAAGGGATGGATATTCCTTGATAATTTGGCACTGGTATAAATTATATATATTATTATCATAGGAATATAGTCTATTTTTTAGGGTTTAGTGGGTTTTATCCCCCAAGAGGGTTTCATACATATATCATTAGTTTTGTGCTTGATTTTATTTTATCTTTGATGTTCATTGTTATGAATGATGTGTATGCTTCATGATTATATTTGTTGAATGGGTAAGGATTTATAATTATATCTAATATATAACAACATTGATTTACACCCCCACCTTAGTGATTATACCTCTAAAAATTGGTATCATAGTAGGACCTTCATTACAAATTTCATGATTTGAAGGTGATCCAAGGTACAATATGGCAAGTCAATAGATGTAGGGTTTATATACAAATAAATAATCGATGTTTAATGAGTATAATTATGTTTTATGGATTTAAAGGATGAATACCTACATCAAGTCAATAGGTTTTGATATTTGGCAATCTATTGTGGATGGATATTTAGCCCCCCCAACACCTCCCACTAGTGTAACTGATAAGAAGTTGTGTGCGAGAAATTATAAGGAAATGAATGACATCACTTTTGGTCTTTCAAAGACTAAGTAAACTAAGTTAATCCATTTTAAATCTATAAAAGAGATATGGGTAAAATTATAGATCATTTATGAATCAGATTCAAAGGTCAAGCTGTAGACTCACTGAAGATAATTTGAGAGTTTCAAGATGAAGAAAGAAGATTATGTGGCATCATTTTTATAGAGAATTGATGAGATTTTGAACATTATCATATGTATTAGAGATAATCTTGAATAATATACTACAGTACAAAAGGTATTAATGTATTTCTCCCTCAAGTTTGATTTTAAAGTGTTTGTTGTATAAGAAAGTCATGATCTTACTTAAATGAAGATGGATTAATTACGTGGAATCCTTATTGCCTATGAGATGAGAGTCAATGATGATAAACTACCAAAGGAGGAAGCAACATTCAAGATATAAATGAATCCAAAAAAGAAAAAAACCCAAGGTAAGGAATTCAAGTATGATGAGATATATGATGATTAACTAATATTTTTTTTTCATGTAAATTTAAAACAAGCTCAAGGAAGTATAAGGGTAAACTAACCTTCAAATTTTTCAATTATGGATAAGTAGGACACTTTGATAACAAATGTCGTCATAAGCATAAGAAGAATGATGATTAAGATCATGGTGAAAGCCAAGATGAAAGAAATAAAACATTCAAGTCTGATAAGAGGAAGAAAGGATTCAAAAAGTATGACAATAAGAAGTCATTCAAGAACAAGAAGAGTCTCTACACGAATAAAGATTGTAGCTCATCAGATAAGAGTGAAGATATTGATTCTAAGTTTGATAATAAATATGATGGTCTTATTGAAGATTAAGTCCTATTCATGGTTGAGGAAGGGAGTTTATCATATAAAAAAGAGTCTACTTGGAGTGATACATATAATAAAGAAGACACAGAAGACTGTGAGACTAAATTGAAGAATGTTCATAAATAATTAAAGATTGAGAAGACAACTAACAATAAGATGAAGTCTCAAATCAAGGACTATGAAGAGTAGTTTAGTATGTTTGAGGAAATAATGAATGAAGACACTAAGGAGAATGAAGATATATTCAAGCATCTCAGTTGTCATTTGAAAATCCTATCTACAAGCCTGAAAGCTAAAGAAGATGAGTGTTCAAGTGATAGAACTAGAATTAGTTACAAATATGAACAAAATGTTTCAACTTAAGATAAGGTTAAGACTAATGTGAAAAAATATAATCAGACCTTCAGGGTCAAAAATCAGTCATGGATGAAGATATTGGAAGAATGAAGACAAATCAGATCAGACAACCAAATGCCATAAGGTATTCCAAATTCAATGGTTATTGTTACATATGTAATCAATTAATTCATAGGGTTGGATAGTATATAAGACATGTTAATAATGGGTGTAATCATCACTCAAATAACATGAACAAATTTAAGTGATTTAGTTGTTATGATATAGGACACATTAAAAAAAAATCCAAATTAGGTAAGGTAAGGTGAGTTCACTTCAAGAAGAATGATAATATTTGTCACATTTCTAGGTTCTATAAGTAAAGGCCATCAAGTAAAAATAAGTTCAATCAGACTCCCAAAGTGTAAGGAATAATAAAATTTAACTTATGGTAACCAAAGATAAAAGTATGAGTCATAATGAGTCTACAAGTGTAATTGGTCTTTTTACTGAAGTGGATAATTAGACATAGGTTGAAGAGAATCAAGATATCTCATTGTTTGCTATTTTTTGGAATGCAGAGACAAAGCTCAAAGAAAAAACCAAGGTGTTATTTGAGATTAGTTCTAATATGTGTATGGATATAAGTGAACATCCTACTATTGTTGAGCATGTTGTATACAAAGAACATTAGTTGTCAATACCTAGTGATGAAGTTATTTCTTTAGTTGAGAAGGTATGCCATGAATCTTTGTTGTCTCCATGTGTCATCAATATAGTATTAGAATAGAAAGAGAATGTTTTAATGGATGATCAAGTTATTTATATTAATCATAATAAAAATAAGTATCAATTATAGATGTCTAAAAAAGAGAACAAATATGAGGAGTTATGGGCAATTCCTAGTTTCACATTATTCGAGGACATTGTGGGTTAAGGTGTCTCTACCTATGATTCTTAAGAGATATATTTATTTTGGAGAAGCACGCATGTGTGATCAAGGTGTATTCAAGGATTTTGGTCCTAAAGGTTTGTAGGAAGAGTATGGATGTTTGTAGGTGTCAAAATCGAATTAGTTAAGAAGACCTATTGAAGATATCATGATCCAAGTGGAGCATGGAGTTAGTGGGAGATAACTCAAATAGTTTGAAAGGCTTGAAGAGATGTGCATGATGTGAGTAAGAGCATATGTGAGATGTTTCAATCATGTTGGAGATATGAATAATTCTACTATAGATGTGAACTCAAGCATGTTGATATGATGACTTGATCAATCCAAGTCAGGTGCTTTGATAATATATTGAACCCTCATGAATAAATAAAGGGGGATATTTGTAAATAATTAAGTCATAGGATTAGAGTAACATGTATTTAAATATAATAAATAAGGATTGAAGGATTTTTTGGTACCAACATACCCCATTTTTCGAATTGGGATCCTTAAGAAACCCATAGAATAAAACATGGAAATTTCAGCATGTCAAGGTCTTTTATAGACTTTGAAGATCTTCCACTTTGTTAAGAGACAAGCATATGTGGTATTAATTTGATTTAATCTATACTAACATTACTAATGAATATTTTTTTGTTGTTAGTTATAGGATACATGGCATACACCCTCAAAAATTATGTATTCTAAAACCCTTGCAAACCCTCAGTTTAAATTTGAATAATAGTGGGAACCATTTTTAAAATCATTTATAGACTTAAATATAAAACACATATTCTAGGTTTAGTCATGTTTTTTGACACAACTTGACTAAGAAACTTCATCCCCTTCATTACTTCCCCATTTTCTAAAGTTCCTTATGGCCTAACTAAATGCCATTGTGCAGGGTCCTTCTATATTCCCCAACTTAGCCTAGGAATTTAATACTAAGGACACAATGTATTCATTAATAAAATGGTGACCTTAGTATTAACACCTTAATATTAACTTTCTATTGTTTCCACGATCCTAACATTAACTTCTCATGCTTTGTAGGATCTTACAATTATCATTGTATCATGGGATTTGATCTAATGACATGAGGATAAGCTAAACTCTAGCTTAAATAACATGTATCTTTGGTAATATAATGATCAAATTTTAATCTCCAAGACCTAATCAAACAAATTGAATCATAATTGAAAATTCAAAGGGATGCAAGAAGCCTAAATGATAGACATGCAACACCATCACATTCAAAGATTAAAAGGAATAGGGGCCCACCTAACATGACCAAAAATCAATAGGAAGTCCCTAGATCAAGATATTATGGCTATCAATTTATAAATACAATTAATCCAATAGGGAAAATTAACACTAAGACCCTAGGAATCCTCACAAAAATGCCAAGTGACATCCTCACATTTGGCAGTAAAGACTTTAATGAACTTAAAATTGATGTTCTCATGATCATCATCCAAATGTATAAAAAGATGAACTTGATGCCCGTGTGACCATTAACTTTAAGTCCAGCAAAATAAAAATTTCACTAGTTTAAACTTGAGATCCATGTGACCATAAATTGACACCTATGAGGGTATATTTTATGTCTTCTAGACTATCAATTTTAACCCAATGAAATATCTTACTTAGTGTTCAAATGGCACTCCAAAATCCTATTTTAACTCGAAAATGTCCCTACAAGATAAGAAAAATGCTCAAAATATGATTAAAATGGAAGGTTTCAATCTAAAAAACAAGGATATATGCAAAAAATATTCCTAGCCTAAGTAGATTATCATTCCATGTTGAAACTATTTTGAGCATGGTTCATGGCACATGGCATAAATATTTTAGCCTAATGTTTTTGTTGTGTTTATTAAACATAATGCATACATTTAACCTAAAGTATTTATACATTGACCCCCATTTTTTATAATAATCACAAATTAGATTTAAATTTCTGAGCCTAAGGTTTATATCATGCTTAATAAACATGAACAAACGTTAGCCTAAGGAACATATGTCTAAGTCATGATTTTAATAAGGTATTGACTTAATGTTCATGTGCATTTTGTAGATCAATGGTTCATGGCTTGTTTCTAGATTTGATCTAAGGGTGAGAAGGTGCCAATGACTTTTCAAAGGCATATAAGCTTTCCACATGTCCAATATTCATTTTATGAGTGACTAAAAAAAAAATTGAGCTTAGAAAAGGCATGTAAAATGACAAGTTTCATGACCACAAATTTTGTAACAGAGGGACCCAATCAGAATCCAAGGGCCTGAATTATAATCTATGGCTTGTACTAATTTGGTATTTTCATCCTATGGTGTAAAATAAAGGAAGTATTTTTAAATACCAATGGCTAGTGTTCAAATGACATTTATGAAAAATCTTGTGAAAGGTTTAGACTAGTACCATATAATCACCATGCAAGAAAAAAAAGACAAAATTTGAGATCTAGTGGACTCAAAAACATAGAGGTATAAAGTTAAAGGTCCAAATCAAATATAGAACATGTATAAACTAAATCCTAGATATCTTCCACCATTAAGGCTCCAAAACCCTAAACCCTACATAAAATTAACTTTAATGGATTAAATTTTCTATAATTCAATCAAAGGATAACTTAATTGTGTTTTTGAGCACGAGAGAGCTTTCACAAAGATCATCTGCAATTCAACATGAATAATTATCAATAAATAGATACCATGATAGATAGTAGACAATAATTGAAGGAATAGAGAAATATCTATTTGGAAATAGATAATGAGGGTTGGATATTCAAGGATATAGAATTGGACTTCACAACACTGAATATCTGGGGCATTAGGAATTAGTCTGTGATATTCTTTATGATAAAAGAGTTTCAACCCATCTCAAGGGAGGAGAAAATAAGTGCCACCACAAATAAATGACACTATGACTTGGTTGCAATCCAAATGGCTTGCCTTCATCATGCCATGAGAAAACTAGAGGTATTGTACTACATTGACATCCTTGCTCCCATTTTTGTTGATTGTAGGATAGATGGTGAATGCATCATTAGGAAAGGTAATTAAAAAGGGTTATCATACATTTCCCCTATTACTTTTGAAAATTAATATAAGCTCCCTCTTCCCCATATAGACCTTCCTAAAATGAGGGAATGGACCAATAACCATGACTTGGACTCCATCCTAAGACCCTAACTTCACCAAAGACCTCACATCTTTAGAAACCTTGATGTCAAATTCCCTATCATCTAGTTTATAGAGGGTATTAGGGTGATAATGACCTTATTGAATATATATTTTGGTGTCCCTTCAACCACTTACATAAATAAGGTTTGGGTCTCATATGTGTACTTCTAAGTGGAAGAAAAACTTACCCCTCCAATTGAAGATTTGATTAGTATCTTCCTCGTGAAAAAATTCATCACCATTAAGAGAAATAATTCCAAGTAATTCTACATGATGTCACACCTACTTGATGCCCTTCTTGCTTCATTCACCTTCACTAGCATTAGGAATTTTTCCCTAGAGGGTAGGATAACCATCTCATACCACTATTTTAAGTTGTATATCTTTAATTAAAAGAATCACATGCCATTTATTTGTGACTATGTTTACTTTACTATAGTGCATGGCATCAAAAGTGTCCCCCCCCATGCCTAGACTCCACCCCCTCATCAAAAGATATATTGAAATGATAGGGGAATTATGGTATTATCCTAATTATAGAGTCATTAGGATAGAAGGAATCATGTCCCAACCTTACAAACTACTAGTGTATGTCCAAAATAAGCTTTTTGAGTAGGAAATTACCTCATATCTCATGCTAGACATTGATAATGATTTCAAGGAAAAAAGGAAGGGTCTATTTCACCCCTTCCCCTTAGATATTGGGAAAATCATTATTAAAGACTAGAAATAGGTGGGAGCTATGGTCACACATAGGAATTCATTTATCTTTCAACTAGATAAACTTAGAATATAAGATCCAAGGATAAATATGGGAGAACATTTAAAAGACAAAAAGCTCAAAATTTAGTATGTACACTAACTGATTATTCATGACACCATATATATCAAAGCCAAGAATTATGAGGAAGTATTGGCCAAGATTCATGGCCATAACATCAAGCTAGAGCATATATTAGTCAAGGACAACATGACTTATATGGAAATGTGGAAAATACACCCCTTTCAATTGTTTGTTACTTAGGCCATCTAGAATAACCCATGTGCAACCTTAGATAAAGTATCCATTGCCCCACCAATAGGTTGAGTAAGTTTAGGATGAATAGGATAGAGGGAAGGAGAAATTTGAAGAGGTCAAGCTAGAAGAGAGACCTAGGTAAGGGCCTTCATATTCAATAATACCCCAAAGGCCACCTTCTCCAATCAATTACATTGACATGATAACCTTGGAACCAAAAGAGACACTTGAGGGTGCCCTCAAGGAACTTTTAGAATCTTATGGTTCAAGAGGAGAGGAGGACCCTTTAAATAAAATAATAGGAAAGGAGATAATTTTTGTAGGACCTCAAGATAAGAGGAAGGTAGAATTGGCCTTGGTCCTAGTGGAATCAAGGATTAAACCTAGATTAACCTTCACTTATCCCACTAGTGAGGTCAACTCTTTAGTGATTAATTTCTAATATATAGACTAGTCATTCCTAACTAGTTCATCTATGGAAAATTAAAAAAGATCCCATCTCTCTCCCACTCATGGGCCATGACAAGGGTTGTTGTGAATGTGAATGATGATAAGAAGCATTGGATAAAGGATATAATGGAGTAGGAAGAGAGGAGAATTATGGTCAGCTAAGGCTAAGGAGGTAAGAGGATGGATGCTTCAAGAGCATCTACTAGCTCAGGTGTGGAGGTCTTATAACCTCCCTAGTTCAAGGAACCAATTACCATAATTCATTTCAATCCTAAGATAATAGGCTTATATTGAATAATAACCAGGATAGCCATGGTTGGGATAGAAGAGTTCACCTTTCAAAAGGTGGAACCTTTTATATGTTTGACCCTTATTGCAGGACAACTTGGTGATGATGCAATACATGAAGAAGATGTGGAAATATTTTTAGAAGCACAATCACAACAAGTCAAGGCTAGAGTCTAGGGTCTAAAACAAAGGATCCAAAATTTAGAAAGAGAAAGGGAGAATTTGTGAACACAGGCTATCTTATCAATCCTAGAGGCCATGATGAAAATGCTAGATAAATAATTTTATCATATTTTTGAAGCATTTAATTCATTAAATATGAGTAAAAGTGAATTATAGGACCATGATACATTATCCAAAGACCTAGTCACCTAGTGATATACCTTAGAGGATAATATTCCTCATCTCCTCAACATTCAAGCAAAGAAGCAAATCACAAACTTTAGAACCATAAATATGGGAGAATTAGGCACAATCTTGGGGATTGTTATTGATAAGGTTCAAATATTGAGTACCTGGCATACTAAGGTGAAGATGCTTATAAAATATGACAAAGGGATCATTAGTAGGATTAAACAACTTCTTGGGATCATGTTTGTCAATCCTATGTAACCTAATATCCATGTCCTCATCAGTGATGAAGAGTTCAAGCATAGGGATACTTTGGTGACTCAAAAATTCCAAGGGAAAATCAAAGGCTACTCTAGACAAGATAATATAAAGATATTGGATATGATATTCAATGTAGGTGGGAAGATCAATAAAGCCAAAAGCATCAAGGAGGCCTTGGCTAAAAATGACAAAGAATTAGATGAGCTAGTAGACCAAGAGGAGGAATACATCATGAAGCCTATTATGGATCTCAAGTTGGTTGATAAACAACATGAGAGGGCCATGAGCCTCCTCTAGTAACAAATAGGGGATTCACCATCAAATTAAGTAATATTCTATTTTATAGAATTTTGTAACATTTTGAAAGGGAATATTCCATTGTAAAGGCATATGCTAGTATGTTAGCATATTTACCTAAAGGTCAGTATGATTTGGAAAAGCACTTATATTTTAGAAATTTTAAGGATAGATGTTCTTATCTTCATATACCTATATTTAGTGGCTGACTAGTATACTTCCTGGTCTTCCTATAAAGGCATGTATCACCATTGTAAAGAAGGAGAGTTTTTGAGTAAATTTTATACACTTGAAACAATTAATAATATCAAGGAATTTTATAAGGATTGTACATTTTTTTGATGTTATAATTGCTAATATATCTTTTCTATCAATTTTAAGTAGAGGCCTTGAATTTGAATAGTGTCTTTGAATTCTGAATAACATTCTTTAATCATAGGGTTTCTAATTTGTGCTTATGTTATATTAGCTAAAAGATCTTAGGGTATGCTTCATTTCATTTTAATCTATATTCTGATGTATTATTGTTATTTTATTATAGTGGTAAATACTTAAAGTAGACTTAGTTCTTACTTATCATTATTAAACACTTTCTTTTGAAGTTGCTTGATATATAGTGAGATTTGAGCTTAGGCTATGTTACATTATATATTGATTAAATGCATATTTGGTTACAATTGATACTTTGTCATAATGTTTGAGACTAAAGTTGGAAATCACTCATTTCTTTTCTACTTTACCCTTTTCTCTACTTCTTTTTATACCAATACCACTTTAGTTTTAGCCATATTATAAATATCCACTTAGATTAGTGTGTAGCTTAAATAAGGAACACAATTCACTAAGTATCAACAAGGATCCACAAAGAACTAGCCAAGGTGTCTCCTAACCACCAAATTATATAAATATTGTGCCACAGGTAACTAGATTATCAAAACGTATAAATCATGGTCTAAATTTTCTAAATTCTAAAATGAGAAGTGTTCTCTAAATACTAAGGGAACCTATGGTACATTTATAAGCATCAATAGGATGGCTCCCAATGGCACTAGGAGGGTTGAATTCTTTGGATCCTTAATGATCTTAGTCTTATTTCAATGAAATATCAGTACAAATTCATGTTTTTGAGTGGATTATTTGCTTAAAATTATAAAAATTGTTGATATTTATGGTTTCTTGTGCCCCTTTGTGTTTCTTTTAAAGTTATTGGGAAATTGATGCTTGTTTCTAGTAAATTTAGTTTTAACTTTGAAAATCCATAGTATCTGATGTTAGACAATTTTATTGATCAAAGGTGGGCATATATTTCATAGATCTAAGTTCCTTTAGTCTTATAATTGCAAATATATACCACATTTACGTAGTTGGTGCATCTTTTAGTTAATTAAATCAAAGGTCAACTTCCATTACAAAATTTTATACCACCTTTGCAAAATAAGCTCACTCTATAGGTCTAACTCTTATTCTTCTTAAAATTTAACTTGACACATTGTATTTTAGGCAAGATATTTGAATTTCATGTTGGAATTACCTAATATTAAGATAAGATCACACTTAAAAACTAGAGAACCTTTACTTGAACTTGAGGTTCATAGAAAGGACAGACATGATAAAGGTACATGTAGGAGATCTAAGTCTCTTCCAAATTCATCGATTCAAGGTACCTATGTATTCAACCATCATCCAAGTATGTATGGTTATGGGATTCCTAAATTAATGTTTCAAGGGTGGTTTATGCTCTTTCAAGAAACCCTAAGAAATATCTACTTGCATTCAATCCAATGGGTATAGTTGTTAGGTTGTGGAGCTAAAAGCTTCAACCCTTTGCAAATAGTGGAACAAAAGGTTGCTGAGATCCAGGAGCACCGGCGTCGGCAGCAGGACCGACGTCGGTAGAGACCAGTGCAGAAGGCCACCGGCGACGGTAGGAAGTCGGCCGACGTCAGCATAACCAGACAAGCAGGGACCGACGTCGGTCACCTGTGCGTTCCAAAACTGCTCATTTCATGGATAGTTAGTTAAGTGAACGAAGAGTTTGCATGTTAAGACCAACCAGAGTCTTGGGCTGTGAGGATAATTGTCTAAATTAAGAGTCTAAGTTATTGTTTGAGTTAGGGATCTATTTATAGACCCATTGGCATGTATTGTTAATGCATGAGATAGAAAGGAAGAGTTCCTTCTAGTTGTAAGATCTGTGAGTTGCAGGTTGTTGCAAGCTCATTGGGGATCTACATGTAAGTTTGGTCTTTGAATTGTAGGTTGCAGGTTCATGAGAGATCAGCTTGAAGTGCTATAGAGTGCTTGGTGTACCGGCAGGGTTATTACTGACTGGTTGGTGAGGTGAACACCAATTATGTGTGTGAGTTGGTTGTTGGGACCATTTTTTGTGTAGGAGAGTGTGTGTGAGAAGAATTACTGTACACTTGAGGTGTGGCAAACCTCTGTAAGGTGAAAGAGTGTGGTGGCTCTTTGTTGTATTCTTTTCTGTATAGTGTTAATACAAGATAGTGTATTGTCTCTCATATTCTGTGCTATCGGTGAATTCTAGTTACTTGTGTTTCTAGTTATTTCCACATATTCAATTGCTTATATTTGGTAATCATACTGTGCTCTTTCTGAGGAGCAAGATCCTAACAGGTGGAATTAGAACAGGTGTGTTTGTTCTTGGATTTACCTCCACCCCACCGAACAATAGTGACTATTGAGAAACATATAAAATATTTTAAGGCTACTTTAAGATTGATTAATTTTGTACATGAAGATGTGGCATGTAGGTTGTTTTCATTTACTTTTAAAGATGTTGGTTATTAATGGTTCTTAAATTTGCCTAAAAATTATATCATAAGGTGGAATGATTTCAATAATGTTTTTATTGATCAATTTGGTAAGATTATTAGTCCTTATGATATTTACCATCAATTCACCACTATCAAAAGGGATGCTAATGAGCCTATCAAGCCATTTAATGCTATATTTGAAAATATGTATAGTAGGACCATAGACCCTTAAAATCCTAACATTGTCCTAGCTTTATAAATCTATAAAGATGCCATAGATCTTATGACCTCTATGTTCCTAAAGAGATTCATCCTAGATATAGCTTCATTGGACCAAACTTACTCTGAATTAGTGATCATTAATGATCAAATGTAGCCCCAAGGGAAAATGGCTTACTCAATCCTAAATATGAACCCACATATACCTATGATGAGCTTATTCCCTAATAATAACCATAATATCCTAGCCATAAACCAACTTTCAAATCTTACCTAGTTTCCATTAAGTCATGCATCTCCAAATCAAAATCTAGGATTATTGAATCATCTTACTAATGGATTTAATGAAGGTGATAAATGAGCTTTAGTGCCAGCTATAGGTGATAACAATGAGGTGTATAATTCTAAAAATCCAAAAAATTATAATGAGTCTATCTTGAAAATGGTCCAAAAACTAAGCACTAACTTCCTTCTGTTGCAAAAATAAGTAGGCCATACTGGGGAACACTCTAGTAGGAATTTCTCATTTCAAAGGTTTAATAAGCTAAATAACAAATCTTAGAATGATATTTTTCACAATAAAAAGGATAATGAACCATCTTCTAGTAAGAATATGGACATTAATCATATTGACATTGGATTACTTGACTATTGTAGGGTATATTTCATAACCAAGGATGGGGAAATTGATTGTATAGAATTTTTCAAATCCTTTGAAGCTTTCCAAGAGGATTTGGATACATTCAAAGAAGTCCCTAACAAAGAAAGTGGTTCAAGTTCTTCTAAATCTAAGCCATCTAAGTAGGCCTTCATGGTGGACACCTTTGACTTCCGCTTTCAAGAGGAAAATGAGCCTGACAAGATCCCTAAAAAGTCTAGGCCTTTTAGAAATTCTTGAAAAAATCCTAACCCTTGAGGAATAGAGAGAAGAGTTAGCCTTTAACTACCTCAATACCTCCAAATAATTTTAGAACTACTAATACCTCTTTAAGCAACAATTCAAAGCCACCAAAAGGGAGTACTTCGAAAACCACTATTGAAATTCCTAGCACTTCTAGTAAAACTAAGTATAACATAGTTGAGGACATGAAGAAGATAAAGTCTAATATCACATTGAATTAACTCAAATATATTATAGAGAAAAGAGAATTTTTTTTAGAATCCTTGTCAAATAAGCATAACATTCCACCAAAGATTGATCATGTCAATGTGATGGTTTATAAAGCCAAGGTTGAGTCACCTCCCTTCTTTCTCACTGTTAGGATGTTTGGTAATAACTTGCATAATTAATTATTAGATTTAGGGAAATCTATGAATATCATGACTATAGGTACATGCAAGCAACTTATTCTAACACCTGTAAAGTCTGATAGGGTTGTCACTTAATTGGATAAATCTAGAGTCAAAGTTGTAGGATAATTGTTAAATGTTCATATGCAACCAACTTCTAAGCCTAGGGTGAAAAAATTCATTGATATTAAAGTGGTTAAAATACTTTATTTTTATGAAATCTTACTAAGAAGAGAATGAACCAAGGCTTTGAATGGTTATATGTCCACAAACTGCTCACATTTATGGATACCTTGGAAAGGGGTCCCCAATCAAATCAGGGTTGAGAGGGAACTAAGAATGAAGCATATGATAACTGAGTACAATTCCATAAATAATAAGGTCAACATAATTTAATTATACTTAGGGGTATTCACCCTAGAGGATAACAATCTATGTAATCCCAAGAATGCTCATGTTGTTCTTAGATTGTGGAAATTGCATTTTGATGGTGCTAAGTGTAGTGCTAGATTAGGGGTTGGTGTTATCTTGACCGATCCCACTAAGAAAAAGTATTATGTTTCCTATAGAATCTAATTCCATTTTACTAACAATATTTTTGAGTATGAAGCACTTGTCCTAGGTTTATATTTTACCATAAAAAAATAAGGTCAAAGAACTGCTAGTTTATGGGGATTCAAAACTAGTGGTTAACTAGGTTAGAAGAAAATACCAATGTAAAATTTCATACTTAAAAAGATATAAGTTTAGATTTTAGGACCTAATTGATTCCTTTTATGCCTTTATCATCACATCCATCCCAAGGGAGGAAAACTAAGTTGCTAATGAGTTTTCATCTACTGTAGCCAACCTCATTCCTAATGAAGGTTCCCCTAATTTTAGTATTGAGTTGATCCCTTGTCCTTCAGTTCTTGATAACATTAATCACTTTTAAGTATTTAATGATGATCAATAGATATTGTATTTCATAACCAATTTTTGAGGATTTCATACTCACATTGTTTATGAGGCTAATGAAAATACATATAGGGAAGAACAATTTGATGGTAAGGTCATTCAGTTGAATGACAAAAATATTCCCAAAGGGATGATTGCTTTAGAAGACTTTTTGATCAAGACAAACTTGTTAAGGATCCTAAGGTCCCCAAGGTATATGGGAAGGATTATAATTCTATTGATCTTGGCCTTCATGATAATCCTTGACTGGTAAATATGGGTAAGGCCTATACATACATGGAAAATAAGAAAGTTATAGAAATTATTGCCCAATACAGGGATGTCCTAGCATGGTCCTATGATGACTTAAAGATATTTGATCCAAGGGTCATCACACATATTATACCCCTTAAAGAGAGTTTCAAACCATTCAATCAAAAACAAAGGCTTTTAAATCCTTAATTAGAACCAATGATATTTAAAAAGGTTAAGAGACTTCTAGATTCTAGGATAGTATTCCCCATTAGGCACTCTACTTGGGAGGCTAATTTGGTGTTAGTCAGGAAAAAGAATGGTGAGATTAGAATTTGTATAGAATTTATAAATTTGAAAAAATCATTAGATAAGGACACCTACCCCCTTCCTTCCCTAGACCAAGTAATTCAAATTGTTTAAAGATTATCTATGATGTCCTTTCTTGATGGCTCTTCATGTTACAACCCAAGTATTGGTTGATAGGGAGGATAGGATGAAGACAACTTTCACCATAAAGTGGGGAACCTTCACCTACAAGATAATGAAATTTGGACTCATAAATGTAGGATCCACCTCCTATAGAGCTATGGATCATGCCTTCCAAGGATTGATAGGTAAATACATCATTATTTATATGGATGATCTAACAGTTTTTTTCTAAAAATAGGGAAGATCACTTCATGCATTTGTAGAAAGTTTTTGAAAGATGTAGAATGTATGGAATTTCATTGAACCCTAAGAAAAGTATCTTTTGTGTAATTGAAGGAAAGTATTGGGTCATGTTATAACAAAATATGGGATCTCTATAGACCCTAAAAGGGCAAAGGCCATATCTAGTATAGAGCCTCCAAATAGTAAAAAAAAGTTAAAGTCATTCTTTTGTAAAATTAATTTTGTAAGAAAGTTTATTTATAGTTTTGAAAAAATAGTCAAACCACTAAATGAAATGATAAATAAGGATGACAAAGCAACATGGAATAAATATTCCAAAAAAGCATTCAATGACATCAAGGAAGCCATTAATCAAGCTCCAATATTCATAAGTCCTAATTTTTTAAAGGACTTCTACCTTTATTCATTTGCATCTGACCACACTATGGCTACAATGTTAACTCAAAAAATTTAAGGGTGTGATCAGCCAATATCTTTCATGAGCATTAATTTAAATAATGTTGAGCTAAATTACTCATTGATTGACAAATAAGCATATGCATTAGTCAAGGTACTTAACAAATTTAGGCATTAGATCCTTAGAAATAAGGTGCATGCCATCTTACCTAACATTTCCACCAAAATTATGTTAAGTCATAATTAATTAA
Organism: Torreya grandis; assembly: GCA_037957365.1. Lineage (NCBI taxonomy): Eukaryota > Viridiplantae > Streptophyta > Pinopsida > Cupressales > Taxaceae > Torreya > Torreya grandis. Next base: position 229,237 of record JARHVA010001265.1, read on the forward strand.
GGGAATGTAGAGGTAAGTGGATGTCAATGTCACAAGAATATGACCTAGAAATGAAAACTGCAAGGTTTTATTTAGATGATTGTTAATACTAACCCTAGGCTAAGTATTATGTAAGTAAAACAACAAAACTTTCAAGCCATTAAGTGGTATGATCCAATCATACATTTAATAATCAATGGTACTTGTCTTATAGGTTTATCTAAGGAATAAAATGGGACCTTAAGGTTAAAGGTATCCCTGTACTTGATCAAGAATGGGGTCTTATATAGGAGGAATTTTGAAGGTGTCTACCTAAGGTGTGTGTCTCAAAATAAAGCCACCCAAATCATGAGTACCTTTCATGAAAAGCTAGGTAGTGGGAATCCATATGGGAAGACCATGGCCCATAAGATTCTTAGAGATAGTTATTATTGGCCAACCAATTTCAAGGATGCTCATAGGCATGTGAGGGAATGTCACTCATGCTAGATCTTTATCACTAAGGATCCAAAAGCAATAATGCCTCTATAGCTAGTCATGATTGACAACCCCTTTGCTCAATGGGGGTTATAATTTATTAGCATCATAAAAAATAACTCATCTAAAGGTCACAAATATGTCCTTACTACCATAGATTATTATATAAGGTGGACTAAAGGTGCAACCACAAAACACTATAAAACTGAGTAAGTGATCAACTTATTAGAATAAAAAATCTGTACCAAGTTTGAGACTCTAATATCTCTATTATGTGATAATGGATCTACCTTCACATCCATAGAAATGACTGAGTCAGCTTATTATAATGGCATCACTCTCAAGTTTTCATCCAACCATTATCCCCAAGGGAATGGTGTATTCAAGTCAATAAATAAGAACCTAATGAAATCAATCAAGAAATTTGTTGAAGATAAACCCAAGACTTGGCACAAGCTCCTTAAATTTGCATTTTGGATAATAGGATAAGTATCAAACAAGCCTTAAGAGCCTCACCATTTTTTTTTGGTGTATGAACAAGAACCCATCTTTCCCATCACTCTCAAATTGATTACATATAGATTTATTCAAGAATACATGAAGAAGAGTTAAGAGCTAGCCAATTCTAGATTGCTAGATATAATTCAAATGGAAGATGCAAGGGAGAATGCCTTTGTTAACTTTAGTAGACATTAAACCACAGTCAAGAGATGGTTTGATAAAAGATCCAAAATAAAGGTGTATAGACAAGGAGACTTAGTCCTCCTTTGGAACAAGGCATCTAAGCCTAAGGGCAAACATGAAAAATTCACAGCCTTTTAGATTGGCCCATATCAAATTGTATAAACATTGGGTAACAACACCTTCAAGCTCAAAGATCTACAAGGAGTAGAGTTTACATTTCCCACCAATGGGCTATACCTCAAGCATTATTTTTATACTGCTCTTCCTAGGGTCTTCATGGAGTAAAGATGTAAGATATTTAGATTAGTGTAGATAGGCTAGTTAGTTTCCTTTCAGTTCTTTCCTTCTTATCCCTTGTTTGTATGTGTGTGTGTGTGTCTATATATATATATCTGTGTGTGTGTGTGTATATGTATGTATGTATGTATATATATGTATATACATATATATATATATATGTATATATATATGTATATATATATATATATACATACATACATATATACATATATATACATACATACATATATACATATATATACATACATACATACATACATATATATATATACATATATATATATATATATATATATATATATATATACATACATACATACATACATACATACATATATATATATATACATATACATATATATATACATACATACATACATACATACATACATATATGTGTGTGTGTGTATGTATATATATGTGTGTATATATATGTATGTATATATATATATATATATATATGTATGTATGTGTATATATATATATGTGTGTGTATGTATGTATGTATATATATATATATATATATTCATTTTTTTTTGTTTGCTTTTCTTGTCTTGGTTTTTCCTCTATGTTTCTTCTTGTTTCTCAATTCCTTGATTCCAATAAGTTTGTAGGAACAATCTTGAGCTCAAAAGTTATGAAGTTTACTTAAAAACCATGCCACCCCTAATTCAGAAATGAAGGTATGAACCCCATGCATAGAGTGACCATGGGTATGAAACATAAAGCATGATGTTATATCTTAGAGAAATTGATAAAGACTAATGGAAATGCCAATCATTTCATTAGACCATAACCATTAACTTGACCTCAAACTAGTTTTAAGAGGACTTACACTTATGGGATGAAGACTCAAATTGTCAAGGTATACCCAAAACTAACACTTAATTAGCATCCTTGTTTGGGATAAGAGTTGAAACCATAGGTGATTTTACAAAGATCAAATATTTGACCAAATCCTAAAACCTAGCTATCCTAGTTCCAAACCTTGCTAAAAGCATAAAAGATCTAAGAAAATAAAAAAATAAGGATATAATGTAAAATAAAATCTTTCAGAAATAGGTGATTCTAGTAATCTCCATGAGGGTTATGGATTCCTAGATGGAAATGGAGCAAGGTTGTGAGTGGAGTGAAAGGCATCTCTATCAGGGTTATGGATGTCTAGCTAGAAGTAGAGAAATTCCCATGCCTTACCTAAGTTAAAAGTGTGGTTCATGATGAACATTTTATCATGTTATAAGTCATTATAAATGGTTGAGGACATAAAACCTAGAAGTTGTTTCTTAAACCCCATGGCAAATAGTAAGTGGAATAAAATCACACACATAGTCTAGATATGTCTTGTTAGTTGACCTTAAAACCACAAGTGCAAGGTTTACTTCAACTATGTCCTGGTTTGGATGATGATATTGATCAAATAAAGTGATGACCTAATTATTTATTTGATCAGAGTCTCTAGGTTCTAACATATTGCTATATTTCCCCCATGAGTCACCATTTGTTGGGACCAACACACCTCATATTTTGAATTGAGACCCTTGAGAAACCCTAAAAATAAAACATGGAAATTTTAGCATGTCAAGGTCTTTTATAAAATTTTAAGATCATCTAATTTGTTAATAGATAAGCATATGTGGTCTTAATCTTATTTAATATGGACTAACATTACTAATGAAGTTCATTTGGTTTTTAGTTGCAAGTTCTATGGTGTACACCCTTGAGAATTCTATATTCTAAAACCCTAGTAAACCCTCGATTCAAATTTAAATAATGATGGGAACTAAATTAGTGGGAAATATTTTAAAACTCATTTACAGAATTAAATATAAAATGCATATTCTAGGTTTAGTCATGTTTTTTAACACAACTTGACTAAGAAACTTGATCCCCTTCATTACTTCCCCTTTTTATAAAGGTCCTTATTGCCTAACTAAATTTCATTGTGCAAGGTCTTTTTATATTCCCAAACTTAGCCTAAGACTTTAATATTAAGGCCATGACATATTCATTAATACAATCGTGACCTTAGTCTTAGCACCTTAAGCCTAATTTTGTATTATTTCCATGATCCTAACATTAACTTCCTCATACTTCTTAAGATCCTATGGTTGTCATTATATTGTGGGATTTGATATAATGACATGAGGATAATCCAAACTCTAGATTAAATAACATGCATCTTTGGTAATCTAATGATTTATGCTTAATCACTAGGACCTGATCGAATGGAGTGAAGCGTAATTGAAAAGCCAAAGGGATAAAAGAAGACCAAAGGGTGGAAATGTGACACCATCACATTCAAGGATTAAAAAGAAGAGGGGCCTACTTGACATGATTACCAATCAATAATAACTCCCTGGATCAAGATCCTATGGTTATCACTTTATCATGACATTTGATCTAATGGGGAGAATTAACATTGAGACCTTGGGAAACTCTATAGAATTGCCAAGTGGCATCCTCACATTTGGCAGTAAAGAATTTAATGAACTTAAAATTGAAAATCGCATGACCATCATCCAAACATTCAAAAAGATAAACTTGGCTCCCACATGACCATCAAATTTAAGTCCAAAAAAATAAAAATTTCACTAGTTTAAACTTGACATCCATATGACCATCAATTGACACCCACAAGGGTATATTTGACATCTGCAAGACTATCAATTTTAACCTAATGAAATATCTTACTTAGTGTTTAAATGGCACTCCAATATCTTATTTTAACTCATAAATGACCCTACAAGCTAAGAAAAATGCTCAAAATATGCTTAAAATAGAAGGTTTTGATCTATAAAACAAGGATATATGTAAGAAATATACCTAGATTAAATAGATTATCATTCCATGTTGAACCTATTTTGAGCATGGTTCATGGCACATGGCATAAATATTTTAGCTAAATGTTTTCATTGTATTTATTAAACAAAATGCATACATTTAACCTAAAGTATTTATACCTTGACCCCTTCTTTTTTTTATAATAATCACAACTTAGGTTTAAAATTCCTTATCCTAAGGTTTATCCTATGCTTAATAAAAATGAAAAAACCTTAGCCTAAGGAATGTAAGTCTAAGTCATGACTTTAATAAGGTACTAACTTAACATTTTGTCATTTTTTAGATCAATGGTTTGCACCTGATCACTAGATTTGATCCAATGGCATGAAGGCACCTATGAATTTTCAAAGGCTCATGATCTTGCCACATGGCCAATATTCATTTGACATGTCATTGACCAAAAGATTTGGAGCATGGAAAAGGCATGTAAAACACCAAGTGTAATGACCATAGAGTTTTGAACAAAAGGACCCAATCAAGATCCAAGGGCTTGAATTATGATCTATGGCTCACACTAATTTTGGATTTTGATCCTACAATGCAAAATAAAGTAAGTATTTTTAAATACCAATGGCTAGTGTTCAAATGACACTTATGAAAAATGTCATGAAAGGTGTATACCAATGCTATATAAGCACCACACAAGTAGAAAAGGACAATATTCAAGATTTGGTGGGCTCAAAAACACAAAGGTATAAAGATAGGGGTCTAAATCAAATCCAAAACACATATAAGCTGAAGCCTAGATATCTTCCACCATTAAGGTTCCAAAAGCCTAAAACTTGCATAAAAGCAACCCAAACATATTAAATTTACTATAATTCAATCAAAGGATAACTTAATTGTGTTTCTAAACACAAGAGACATTTCACACAGATCATATGCAATTTAGTGTGAACAATTAACAAGAAATAGATACCATGGTAGCTAGTAAGTAGTAATTGAAGGAAGAGGATGAACTCTATTTGGTGACAAAAAATGAGGGCCAAATATTCAAGGATATGAAATTGGACCTCACAATACTGAATATCTAGGGCATTATGAATTAATCTGAGATCTTATTTATGATAGAAGAGTTTCAACCCATATCAAGGGAGGAGCAAAGAAATGCCACCAAAAATATATGACACTATGACCTAGTTGCAATCCAAATGGTTGGACTTCATTATGCCATGACAAAACCATAGGTATTGCACTCTATTGACATCCTTTCCCCCATTTTTATTGATTGTAGGATAGATGATGAATGGATCATTAGGGAAGGTAATTCAAAATGGGTAGTATACGTTTCTCTTATTGCTTTTTAAAAGTACTATAAGCTCCTTATTCCCCATATATACCTTCCCAAAATGAGGTAATGGACCAATAACCATGACTTGGACTCTATCCTAAGACCCTCTCTCCATTAGGGACCTCACATCTTTAAAAGCCTTGATGGCATAATCCCTATCATATAATTTGAAGAGGGTATTAGGGTGATAATGACCTTATTGAATATAGATTTTAGTACCCCTTAAACCACTTACATAAATAAGGTTTAGGTCTCATAAGTGCACTTCCTAGTGGAATAAAAACTTATCCCTCAATTGGATATTTGATTAGTATCTTCCTTGCTATGAACTTCATCACCATCAAGAGAAATACTTCCAAGAAATTATACATTATGTCATACCTAATTAACACCCTTCTTGCTTTAGTCACCTTCCATAATATTAGGAATTGGTCCACATAGGGTAGGACAACCATCTCACACCACTATTCTAAGTTTCATATCTTCAAGTATGGGAATCACATGTAGTTTAGTTGTGACTACATTTACCCTACTATAGTGGAGTAAATATAAGTGTCCCCATGCCTAGACTCCACTGCCTCATTAAAAGATATGTTAAAATTATAGGGCACATATGGTATTATCCTAATTACACAGTAATCAAGATAGAAGGAATCATGTCCCAACCTTATAGACTACCAGTGCATGTCTTGAATAAGTTTGCTAAGCAAGAAATTACCTCCCAAATAATCCTTGGCATTGACAAGGCTTGCAAGGAAAAAATTAAGGGTCTACTTCACCCCTTCCCCTTAGATATTAGGAAAATCATAATTAAAGACTGGAAATAGGTGGAATTTATAGTCACACATAGGAATTAATTTGGCTTTCAACTAGATGAACTCAAAATGTGGAATCTAAGGAGCAAGGTGGGAGAACATTTAAAAGACAAAAATATCAAACTTAAGTATGTACACCATCTAGGTGTCCATGACACCATATACATCAGATTCAAGACCTATGAGGAAGTGTTGGCTAAGATCCAAGGACACAACATCAAGCTAGAGCATAGATTATTTAGGGATAACAAGCCTTCTAGGGAAACATAGTAAATTTACCCTTTTCAATACCATTTTTTACTTGGGCCATCTAAAATTTTCCATGTGCAACCTCAAACAAAATAGCCACAACCCAAAAAATAGGTTGAGGAAGCTCAGGATGAACAGGATAAAGGTAAGGAGAAAGTTTAAGAGGTCAAGCTAGAATAGATACTTGGGGAAGGGCCTTCATCTTTAGAACTACCCTAAAGGACACCTTCTTTAATCTAGTACATTGACATGATATCCTTGGAACTAGAAGAGACATTTGAGGGTGCCCTCAATGAACTTGTATAAATATATGGCTTAGGTGGAGAGGAGGACCCTTAAGAGGGAACAATAGGAAAGGAGCTAATTCCTATATCACCTTAAGAGAAGAGGAAGGTAGAATTGGCCTTCATCCTAGTGGAACTAAGGAGGAAAGATAGATTGAGCTTCACTCATCCCACTAGTGAGGTCAAACTCTTTAGTGATGAATTTACAATCCATAAGCTAGTCATTCCTAACTAGTTCATCTATGGAAAATTAAAAAATATCCCATCTCTCTCCCACTCATTAGCCATGAAAAGGGTTGGTTTGAATGTGCATGATGATATGAAACCTTGGTAAAGGCTATAATGAAGGATCAGGAAGTGAGGAGAATTATGGTCACCCAAGGCTCAAGAGGTAAGAAGATGGATATTCTAGGAGCATCTACTATCTTACGTGTTAAATTCACATAACCTACCAAATTTAAGGAACAAATTACCATAGTTAATTTAAATATTGAGATAGTAGGCTTAGAGATAATAATAACCAGGAATGCCATTGTTGCGATAAAAGAATTCACCTTTCAAAAGGTGGAACATTTTGTAGGTTTCACCCTTATTATAGGATAGTAGCTTAGTGAGGCTAAAATACATGAAGAAGATGTGGAAATATTGATAGAATCATAATCATAATAAGACAAGGCTGGATTCCAAGGTATAAAATAAGGGATCCAAAATTTAGAAAGAGAAACGGAGAATTTTCAAACATAGGCTATCTTATTAGTCCTAGAGGCCATGACCAAAATGTTGGATGAATCATTTTATGATATTTTTGAGGAATTAAAGTCATTAAATATGAGGCAATGTGTATTAGAAGACCAAGATACATTATACAAAGACCTGGTCACCTAATGGTAGGCCTCAAAAGACAAGATTGCTTAGATCCTTAAAATTCAAATAAAGAAGTAGATCCCAAGCTTTATAACCATAAGTATGGGACATTTAGGCACAATCTTGGGGATTTTTATTGATGAGGTTAAAATCTTGAGTACCTATCATACCAAGGTGAAGAGGCTTCTAAAACATGATAAAGTGATAATCAGTGGGATTGAACAACTTCTTGGGATCATCCTTGCAAATCCTATGTAACCTACTAACCTTGGCCTCATCAATGATGAAGAGTTCAAGCATAGGGCCACTTTGATGACTCAAGAAATCCAAGGGAAAATAAAATGCTAGTCTAGATAGGATAATAACAAGATCTTGGATATGATATTCAATGTAGGTGAGAAGATCAATGAAGCCAAAAGCATCAAGGAGGCCTTGGCTAGAAATGACAAAGAATTCGATAAGCTAGCAGGCTTAGAGGAGGAATGTATCATGAAGATTACTCTAGATCTTGAGCTAGTTGATGAAAAACATGAGATGACCTTAAGCCTCATATAGAAACAAATAGGGGTTTCACCATCAAATTAATTTTATATAACTTTGTAACATTTCAAAAGGGAATATTTGATTATAAAGGCATATGCTAGTTTGTTAGCATATTTTCCTCTAGGTTAGTATGATTTGGAAAAGCACTTATATTTTATAACTTGTAAGGATAACTATCCCTATATTTATACACTTTTATTTTGTTACTGACTGGTATACTACTTGGTCTTCCTATAAAGGCATATATCACCATTCTAAAGAGGGAGAGTTTTTGAGCAAATTTTGTATACTTAAAGCAATTAATAAGATTAAGGAATTCTGCAAGGATTGTCCATTTTTTTGATGTGTTAATTTCTAATATAGATTTTCTCTCAATTGTTGGTAGAGGTCTTTAATTTGCATATTGTATTTAAATTTTGAATAACATTATTTAATCATAGGGTTTCTAATTAGTGTTTATGCTAGATTAGCTGCAAGATCTTAGGTTCTAATTCATTTCATTTTGATCTATATTTAGATGTGTAATTACTATTTGATTATAGTGGTAAATAATTAAAGTATACATGTTTTTTACTTGTGATTCTTAAACACTTTCCTTTAAATTTCCTTGATATATAGTGAAATTTGATCTTAGGCTATACTGCATTATATTGGTTAAATGCATATTCGGTTACAATTGATACTTTGTCATAATGTTTGAGATTGAAATTGGATATCACTTATTTATTTTATACTCTACCCTTATATTTGATTCTTTTTATACCAAGACTAAGTTAGGTTTATCCATATTATAAATATCCACTTAGATTAGTCTGTATCTTAAAGAAGGAACACAATTCATTAAGTATCAACAAAGATCCACAAAGAACTAGCCAAGGTAGATCCCAACCATAAATGATATAAATATTATGGAACAATTATTTTAATCTATTTTTATTTCACTACAAGTAACTAGATTTTTAAAACCTACAAGTCATGCTCTAAATTTTCTATATTCTTAAATGATAAGTGTTTTCTAAACACTAAGGGCACCTATGGTACATTTATAAGCATCAATAGGATAATATGTTGGTTCATCATTGGTTGTGTTGATCTGAAGGTGCTCAAAGGGTTCCTAAGCTTAGATAACTAAGGGTGAGTCCCTACTAATTTTTTCAAGGTCTTTGGGATCAAAAGATGAGCATATTTTGTTATTGTGTCAAAGGAGGAGAAAGTACTTGAAGAGAGAGATGGAGTCTAAGCCTAAGATTTTTATTGGTGTTTGACATCAATGACAAAGGGGGAGATCAATGGAGAGTTGTCAATGATTTTTTCAAGGTTTCCAAGGATTTTTATGAGGTGTCATGTGTGTTATAATGATAATGACAAAGTGTACTTCAGTATGTTTTAGTGTTATTGCATTATTCTTCAAGGTTTGACTTAGTGAGGTAGTTATGGCATGTTATCAATTATATAGTCATGTTTTAGAGACCCTTTGGGGTGTTATGAGTTCATATATTTATTATTTAAGTGAAAATAATTCATCATAGTAGTCATATGAGTCTCTAGGTTCAAATAGTCATCTTGATCGATAAGGCTGAGTGAACAAATTTTTGACATCAACATTTGCATGTGTGGTAGTGTCAGAAGGAAGTGATCACATGGTGATGTTAAGGTTTGAGATTATTTTATATGGTCTAAGTTTTATATCATAAGGTTATGTATATAAAATATATCATGGTACAAATTTGGTCTTCTAGGCATATTTCAGTGGTTCTCATACTTAGCCAAAGTTGTGATAGCGAAGATCTATGGTGAGCATTTAATTGGGCAATGAATATATATGGTGAGTGATTATTATAAACATATAAGGATCTAATGGAAATAATTAAAATTTTTTGATAGTGATAAATGGTGAGAGAAAATTCAATCATTCAAAAATCTTGAGAATGAACACAATGAAGACGTGTCACAATCAAAGAGATCTAGCAAGTAGATTAATGGTGCATGTTTGATCAAGAAGATCAAAGATTGATGCAAAAAATTGAACCATGAAAAGAAATACAAATATTTTGTATAAGTAAATAACTCAATATAATTCTCAGAAGCTATGTGGGGGTGCCAAGTGGTAGAAGTTCATTAGAGATTGACTATAGGGTACATAAAGGGCACACAAGGCTACCAAGTGGCTTGATCTCAAAAACAAGGATCCAAGATAAATTGTGAGTGATGTAGGTTAACTTAACAAGGATAGTAAGGTTATAAATAGATCACAATTTATTTATATTTTAGGTAGCATGATATGAAGACATTTATCTTCAATATTTGCATTCACCAGTGACCATTGGTATTTGAAATTAATAAAGGAAAAATTAGTGATGAGTATTTCAATTATATCTTTTGATATAGGAAGAATTTATTATAGGTGTAAAAATAAAAGTTGAAAAGGAATTAAAGCCACATCCTAAAAATTATATTATATGACTTGAATATTTGTAAATTTTTATATATTTTGCTCCAATGTTGACTATGTGTTTGACCATATTTTGTAATTGACTAGAGAAGAATATTTGAGTTGTTCTTGATATTATTTTTATGTTTAAAGATGAAATATGTATTAGAGAGTGTTATATACTCAATTAATACCATATTTTTGTATATTTTAGGTTTTACCAATCCATATTCAGTGTGAGCAATGACTTAGAATTTGACTCTATTTATTGAATGCACTAGCAGATTGAGTGGCCATGTTGTAGGAGTGAGTTGAAGGTGTTTTGAGCATAATTTAAGAATAAAATGAGTATGGAGATGTTATATAAGTATATAATGATTATTATAAATTATTATATGTCATGGTATGCCCTTGATCAAATATAGAGATTCAAAATAGTATAACTATATTTTGACTGTGTGTGACAAGCCTGAGGGGTCATTTTGAGAGTGTTGTTTTTAGTGATTAGAGATTGTGTTTAAGTGTATAAAGAACATGAACATGTTTTATATGTATTTAAGGGTTAAAAATGTGATATAATCAAATTTATATGTGAAATACTTTAGTGTTTTCTTCAAAATTTTGAGACTATGTTTTTTGTGTATAAAGACCTGAAGAACAAGGAGACCTTATTGGTAGGTTCAAGTGTTGAGTTGGTATTCCAAGTGGAATGTACCTATATTAGAGTGATAAAGGGGATATTGTATATATTTTTTTATATTTTTTAATCATTTTTAAATGATAAAGTTTGTCCAAGTAGTCTCACATGTAACATGTGAGTATGAAGGCCTAATTATTTAGGTCTCACCAAGACCTAATAGTGGTTTAGGGATAATGTGGTAATGACCAACCTATGAACAGTGTGGTTATCACATGTAACATGTTTTCATACCTATTTTAATTATGGTTTAAATATTTAAATCATCTTAGTTGATTAATATGGGTTAAAGTAAGAGTGATATAAGTACAAGGTCTAATTGGACTGATTGTGCTTATTGTGGAAGTGTGGATTCAAGAGAAGGAGAGAAAATTTGAAAGATAAGGTACATATAATTGAGGACCAATATAGATTTAATAATATTGGTCATGATTTTTTGATCAAGTTAATTTAAGAGGACACATATGTCATTGGACCTAATGATCCTAGAAGAGGAAGTTTGAGCAAGTTAGTCATAGAGGCATCTTGAGAGAGATTAGAGGTGAAGAGTGTAGAAAAAGTTGGCCATAATAAATTTAAGAGAATAAAAAATTGTTTAATATGATATATTCAAGGTAGATAAGTGGGTGATTATTTGCCTAGGGTGTTAGTTACTCCTTAAAATATAAAGCTTGTTAAATGTCTAGTTGTTATGGGTACTTAGCTAGATAGGGGTAGTAGATACTTATGGGATTAGTGTCTCAATAAACTAATGGATGGGTGTTACTTGATCATTTGGTGCTAGTCTAAATGTTGGATATTTTTATGATAAGATTATAGTCCATCTTACAGGGTTTAGTGGGTTTTATCCTCCAAGAGGGTTTCCCACATTTATCATGTGTTTTGTGCTTGATCTTATTTTATCTTCCATGTTCATTCTTATTATTGATTTTTCTGATTCATGATTGTATGTGTTGAATGGTTAAGGGTCTAAAGGGTTTGGAATTGGATTGAATATTTAGCATCACTAATTCATCCCCCTTCTTAGTGATTGTACCTCTAACACTTAGTACGAACTTAGCCACTTGATTTATTTGATCACATTCATAAACCCTTATTTATCATATAATAGATGAATATATTATTCCTCAGTTCTCCACAAACTTATATCCCTCTCAATATGGCCTCTAAACTTATTTTCTCAATTATCCCTATTCTTAATTTGATTAGGTCATATAAACTTAATACTCATATATAAAACCTCTATATATATGTTCATGAGACTTTTATTATGATCTACATGATCTCATTATGATCACTAATTTTCTATATCATTTTATTGTTCTCTACACTATTTAAACACACATAAATAGGCCTAATTAGCCATGCTTTTATACAAGTCACTTGATCATATAATTATTAGTCTTCCATACACTTAAAACATCTTAATTTAGTGATGTAATAGACCTTATAATATTATAATAACATGCCTAAATCCTAATTTAGTCACTCATTGGTTTGTCATAGATCAATAACCCCATACTCCTCTTTTAGGCCTTATTGAGACATAATAGGCCTTGTTAACAACACATTACACTTGGCCTTCATTGGAACACTTCCAAAAACATCACATGATAGGATAATATAATATTTAATTAAAATATACCTTATAAAACATTAATTTAGGTCCAAAATATGTTTTATGTCCAATCACTACTTGAACCTTTTTTCAAATCATTATTCATAAAAGGCCTGTGCATACAAAGAAAATATATCTTGAACAACTGAAGCATAAACTCAATTTTTACCAAAAAAACATGGAAAAAAATCACATATTAAAAAACCTCATGACCTAAAGTTCATATAAAACTTCATTAGATGCTTCAACTAAGGGTATATAGGCTTAAACTCTTCTTTGCAAGATGTTCACTCAAAATTGCCAACTGACTTCAAAACATAGTCAAGGAAATATGAAACTTTGACACCAAATTGTATATATTCAAGGTATTTTAATGAATTAAAAATATATTATAACATCCTTAGATAAACCTCCATAAAAACTATTACAATTACTAATGATAACTATTGGTCTTGTAGACCAATCTATTGACCTTTTCTCTCATAGACTCCACTCATCTAGATAATCCATTTTTACTTCAATGTTCTAACCTATTACACTGACTTCCAACATTATTTAAATAATTTATAGATTATTAAATTCCAAAATAACATCATCATGCACTTTAATTCATCATTCTTACATGAAAACACATCAAGAATCATCTTCTCACTTCTACCTAATTTTCTTACTATCTATGCCATTATGTTTGTTAGTGACTGCCCAACTTGGATCATAAAATTTGAAAACTTGAGATATGGAATCTTTATATAAACCTTCATGTTCAATAAATATAAGTCAAAAACTTTGACCTAGTCAACATTACTACTATAGTAAATTTCTAAGAAATAAGGCCTTTCCTCTAGGGTCTGCCCACTCACCTGAGAAACCAATCATACATAGAAGTTCATGAGAGAGTTTAATACAACCTATAATCACTTATCTATCCATATAAATCCATTATAATTACTTTATAATAATATATTCAACATCAGGTCATTATTAGGGTTCTTTGAGGGTTTATACCATCTTCTAGTCTTAATGATCATTCATAAAGTTTAGCTCCTCTTTCTAGAAACCAATTATTGGAAATTTTAGATAGAAAACTTCATTATCTACCATTAATAGAGTATATTTTTGTGTAAATGAAGCACATGCCAATGATAACTTGAAAAACCTTCTTGGGTAGACAACTCTTCATTCTATGCACTTGAGATCCCTTAAAACACTTTTCCAAGCCTTTTCTTGTAAACCATGACCTAAAAATTTATACAAGTGCATAAAAAAATTGAATCACCTTTTTAAATGATCAATGGCTCACCAATGTCTTGGAAACTGATCCTATACTCCATCTGGCCACCATCTCTCTTTTTGCTTTCTATGTCTTTGACCTGCAAGTCACACTAGGTCTTGAAGTCGACCTAACCATCATCCAATATCTCATCACCTCATATATATGCCATGAAATATCATATAATTCTTAAATATGTTCAAAAATTCTTCATATTTATTTTTAATATCTCATGATTCCTCATTAGGCCAAGTAGGATCTAGAACTAGTATAGTTTCAATCTTGGACTGAAGTACTTACTCCTATAGACTTTGCCTTGAAAATATCTTGAGTGATCCAATACCTCTTATGTATGATAAATAAACCTTATATGACTAATCTTGTATATATATTTAATAGATCATATTTTTGGCTCACTCAAATCATCTTAAGAGTTGTTTATAGATCTTTGATGCTTGACTAAGGATCTTTGTAACATACTCAGAGCATCTTCAGAGATGCATCCATAGATCTTTAGAGCTGAACTTATAATCATTTTCAAGGCCATAAACACCTCATATGCAAACTCAAAAAACCTATCTCATAATTAAACATTAACAAGTATACTTCAGAGCTTTACCAAGAATATTCATAGCTCATTTAGATCATCATGGAATCTATTTACATAGATCTTCAGAGCATGAAATGTTTTCTTTAGATCTCACTCATTTCATCATGATAGCTTCACATACCATATCAAAAGGTTTATAAAAATATTTGAAATATGCTTTAAAATTGAAAAATTGACTTGTACTTACTCATGTTGATCTCAATCATATTTCTCAAGCTAGCATTAGAATATTTTTCAAATAGTACTCTTACATCATTACTTTCATACAAAAATAACACTCAATATGTTAGCATAAGAGTTTATAATACACATACCTCAAATCTTAATTGACTATGCACCTCCATAATAACCTTTGACATTAATGATAAAATTAATACCAGAACTCAAAAATCAATGATAATGCTCAATATGGGTGACCATAGATGTCATTGATGTGGCCTAGGCTGATTGAATAATGCACACTAGTGCACTTATTATTAGGGAGGCACCATAACTTGGTGTATTTGGGGCACCTACATGTATCTAAACCTATATAAGAACCTTTAGGGTCACCATGGAGATCTTTGCTTAGGGAATGGATTGTAAAAATAGGAATTGGGAGGTGATAGTGTTGTACATAGCTAAAGCCAATGGTACTTGAGTGAATTTTAGAAGGGGTAGAATAAGAAAAAGTGGGGGCATAACTAGAGCAGGTTTTCATGGGGAAGGGAAACAAGGAGGGATTCCACTAGGTTGTTTAGTAATGGTGGGAATAGGGGGAGGGATTTTTAAGGGCACCCATTGATGGTCTTACTTTGGGCTTTTCTCTAGGCTACTATTTATGTCAAACCTAAATGTATATGTAGCTTAAGGTCAATTAGCTTGAATTTGAGCCACTTTAGGCTGAACCACCAAAGATTGAATGACCTGAGGCTAAGCTACTTAGACCATAGGAGGTGGTGGAACTAGGGTAAAGTATCATAGAGGTAAAACTCATGGAGGAGAAGGTCTAAGAGGATATGAAACTAGGACCACTTGTATAATTATTCATGAGATCTAGGTGGATTTACTTGAACATCCCCTCTAGGTGGAGCAAATGTGAAAGAGACAAGGAAAACTTAGGTAGATGGCCTAAGATGAGCCTACTTTCCTTTCTTATTCTTATTTGCCTCAGTTATGTAAACACCTCCTAATCATTAACCAAGTTGAGATATAACTCATCATCTTCATGGGGATGGTGGACATATTTGATGTTTATGTGGGCTTGGTATCTCACCACATGGGCTTAGATGACACCATGTGAGTCCTATTCTCAATTTTTAGATCTGTATAGTGTATATGAGTCCTTTATAGTTACCATCTTATATAAAATGGGGAAATACATGTATATGTGGTGCCTAATGTTGATCATGAGGGGTGGGTAGGCCTTCTATACATAAGTGCCACATGACATGGTATGTTAGTTTAGGCTCTAACATCTCTATCAGGTATAAGAGATTAATAACTCTAACAACAAGCCACATGGCATTATTTCATTTATTCAAGATTTTATGGGATATAACATCTTTATCAAGATTGGGATATTAATGTTTTTGACATAAAGTCCATTAGATTAGTCAAGTTTTGGCACCTATGGTCAGTGTGTCCACATAACATGTTCTCATTTGGTGGGTTCTAAACTCTGACATCTCTATTAGGACCAAGATACTAACCATTATGATAATTGTAAGATTTGATTGGTTGGGATATTTTGGGCTCTAAAATCTATTTTAGGATAATTATACTAACAAATTCTAATAGGTGTAACCACATGAAGCTTTCTTATTTGGTTTCTCAACCTATGAAAATCCATGAAAAGATACTAATTAAAAATGAAGACATGTAATGAAATAAAAATCACTTATTCACAAATGTAGCTTTATAAATTACCATGTAGGACTATGGGAAAATGATAATCTATAGATTGAGAATATAGGAGCTTTAAAATAAGTCCAATTCTATATATTAGAATATTGATGCAATAAAAATATTTTCATTTTGAAATTGCATTGTTTTACTTATGATGTGTGATGCAAAGGAATACACTCAACAATTCACATGTCTTATTTATATATGCTAACTCTTATAACAAAGGTTCATAGGTTCATTTGATCATTCAATGATTTAAGGATTATTTAATATTTTTAGTGGTTCTTATGATATTTACTCATTCTCATGCTATTCTTATTATACCCCTCATCCAAATCATAAAACCTCTCACACCATCTTTCACAACCTAAAAAACTTCTCCCACTTTAGTAGATAGTCTTATAGCCTTTTTTAGGTCTTTTTTAATAGTACATATGGGTACAGGTTAGTTTTTCAAAAATAAAATTCTTTCTTGGTACCCTCTATCTTTTTATACCACTTCATGAAGTTTTTAGTCTTCACTCTACTCAAAAGTATCTTTTTTAACCTCTTTTAAGGATTTGGTTAGGCCTCTTTCATCCTTATCCATACACAATCCTCTAAAATTGTACATATCCATACCTAAATAGTTAAAAAATTTAAAAATCCATTATAATACATGAAAAATTATCAAATAAAAAGGTTTGGCTAATTTTTATTGGTGAAAAGGTTTAGAAATTGAATTTGATTTTTAAAACCCTAGTTTAGGGTTTATATCCATTATGTAAGATTGAGAGGGTATAGTTTGTATTGAACTCCTAGGTGGGTTTCAATTAACTTTAATTGATTATTATGGATGGCATAACCTATATACACCTTTTCCAATTATTGGATTCCCATCTTCATTCTTTTATTCAATAAACTAACTCAATTTCTTGGGTTGACTATGAGTTTAGTGTTATAGTGACATGGTATAGACTAGTTACTAAAATAAATATGTATCTAACATTAATGGAAACCTATCATAAAATTATTAAATATTTAAAAAACATTCTTACCAATTGTTCATGTGTTTTATTCAATCTTGTTAACACAGAGAGCATATATTGTCTCCTCAACATAGAAAATAGGGTATACTGGTCTGCAACATTGAATCACTTCACAAAGATTTTGAAACCAATCAATAAATAATTGAGAACCTTCATAAAATATATATAAAATGTACCAAAGACATAATAATCCAATTGAATATATCTTTATTGTCTTTCTTCATTAAGAAATCACACTTAGTCATACTCCAATGCACATATGTAAGAAATAGGGACTGTAGTCAACTTTTTACAATTATGAGGAATTTAATTCATTATTTTTTTAGATATTGGACCTTATTAAATTCAAATTAATCCCAATAAATAATAAAATATAAAAAATTACAACATTTATATCACCTATAACTATTCCAACTACTTTAGACCTTCAAATGGTCACTAGCAAGTAATTTTAAACAATAGAACAAATATCAAGGTTGATGTTCTATAAAAGTATGAATTAAGGCCATGTTAGACACATGGTGTATTAAATGAGTCACATAAACCATTTAAAACTTTTATCACTACTTCAAATTACTCATACAACACCTAAACTAACCTCCCAAATTCAAAAATTCAAATTATTAAAATTGGTAGGAAAATGCCAATTTTGAATTCTTGCCACTCTAAACTAAATATAACACTTAGAGAAGATTAAAAAGTGTGAATTAAGAATCATAAATCCATTAATATAATATAAAAAACCTATATAACCAATAAATATCTGATCAAACCAAAATTTGTTCAAACAAACACAAAACATGTCATCCTTAGAAGGATGTTCCTACATCATACTACTAAGGTGCAAAAAGAAATTTCCATGAAAGTTCAAGTAAACTTATATTGTTATTATCCTCAAAATTTATATCTATTATTAACTCTAAATGTGAAAGGTCACATCCTCCTAGATCCTAAGGCCTATGAGTGACACATAAACCTCCTTGTTCTTTGACTAGTATCACCTTTCCTTCTCCTTTGAGGTTAGCTTTTTGGCTATTGATATCCCACATAATCATATTCAATTTCCTATTCTTATCCTATAAAAAACCTACACATGGAACACATAAGTTAAACATAATAAAATATTTCTTATCTTTTATGAAGCTACACTCTTTCACTCTCATGGTTGTCCTTACTATGCTTGAATCTTCTACCTATTGGATTACTGATTATTATTCCATTTCCTCTCTTACAGTACTACCAACTTCTTCAATTTCATTATTAATCTCTTGATTTTTTTCATTCCCTATCTAATCAATCACTTCACTTCCTATATCAAACTCTCTCAACATGTTTATCTTATTAGCAAAATCCATTAAATACTCCACATTAGCTATCAAGGATATTTGATTAGATAACTTTATAATCATCTTTTCCAAGTGACTTGTTGACATGGGATGTGTTTCAAAAGATAAAATAGTTTATTTGTTGAATATAATAACCAATTTTTTAGGTTCACACAATGCATTACTTACCTCATCATGAGTGACTGGTTGTATAATCTCTTTTCTACTAGCCATCAATACTTTGGAGCTTTGTTCAACTACCACAGTCTTTTCTTCACTTGGTTTACCAACTTACACTTCATCTTATTCCTCTTAGCACTTGTTCATATCTATCACACTTTTTCCCTAAATTCTGTAAATGACTTCTGTTTGAAATTATTCATTTCCACCAAACATCATCACATTACTATGTACCTCCTTCCATGCTTGACTATCCTTCAATGGAGTTAATGTATGCTTACTGCCATCTTTCTCAATGGTGTACATGTTATATCCACCATAATTTATAGATATTTTGTCATAATACCATGGTATACCAAGGATGATATGGAACATGTCCATGGGAATCACATCACACAAAACTTTGTCCTTATAACCACCAATTTGTAAATTTACATAACATTATTCAATCACTAAGACTTGATGACTATTTTGAATCCAAGAGACTTTTTAAAGATATGGATGTTTTTTAATTTTTAATCCTAACTTAGATACCATCATTGAATACAAAATATTATCCATACTACCATTATCAAATATGAAATTAAAACATTTATCTTTTCTTTTGCACATGGTATTAAACAATGTCTTTTTCTATGGTGGTTCTCTCTCCTCATGGCTTGTCTTCAAAATAACTCTCCTCATCAACAAACCCTCTCTTTTTTTAGGTTCTTATACATGTATTTTAAATGAATATAAACTCTCATCTTCTTGATAAACCACTTGATTCCTACTCTCACTCTAAGAGCTTCCACTTTGAATGTTTTTTAGACACTCATATGATCTATATCCTACAAATTTGCTTCACTTGAAACACTTTCCAAAAAATACATAGTATCCTCTTGTTCTACCATATGATCTTCCACATTTGTATCCATAACCTCCTCCATTATATTGACTTGAAATCTCATAACTATTTCCAACTTATTTATTCTAACTTTTTCACTAATTTCTATTACCTAGTTATCCTCTTCCTTCTTATTAACCTCTACCTCTATAGTTTATACCACCTATCCCTCTATTTTTTTTGACTTTGCCATATATAAAAATTTTCATATTCATTAAATTTATCTTTATATGCCTCTTATATTTTTCTTTGTGATAAAATTTTGATCTCATCTTGAATGATAAACTTAAGGCCATTGATGTACCTAGCAACATTTTTTGTATCCTCCTCTATGTGTCCTCCTCAGATAGTTATTT
This sequence comes from Torreya grandis, assembly GCA_037957365.1. NCBI lineage: Eukaryota > Viridiplantae > Streptophyta > Pinopsida > Cupressales > Taxaceae > Torreya > Torreya grandis. The sequence goes on from JARHVA010001265.1 coordinate 249,852, forward strand.
TGTATAATTCTTCTATGTACTCTTTCACTAACATGTAATTTTGTCTTATATTTTTAAGACTCATAAACAAGTTACTTTTTTAGTCCTTAGGCATGAATTTTACCTTCATCTTGGCCACCATTTTATCCCATGACCTTATATTCTCTTTTCCCCTTATTCTTCTTTCTTCTTGTATACCATCCCACCATAAGGATACATGACACTTCAAAATTATAACTAAAAACTTAAATTTTTTTGCCTCATTCAAATTTTCATAATATAAGTACTTATCCATGGTTGTGATCCAATAAACTATATCCTAGTTATTGAGACTACCGTCATACATTGACACCTCCATCTTGGGTTTTGATGCCACTCTAAGGACTACTCTTATAAACCTCTCTTCCACTCTACATTCCTCTCCTTATTATAAATATTATTATTAATTACCCTCATCTTCTCCTTCACTCACATCACCTTTATTCATCTCTCTTCTCTAAGCTAATTCCATAGCTTGTAACCTTGCCTACAAATTCCTTACCTCAACAACCAATGCATCAACTACCTGCAACCTTCTTTGGGATGTTATTTTTCCTCATCCTTTGGATTATATGTTTCCTTATTTTCCTCCCAATATATCATAAAATTTTAAAACAAAATTATGCATAGGAATACACTCAACAATTCACACTTCTCTTGTTTCTATATGCCAACTCTTATAACAAAGGTTCATAGGTTCATTTGCTCATTCAATGATCCAAGGATTATCTAATTGTTTAGTGGTTATTATGATCTTTAATAATTCTCATTATAATTTTATTATTCCCTGTATCTATCTCACAAAACCTCTCACATCATATTTCACAACCTACATAACTTCTCCCACTTTAGCAGATAGTCTTATAGTCTTTTTTAGGTTTTTTCAATAGTATAGAGGGGTACAAGTTAGTTTCAAAAACATAAATTTATATACTAGTACCCTATATCTTATTATACCACTTCATGAAGTTTATAGTCTTTACTCTTCTCAAAAGTATCTTTTTAAACCTATTTTAAGGCTTTGGTTAGGCTTAATTAGGCCTCTTTCACCCCTGTCCATACACAGTCCTCTAAAATTTTATATCTCTACACCTAACTAGCTTAAAAACTTAAAAATAAATTATTATACATGCAAATATATCATATAATTTTTTTTTAATAATTTTTATTGTTGGAAACACCTAGAAATTGAATTTGTTTTTTGAAACCCTAGTTCATGATTTATATCCACTATGCAAGACTGAGAGGGTATATTTTGTTATATTAAACTCCCAGGTGGGTTTAAATCCACTTTAATTTATTATTATGAACTGCATATCTCCCATAAACCTGAATTGGAATCCTATATTTATTCTTATATTTAATAAATTAACTCAATTTCTTGAACTGACTATGAGTTTAGTGTTATAGTCACAGGGTATTGATTGGTTACTACAAGTAATATGTATCTAACATGAATGAAAACTTATAATATATATATATATTTTTTAAAAAAATTACCAATAATTTCATTTGTTTCATTCAATATTCCATTAAATATTGTTGATAGACATAACACATACTATATCCTCAACATTGAAAACAGGGTATATTGGTATGCAACATTAAACTACTTCACAAAAGACTTTAAAACCAATAAAAAAAGATTTATAACCCTAATAAAATTTATATAAAACTTACCAAATACATAATTATCCATATTAATATATATTTATTGTTTATTTATTCATTAAGCATTCACATTCAGTCGTACTCCATGCATATATGCAAGAAATAGGGAATGTAGTCAACTTTTTATAATTATGAGGAATTCCATTCATTATTTTATTAGATCTTGGAAATTATTTAACTATAATTCATCTCAATAATTGTCTCAAATCCAAAAAATTACAAGTTTTATATCACCTATAAATATTCTAACTACCTTTGGACCTTCCAATGGTCACTAGCAAATAATTTTGAACATTAGAATAAATATCAAGGTTGATGTTCCATACAAGTATGAATTAAGACCCATGTTAGACACATGGTATCTTAAAGGAGTCATATAAACCATTTTAAACTTTTATGAATACTTCAAATTACTCCAACACCTAAACTGACCTCCTAAATTAAAAAATTCAAATTATTAAAATTGGTGGGAAAATGCCAATTTTGAATTCCAGCCACTCTAAACTAGCTCTGACACTTAGAGAATATTATAAATCATGAATTAATATTAATAAATCCCTTAGGAAAATATTAAAAACATATATACACACTAAACATCTTATCAAACCAAAATTTGTTCAAACAAACATAAAACATATCATCCTTAGAAGGATGCTCTAGCATCAATTTGATAAATCCTTGATTGCTCTTAAAATAAAAAGCCATGGGGAGCTCAAACAAGATCAAATTCCATTATAAATATAATGGGTACATAATAAAATTAAGGTTAAAAAAAAATTCAAGGGCTCTAAAATAGGGACGTTGATCAAAGATAGATCATAAATATGAGAACCTTGCATTTGAGAAACTTTAAAGAGGGGTCCCTGACTTCTCAAAATAAAGAGGTGTGTTGGTCACAAAAAAACCATTAGTAACTAAAAAATATAGGTTTATATATATTCCTCACCTAAATATTATCATATGTAAAAATAGTTTAAAATGGGATGGTGCTTTGAGAAATAAACACAACAACACATAATATAACAAGTTTTGTAAATAAATGTTGATAAATGAAATAATTTAAATTAACACATACATAATTTGTCTTACCTTTCCATTGAAATAAATTACATGAAAATAAATTGGTCTTCACCATGGTTGGTATAAATTACATTTAGAAACCGTAAATATATAAGGTTAAAAATAAATAAAATCAAATATGGTGTATACATGTGAGTCTAAGAAAGAAATGTATGCATAACTCTTAGAAAGGATGGTTAAAAGGAAATAAATCCAAATTTACATGATTTAAATGTTAAATTAGGTTTATAATACATAATAAAAGATAAGAGGGATAAAAAGGGTCAAATAGCCATGAAGGGAGAGATAAAGTAGGTCTATAAACCTAAAGAACAAGGAAATTAAGAGCATAAAAGGTAGAAACATGAGTAGGTCACCATAAAGGGATGTAATATTAGGTTTATATGACCCAAAAAATGGAAAATAAAATCTCATATTACTAAATTTAACCAAGAAAAATATTATAAATATATAAAAATAACCAAGAGATCATCTCATACCAATTCAATGATGCATCTTCTATTAAAACATGCCAAGTTAAAATGGGAGCCTTTGAATACCAAAACCTATCACAATGCTAACATTGTCTAATATATATTTTGGTAAGACTAATAATTTTTTATGTTAGTGGCCCTAGATAACCCAACCCATAATGCATGAGCTAAGGATAACTATTGAAGTATAAATATCATTCCATGAATTTTATACACATGAAAAAAATTTATCCTACCTTCCCATGATATTTTATTTTCTCCTTAGGACCCCAACAGAGTCATCAGTCACTATGATAATTAGGGACTTGTGTGAGAAATTAGGTGGTACTAGTAATATATATGTAAAAACTCCTACTCCAATCTATTGGTATAATTCACTCTAATTAACCTTAGATCTACCATGAGGCCAAGTATGCAGTTTGAACTTTAAATAGGATATGGGGTGTGCCAAATTATATGATCACATTTTTTAGTGAAATTTTTTATATTATGAAATATATTTTACCTTTTAAATTTTTATTTTTATGTTTTCTGTGACATCCTGGCTTCTAACGTTTCTATATTTTTCTATTTTCAATTTCCATATGGATTTATAACACCAAAAATGGTTTCTAAATATTAATAACACAATAGATCTTACACCTAACCACTAATGAAGATAAATTATAGACCAAGAACCTTAGATACTCCTAGAATGCACTTTATAAAAGAATTCAATATTTAAAAATGACCTTAGTGTTCCAAAAAAGAGGTAAAAAATAGAGGGTAATTAAAATGCAAATAAGATTGAGTGAGATTCCCAAATTGTAAAAAATGTATAAAGGGAGATGTTATAATGACAAAAATGTTGAAGACTTTCATCATAAGAAATGGTAAAATATGTATGAGAAACATGTATATATATTTTTTATTAGTTTTTCCAAAAGATAATATAACTCATTTTAAGTGACAAAACACCACTTTTGACCATTTTATTATCTTTTTTATAAAACACCTGGCTATGATTGGGAGCAAAAAATAATAATATGGGATATTTAATTGTAAGAAGGGTTTAGTTGTGTTCTCTAAGGTCTTACCATGCAAATCATAATTGAAATCCAAGATGCATGAATTTAAGTTTATAATGAGTGATTAAATATGATAAGGTATCAATGAGGATATTAGGTGATAAAATAATTAGGAAACCTAAAGTCCAAAATAATAAGGTATTAAAAATATATAGCTTAAAGGAGATAAAGGAAAGAGGATGGAAGTTTTTGAGGAGGGACTAGTTTTATTCCATAAGGCCTTACCATGCAAATCACAAACTAAAAATCTAATATGTGTAAAAATAGGGGATATTAGAGGCTTGAATATAATGGGTGATAAGATGTAAAACCATGGTTGTAGGTTTAAAATGAGGGATCTTGGAGGTAATGCCAATGTAGGTGATAAGATGTTTATAGGTGTAGATACATTAAACTAAATTACAACAAAATATTATTAGAGAAAAACATTTAAGAAATGTTAGAATAAATAAAATATAAATTAACTCTATAAAATCATGAGATATGTATAAGAAATAAAAAAAATGGAAAAAATGAAAACTATGAAGAATATATGCCAAGTTGTAGACACATAAAATTGGTATTAGGCACTTGAAGATGACATTTTTTACAAATAGTTAAAATAAATGATTTGTGTGTACACAATTGACTCTTTCTCAGATTCCCTCCTATCCATTTATGCATCTATGAGTTTGTCTTTCATGATTTATTTCCATTCACACATTGGATATCCATAATCTATGCCTAAATGTTATTTTTTAAAATTTAAACCCTTTTTTTGGGATGAACCACATGTTTTTTATGTTGGTTTGGAGGAAAAATATTCAAATTGTCTCCTATATATACAAATCAATCCTAAGCCTATTCCTATCTAGCACATATCTATCACTTATCTAGACCCACAAGGAAAGCTATCTATACACCAAGGAATAAATTTACATATATTTGAGATACTACCCAAAAAAATCCAAATATAACAAAATATTAACCACTAATCCAAGTTTTATCACTATTGCAAGGTCAAAATCATGGTTATCAAGTGTAAAAAATCACATAGGTTGATACATGATACCATATCACTATTGAGCACATAATGGTTATATGGGAGAACTACATGTGGTTTAAGCCCTCTTTGGAGTATTCTAACATAATAAATTATCATCCACTTAGTTGGGGTGGTTGGTATTTTCTAATCCATATTTGCAAACCCCATTTTTATAAGCAAAAAAAGTGTCAAAAGTGGAGTTATCTTTACATGGTGAAAAGGAATATTATTGAATCTACACATAGGATAGCCTTTAAAAGTGCATGGACCTATCTTAATAGGAATATTCAATGACATAGTGTGTAAAATATTGGTATAAACATATAGGATTTATTTTTAGTAAATAGACAAATATTTCTTCTTTAGACATTTTCAAATTATGAAATCTATCTAGGAAGGTTCTAATAGTGACTCTCCAAATCTAAGCAACCAAAAATTTTTTTAGGGCATTGATAATAAATATACACTATTACATACAAGAATATAATTAAATAAATCTAAGTACCATATAAAACACCATATTATGTCTCATTCTATGGATTCCTTATTATTTACTTATGTTGTCCCTTGTAGTTATGCCAATGAATGATCAAATGTTAATGTAGATTATCAAATTTTTATGCACAATGAATTTTTTTATGTAGATGAGAAATATGATTATGTGACTAAAGGAATTTACTATGATAATTATGATCTTGATGATGTGGTATATTCATATGCTATTGATATATATTTCTAAAATTATAGTGAATGAGAATAAAAGATATAGTAAAGCTAAAATGCAAGAAATCATTTATCCTTCTCCTTATTTACACTCTTTCAATAAACTAGAACAACAAGAAATAAAAATTAATTAAATAATAAACTTATTTATTTTTTTAGGATTCCACTTAATAAATATAATATAATAAAGCATGGTATATATGGCTACATGTTAATTTTCATGATACTATACCTTCAAGTTATGCTTCTAAATGTAATAGTATTTAAAGTGATATATAATGTGATACAAATTATTCTGTATAAATGAAATGTGATGGTAGTTATAAACTATGAAATTATGTATCTTTTAAAATAGATAATAATTCTAAGTCATGAAATAATAAAAATATTTTTTATGAGACCAACATGATTATGTCTAAGATAGATGGTGAGATTAAATATATGAATGAATCATTCCAAACCTTCACCATGCCTACTAATCAAATTATGTCTATAATACATGTAATTAATGATATACAAAATCAATATAATATTTTAATCTATAATTTAATTCATGTCATTCTCAAATGGATAAAAATGTATGGGCATGTTATTGTACCTTTAACCGAACTATTTACCATAAGTCAAAAATTGTACATCCTAAAAGTGAATCTTTCTCAACTAAATAAGCCAATAAGAAGGAAGTTATAAGAAATATAATTTATAAGATAGAATATCCAAAGAATTAAAATCATAAGACTCCTTAAAAAAATTAATAAACCTATTAAATTTAGTAGATTCAAATATCAACTAGGTAATAAATCTCTTTGAAAATAAGTTAATCATATTTCCTTTTAATCACCATCACTTTGTACATCATCTAACATGAGTGTGGGAATGATAATTTTTTTAATATTATCATATCAATTCCCATATAAATAAAAAAATTCATCCATTTAAATTTTTTTTAGTAAATTATGGATAGAGGAGTTATTGCATTTGATAAATCTACCAATACACCTATAATGTTGGATTTTCCATGTCCTTATAATTCACAATATATAAATATCGATGTATCCTAATGTTTAGTCTATTTTTAATTGAATTAATTAAATGATTAGATATAAACTATTAAAATTGAATATAAATGAATATATATTAGAATAAATTAAAATATAAAATTTATAGAATTGAAAAAAATCTAAATATAATAAATATGCCTACATATATGCAAACTTCCTTATAAAAAATATTGTGATAATTGTGTAGGATAATATGAATTTAAATTATTTGAAGGGACCTATGTATTATTTTGTGACCAAATTCAATAATTTAATATATGATTGGACAATTATTTAGAAGGAGTACATGAACACACTACAATCATGTTTGTTAACTATGGTTGCATCCTAGTTTACTATGTGCCTAATTTTTTTTATCTAGGTTTGTCTATGAGGATTGATTGTTTAATTTTGTGTGATAATATGCCACATAGAATAACTAAAAAATAAAAAACCTTGTTCCTAAAAAATAAATACAATAAATATCAAATGTAAAATTGGGTAAGAGGGTTACAAGAATAGTTGAGATACCCTCATAAAACCCTATGTAATCTAAGTATTTCTTACATATTCCAAATAGATTTTAGGTCGATGTAGTTCTCCCTACTAAGGTGATTGAGTGATATATTATTGTGAAACTATATGAATGTAGATAGAATATTAATTTAAATTATTTCTAATGGATGCCATTAACTCCTAATAAAATATATTTAGACTTAGCCTATGACTATTAGAATGAAACAAAATTAAAATTGGAATAAATAGTGCTCTTTTACTTAGTGTGTAGTAGAATTGTCAAGTGATTATTAGATGTGTTTGTAGAAGCCTTGATGTGATTATAAAAGGGGTTTTTCCAAATATATGTGCTAAATAACCTTTAAAAATACACATGAGGGGAAAAGAAAACACATTTTAAATTAAAAAGTTACCAATAGAGAATGGGGGAGAAGGTTACACTAGTGGAGAGGGTCGTAGTGTAGCCTTGTCTGACCTCATGCATTCTTATTGTAGAAGGATAAAGACTACTATAAAATTTATGAAGTTTCCTATAATTATATTAGGAATATATAAAATATGTTTTAATTTTTTCAAGATACTTTATAGAGTTTTATATGCTCCCATATAGATTACAAGGTAACATATTGGTGAATAGTCTAAGCAAAGGAAGGATATCAATATTAAATATTGTCAAACACTTAATAATTAAATTTATTTATTTACATTTAGCCCTAATTTATTATATTTATGTAATGAAGTGAAATTACTAGAGTAATGTAGATATACCAAAGTGTGTAAAAACACTTTGTCTTTTGATGTGAATCTATATTGTGTAAGAAGCCTTAATGAAAAAATTGAAAGTGTATGAAATCTAATTGAGAAGCAATTTCCCCCTTGTTGAATAATTTGTATAAATTTTTAACCTCCTAAAAATTGAGAGTGATCAAGTTTCAATTTTAAAACCTTTGAATTCTATTAACCTATAAATCTTGTATGCTCTAACTATCATTTGACTGTGTAGAGTACTTGTAAAATAATTGGTATGGAACCACTAGCTATGGTTCAATATATATATAATTTTAAAACATATATTTTGAGTGCCACTAGACTCTAGCATGGACCATTTTCAACATAAATACCAATCACATCACTATAGACAAGTCAACATTTTGTTTTAAACTTTGAAACTTTAAAACTTTAAACTTGAAAAATTTAAAATTGTTATGTATTAAATTGAACATGGATGATTATCATGCCCCATATAATGTAATTATACTGATATTTAATGATAATTTAAACTTAAAAATATTGAAATCTATAACCATTTTAAAACTTGACACTTTGTAACTATTTATGAAAATTATAACTTCTAATTGTAATTTATTTGTACATGCCTTTGCATATGTGTTAATTTTATATGAATATGTATTAAAGTAAATATAGGAGTGATTTATCATGAATTTCACATGTTCCCATAGTATGAAAATGTTGAATCATGTTTTAATCTTTCTATGATTTTTGAAACTATATAGTGCTATAAATCTAAATTTTTTCTCATGAGGACTTGACTTTTCAAGACAAGTATATTGTGAAGTCCACATTTTGAGATGAGGGACATATATTTAAGTTCACTTAACTTAGAATAATTATTATGTAATATGTTAAAATTGTAATCATGTAATATTACTTGAAATTTTAAAATTTATTACATCATAGTATTTGAATATAACATTGAATTTGTATGTGAAATATGTGCTAGATAGATATATTATTGAATCACATAAGCATGATGTGCACAATATGCATCATAGAATAATGTAAGAATATAAATTAAGAATATTTCATGATATGAATTGTGGAACCATAATAACAAGCAATGTCATACAATGTCATGTAATTTGCATAATATGTCACACATAAGGATCAAAGGGCACATATAAGGGACATATGAATTTTTCATAAATAATAAATGTGAAGGGACACACAAAAATGGCATGATGATTCTAAAAAAGTAAAAAAAATCACATACAAGGACATATGCCACACACAATAAGAATAAATTTCTAACTTATCATGTAGTAAAGTAAGAAAAGGAAGCATAAAGAAAATTAAACTAGTGTACATTAATCATATGTTTCAATGTCATTATTATAAAATGGAATATTCATGTAAAATGTGTAAGATACGAATGATTATAAAAACATATTTCATGATATATAAATCAACATGGTAGAAAGGTTGTGAATAGACACAACCTATTGAAGTGTTCACGGAGGAAAAAAATACCCCCAACTTAGCAAGGTAATTGGGTAAAATGGAAGCCTAACATAAAAAATCCATGTTATAATATGTCCTATAACACACTTAAATACCTCATGAAAATTAGTGTGTTTATTAAAATTTGAAATATTTTATCTACTTACATGAAATAAGGAACATATAGAAATAATTATGCTAGAAAAAACTATTTTAAGTCGTAATATTGAATTTTTTAAAACATATTTTTTATTTATTTGTATTTCTAAAATATAGGAATGTTTTATCCATATTTGAAATTTTTTATTTTTTGTAAAAGCGGATTTGAAAATAATTGGAAAGATATTGAGAATAAAAGCATAAAAAATATAAGGAATGTGAGTGATTCAAATAATCTACAATAAGGTGCTAAAACATAGTGTGGTAAGAAGTACGGCAACTGATATGCCCCCAATGTATGTGTATTTTAATCATATAAGTGTAATATAAAATGTTTTTATAAATAATAATGCACATCCAATAGTAATATTATGTATTATCATGATATTCTATTTGACTCTTTTTTGATATATATTATTATATGTATTAGCATATTTTTGAGTGTTGATCATATAATGTTTACATATAGATGTTGATTAATTTGATCCTACAACAACACATTGTTATCCTACATCAAACTACTTTTATCTTGTAGTGACATATTGTTATCTTGTAGTGACATACTATTATCCTATAATGATATAATATTATCTTGTAACCATATATTATTATCCTACACTAACATACTATTATCCTACAATGATATATTGTTATCCTTCAGTAATATGTTTTTATTGTACATCAATAATCCTATAGCAACATACTTTGATCTTACAGTAATATACTTTGATCTTACATATTAATGATGATATGAATATAGTTTTATATTATGATGGTTATAAAGTTTAGATTTACATGTATATATGTTCATATTTATGTAGAGTAGATACTGTTGATGCCATGTTTTGGTAGATGTAGGGCTCACAGGTACATGAGCTAGGCTGATGATAGATTCTGGTAGTTGGGGTAATAATGGTGGAGGTAGTGAGTAGTTGGATAACACTAGCATTATATAAGAAATATAATGGTAATGAGCCATCTAATCTTTGAGCGGTTGTAACATGACTTATGTCTCTCCTTTTATCTTATTATATTCATTTAATCTTGATTAATATTTCATATTTTTATTTCACTTGATCTTGGTTGTGTCTTATTTTAGTTTTTATTATTTTATTTGTGTTGGTGACTTGTGTGTTTTGGCTTGGTGATAAGCTATCTTTTTGTTTTAGCTATCATTTTTTTTATCTGGTCCATTAAGGAGCTCAAATATTTTAAATATTATTTTGGTCCTGTTAACTTGTTTCCCACCATGGATCATATTATAATTAAAATTATTTAATCTAAGTCTTCTTGTCTTGGTTTTATTTCCAAGAGGCCTCAGGAAGGTTAATGTCATGCATTATTATTTAATAATTCCATGTGCAAGAAGTAACCCATGCTTAATGTTAATTATTAAAAAAAATTGTGTTAGGCCATGATGACCATAAAAGGGGTTGTGGACTTTGGCCATGCTTTATAGTTAAAATAAAAATAAAAATAAATTTTATCTATTTTCTAATAGACAAAAAAATAATAAATAGAAAAGCAAAAATAAATAAACTGGCATACATATCTTAGATAAATCTATGTAAAATACACTGATAGATATCATTTTTTAGGTACTCATAATTCAATATTATATGGGTGCCTCAAGAATGATATATTTTAGTGTATTTTACATAGATTTATCAAATATATGTATGCTAGTAAATGTAAAAACATGTTCCTACTGTGATGCAACCATCAAATATTTGGGTTTTTTATTTTTAAAAAGTAAAATATTTTATAATTTAAAATTATTAAAAAACTATTTTCTCAATACATTTAATATATATTTTAATAAATAAATAATCATGACCATCATATCAACCATAAATTCTTTGTATATCTATGGGATGCTACTAGAATTTACTTTTTTATTGTGGTTGAGGCTCAAGTTTTTAGACCTCAAAAGACCCTACAAGGTTCCAATGGGGATACCCAAGCTGATTTTGATTTTAATGTGTGTTTCCTATGGCCTTTCTCATCTTTGTTATGACACTAACTGATTTGGTTGTCTACATACTCAACCTCTCTATGATAGTTGCAGGTGTATTGGGTTACTTTATGCTGAATACTTGTAAGAAGAGGGATTGGATTGAATTCATAGTTACAAGAGAGGGAAGGATTGATAGGAGCAATGGGAATTGAACTGATGTTGATATGGAGGTCACAATTATGATCATTTTAGTCTATTTTATGCTAAATTCCTATAAAAATAGGAATTATATTGAATTTGTAGTTATAGGAGAGGGAAGGATTGACAGGAGCAGTGGGAATCAATTCAATTCTGATATACAGGTCGATGTCTTCTATAAATTATTATTAGAAAACCAAATAGAGGGCATAAATTAAAATGCCAAAATAAAACTTTAATCATATAACTTAGATTGAGCTCAAAAGGGAAAGAAGTAGACTATCATATTTTGTTACCACTTTGTAATGATCCTGTAATGAATGATATATATATATATATATATATATATATATATATATATATATATATATGTATATATATATATATATTTGATTTTAATTAATTACTAATTACACTCTTCCACACCTTCCAATGTTAATTTTTTTTTAATTAAATCAACTTCTAACTAATTAATTATCATTGTAGGGAACACCTATAGGTGTAATAAATAAAAATCTTATTGATTAAAAGCAAATGATGGGCATTAAGGATTGAATATTCACCCAAAAAGAAGGTAATCAATTATTTTTACTTGGAAAAAGAATGTATTTTGGTTGTGTTCATTTTTAGGAGAGAAACCTAGACGAAACTGGCAGCCATGGAGAGTAATGTTGGCTATAAATTCATCCCAACATGCTTAATGGCTTGGAAAAAATTGTGCCTGGGTAGAAGGGAGAAAAATGAAGTTGGTCATGGAAGAAATGGAATGGATCTAGGTAAGAGTTTATTTTTTGGTGAAGGGTAATCAAAGAGAATTTTATTTTTTTCTTCATAGGGTAGATTTATGCCAAGTGATGCATTATTATTTCTTACTGGATTTTATATTTTTATGGTTGTATGGAGTTAGGGTTTCATACCTGATTATGGGTTAAAATTTTTATTGGATATGCAAGGTTTAAAAGTTAGATTTATTATTGAAATTATTTTGAGGATAAAATATTAAAACCCTGATTATTATTCTATTTTATTTATGGTTGGAAAATATTTCCTTAAAATGGCATGCGAGGTGTTTTATTTTCTATGTGGTTTTTGTTTAATGGTTAAATGGATGCCTCTTTTTGATGTAATTATTATTTTTAGCTATTATATTTTTACCATTTCTATTTTATTTGACCTTGGTAGTCTTTAATGGTAGCCTATGAAAATAAGGTGCCATAACCAAGCTTGTATGTTTCTAGTTTAGCTTATTTTATCTGGATTTTGATAGATTTAGAGGTATTGATGCAAAAGAGTTATTGCTCTTATTTTACCTTTTTTACTTTTATTTTTTGAGTCAAAATGTGAATGGGCTGATATTTTCTCTTGGCTAAGAAAAATAAATTTTTTAGATTTAGATGATTCATCCTATATTAGATGCTTGATAGATTTGGTATGCCATTATTCAAATGACATATGAAATTTTTGGTGCATTATTGTTGGCACTATTGGTGCATGATGTTATGGTTCATCTATTTGATTATGTTATGTGAATACTTTAAATTATTCATTGATGGATAAAACATCTTGTTCACACCTTTGCCCAAATCCCAAATGCTTGACTCTACCACCTAGCTGATGGTTGGGGTGGTGAGGGCCACTGATTGGAGGGATCATAAGATGGGTAAGGGTGGTGTGTGGATCATTTGATGGTTTTTATTTTATTATAAAGTTACATGACATGTTTATAGTTTTTCTTAACTTGTTCTAGTGATTAAATTCTTGTTGTATCATGTTTAAAAATTACTCTTCCTTTGTATGATGGTTGTAGCAACTTTTTGCAATGAAAAAGAGTATGTTGTAATTTTTATATAAACTCAAATTTGATGTTGTTATTGCTCATAACTCATAGATTTTCATAAAAATGATTTAAATATTTTATTCTTCTCAGTTTAACCTTAAAAATGCATATCTAAAGCATTTTTTATTGAATATTAAGGGAGAAAATCAATTTTTAATATGACTATATTTTGTTGTTAAAAATAGAGATATAATGTAGTACTTTAATGTTTTTCCCATAGCATAATTTTTGAAGAGTTATCATTTTTGCTTACTGATCCTAGAGCATCTACTTGGAATGGTTATATATTTAATTATTTCTTTAATTCATGATAAAGGACTTTATATTACAGCCATGCATGTTTATCCTAAGAAGGATTTAAGAAGTTGGTATTGGAAGCATAATTGGTGCCATGCATGTATAACTTGCAAGTTGGATTTACTTAAATTGATTAAGATATGAGGGTATGATTAAACATGGTGTAATGATCCTTAAATTTATGATATCTCGGTATAAATATCTATATAGGATAATACCATTGCATATATCTTATATGTATGAAGTTAAATGAGCAAGGATATATTTAGAAGTTTATACATTCCTATAGAATGATGTGGACATGTTTTGTCTTGGCTGATCCAATTATGGTCGAGACTTGAAATTGTTGATGCAATGACTCTTTTGCATTATGTGTATTGGATTTTAAATGCGTTGTTGTATGTTTTTATTTCTTGAATATTGGAAATGGTGTATGAATGGAATCATACATGTATAATTTTGGTTATGGATTTTGGGTGCATTATATAAATCCCAACCATTCATAGTGAACTATATTCTTAATTTCATTTATATTCTGAAAAAAATGATGCTTAAAAAAAGAAAGAATTTTTTTTGGGTCATTTAACCTAGTATCAGAGCCTATGCTTAAAGGTTTTTGTTAAGTTTTTATGCATTATAATTATTTTAACATGTGCTTAAAAATTTGGGTGAGGTTTTATAAGATTATGCATACCTTTAAAAAAAGATTGTGTTACATAATTTACTTTAGGTGGCTATAAAAACACCTAGTGTTGATGTACATGTCCTTATGGAGGATTATTTTGTTGACTTGTATGTGTATGCCTTGTGGTTATTGAATGCCACCTGTATGTCTCTATTATCTTTCTAAGATTGAATTGAAACCTTATATGCTAGAGTGCATAATAAACCAACGATGGATTTATGTCTTGTATAGACTAATACATGTCTTATATACTTGAGAAGGTCATGTGTGACCTTTATAAATTCACTTAACCCCTTGGATGAGTTGATTAGTGTTTTGTTTGTGCAATCCTAAAGTGATAAAAGTACATGTATTATAGAATGCATATGTGTGTGTGTGTGTATGCAGAGATCATTGAAAATTTTGTAGGTAATATTGTAACTGTATGGGATCTTAATGATTCCCAACCAAAATATGATGATCTCCATAGCCTTGGCTAAATTCACCCTTTTCTAGTTTCATGTTACGTTAATATGGGTCTCATTTGACTACCAGTTGACCTATATAGGTGGACCAATATGAGTTAAAGTGATAAAAGACCATTGTTGAGATTTAGAATAATTATGTGATAATTATTGAAAATTTATTGGGACATTAAATAATTAAAATGTTAAAGGATGAATTATTCTTGTGAGGCTAGTTGAGGAGAGAATTTTCTTGATTTACTTGAGTGAATCATTTGGTTTTAAAATCTTTATTAGTCAGGCACTGATTTGAAATTTTTGGGTTGATAGACTTGAATGGTTATTGATTACCATTATTAGTCTATTGGATATGCATTAAACCAACTTAATAATAAGAGTTGGAAGAGGACATTGAAATGAATTTTTGATTATCAAGACCACTTGGTGAGTTGTATGAATCTTAACTCATTTTTTGATAGTTTTTTAAGTTGGGAATTGCTCTTCTATGTCTTATATCAGAATAAGTTATAATTGGAGTTATTACATAGATCTTATGTGATTTATGTGGTTTTCTTTACTCTATTTTTAAGAAAAATCTTGAGTGGAATTAATAGGCCTTATTTTTATCTTAAGGACCTAATTGGCAACTTGATGAAGTTGGCCTATTGTGATTCTTGGCATGTTAATTATGTTTGCTTTCAACAAATAAATTGATTTTTAAATTAAGATTCAGTAGGTTAAGTTAGGTTGGAATTATATCCCAACTAATTATTTGAAATTTTATGGCACAAGTATAAGCTAAGAAAGAGCTTTGTTTCATGATTAATGCTTGTGAAGCATTTTTTTGTTCAAGGTAGTGGATTTATAATCAAGACTAGAAAAGTTTTTTTGATTAAATGTTGATATTTGGTTGATATCATAAATTATGGGTTCCTTTAACCATCTATAAAATTATAAAAAATTTAGGGTTTGGTGTCCCCAACATAATTAATGACTATTATGGGACAAAATTTATATTATTCTATTCATACGAATTGAATATTTAGGTGTAATATATGCTCAAATGTATAAATTATTGAGCTGATATAACACTCTTGTGATGAGTGGAATTTTTTTGAGTAAGATTAATCAACATGTATAATATTATCATGGTTGAGCAAGGATTTTCAAGTCAAATCTACCCTTAGAAGGTGGTGTAATTAAACACTAAATGCAGAAAATTATTAATAAAAACTTATGAAGTATTACTAAAATTTCCAGTAATAATTAAAAAATAAGATATTGTTATTATGGATGATGTATATTGGGTAAATTAAGAGAATTTATTCCAAAATAACAATTACTTATTGATTTTATGTGGTTTGTTTTAACAACTATGGGAAGTAGTTATATGTTTTGCTTAACTTTATGTCTCACTTTAAGTGACTGGTTACAACTATGTAAATGTTTTTTTTTAAAATAACATTATGATTGGTGTTTGGGTAGCACTATTGGTTTCAAAGTGGTGGAATTATAAGCAAAAACAAGAAGGTTTTTCTGGTTGAAATACTATTATGGTTGGCTAATTGCAATCATCATGTGAAATGAAAGTGAATAAGTAATATGTTTTATGATATTGAGGTGCTATAATTTATGAATTTTAGTTGAAATTAATGATTTTGGAAAGCTATAATTTCCATGATATAACCTTAACCTTTATCATTGGATGATTCTACCCTTCCCAAGGCCATACTACGTAGGATAAGCAATGTTAGTCAACCCTTTTCTTATTGGGTGGGATAATTGGGGGACGAGTGATAAAAGTTTGCATTTAGAATAAAAGGATAAATTCCTAGTTCTAATGATAGCTTGTGTATATTAGCCCTCATATGATACTCAAAGTATGCTATCTTTAAGAAGAATGAGGGTGTGACTCAAGTTTGAAGGGCCAAGTGGGGGTGAATGTGACTGAATTGCTTGTGTAAGTTAGAGACTTTTTGGGATATTTTATTATTTTTGAATTGCATGAGCCATCTAATCCATGAGGAAAAAAACTTAATGGTAACTTTTTTAGACTCATGGATATTGATTTTCAGCCTTGTTGAAATATCACCTTCTTTCAGAGGAAGGGTGTGTTAAATTTGAGATCCCTAGGACTAATTATGTGGTAATTATGATGGATATTTGGTGTCATTTAGATGGCATCTAAATCAATTATGTGGTATTTATGATGGATAATTGGTGTCATTTGGATGGCATCTAGACATCAGGTGATATGATGGGATTCATGGACCCTTGTGCTTAACTTTTAATTTTTTGTGTGTGTTGTGACGTGAAAATACTCTTGGCATAAATTATCAAAATAGTTGAGTAAACATGTGTATCTTATTCCATATGGTTTATTCATTACATGTAAATTATTGTATGTTGTGTAAACTTCTATGTTATATGTGATTATGTTATACCATGTAACTTCATAGTCTGTTTATGTTATAAAATATTATTTCATAATTATTTCATGTATATGCCATGGAATAATTGTGATCTTGTGTTGTTAACTCTTTATATGAAGTAATGTGATCATGAACTACTTTGTGATGTAACTTTTTCCTTTTTGAAGATAACATATATTAATCAAATCTGCCTAGGTATAATATTGTATTATGTGGTGTAATCCCACATTGCTACTCCAATGATGAGAATTTATACAAGCGTGAGGTTAAGGGTAAAGAAATATTATATTTGCATTGATTTAGAAGAGGTATACATTAAGAAGTGGAGTCTCTCATAGGTTGAAAATCCACTTTTCTCCTTTGCATGATGTAATTACTTGATTCATTTAGATGTGTGAACCATGTGTGCCACAAGTTGGCCATGGGATATTCATGCATAATGGTCACTTTTTGGATTTAGTGTTACCTTACCCACCTCTTTAAGGTTGATGTAAAAATAAACTATGTATGAAATTCCTTGATATAACCTTGTGAAGTACTAATTGGTCTTACATGTTGGATTTATAGACACCAAAATTATGTCACACACACATGTGTAACTCCTTATGTCAAAACCCCTTTTAACCCATTTTTTAATAATAAAAATTAGCCTCCCTAACCCATGATTTTACCCCTCACACATTTAATTAATTTAAAATAATTAATTAAGTTAATTAAAAACCCCTTTTTTCCACCTTACCTAGCCACCTCACCCTATGACTAATTATCACTTGATGAGTCACCTCAAGACCTAGTCCCCTCATCCTAACTACCCAAGACTTATTCTTACTTCAAAACTAATTTCCTAATCAAATACCTCCTTCTTATCCACTTATTTTTACCATTTTGTAATAGGTACCACACTTGGCATGAAGAGAAATAGAATATAGGCCAAAAATAGTAAGTTTTACCTATTCTAAGGCTATCGATGTTGGTTAACCCATGATCAATGTTGGCAGGATCATTAACATTGATGATATAAGATAAACTCTAACCTAAAGTTCAGGTTAGTACAAATCAAGAAAATTGATTCTTACTTGCATTTAAGCTCTTGACATTCAAATTTTAGCATCTTGGCTTACTGTCATCTTACATAAGTTAATCATGATTAGGAACTAAGATCTTGAGGACCAATAACACCCAATTGTTCTCTCTATTTAGGTATTCAAGTTTGGACTACTTGATAGGGACCATGAATCTAGCACTTATCATTTAGTGACCCCTACAACTAAGTACATCGCTTATTCTATAGGTCTATTAAGTATTTATTCCGATATCACTTTATATCTACTATACATTACTTTACACACTCCTAACTAAACCTCTATGAGGGAGTTATAAAGCTTCTTTGCTTGTTTCCCCTTGACCTGACATACCAAACCTCTGACCAGATCTACCCAAACCATACTCTCTCTCTCTCATAACTCTCCCCAACCTCCCAGACTTGATCAAAACCATTTCCCAAACCCAAAAAAGCCTTTTGTAAGCTCTTAGGCAATTATTGCCCCTACCGACCTTAATAACCTAACCAACATCGGTCACCTTCACCACTGACTCAGTATAACTGATATCAGTCACTCCCCTACCAATGTCGATGACTTTGGATTCCCTAACCTTTTTAAAACCTACCAAAATAACTTCTAAAAAATACACCACCTGCACCCTGTCACTATTTGCTACACTTAGGTTGTGAATAATGGTAACATTATTTCTCTTTCTCTCTTTCTTCACTTTACCTCTCTTTTAGTTATTTATTACTCTTTTATATCTCAAAAGTAGACTATCATCTCTAAGTAAGTTTCACACATCCTAAAACAAGTGCGAAGCTTGACAACCCACTCATTTATCTACTAACAAACATCTTGTGGTAGTGTTTTCTTACTTGCAGGTAGTCCTCCCCAGCCAAAGAGGAGTGATCACAAATCTAGATATAGTGTGCAAACCAATATGGATTCATTATAATCACTTATCCCTATCATTCTTTTATGTTTTCCTTTAGACTTGAAATAGACAAAATTTAGTAAAACATTTTTGTCATGCCTGATGGGACCCTGGAGTTTTCCTTGGGTTCATTTCTTGTTTTAAGAATTCATATAGGTGCATTATAGTGAAAAATTCCTTTCTTTCACTTTCTCCTTCTCTTCTCTCTTCAAATAAAAAAATCAACATTTTATTTTCTATTTAAAAACATTAAACTAGAATTTTCTTTCATTTCTCTTTGCCTCTAAAAGTAATTTATCATTTATTTTTTTCAACAAGTTAAAAATAATTTCTTCATTACTTCTTGCAAGAAAATTAGGATATTTAATTTCATTCTCTACTCCTATTTCATATTTTTTTCATTCAAATCTAAATATTTTAGATTTGGGTTTAAAACTTACTGAATTTCATTGTTTTCTTGTTGCATATTAGCTCACCTAGTTAATCACAAGAATTATGAATAAATTATAGTGTACCTATGTTACACAACCAAATCACATTCACACAAACAAACATAAACTCACCTAAGAAAAGTCCCATCAATATTCCATCACCTGGTGGATCACCTTACCCTACCCAACTATCCTAATTGGATTTCACCACCAAGGGGATAACCCACTCCATTCTCTGGTGGAGTATAAACTCTAGATAGAAGGTATATTTTGGCTAAGCATCCCAGCTTGGATCTAGGTCCATGAAGTGTGGAGAGCAAGCTCCTATAACAAGCCACATACATAGTCTAACATAGATTTTCTCTTGAACACTAAAACTAACCTAAAACTAGCTCTAGATTGCATTTTAGTACCTTTTATACCAAATTCTCTTTTCACTATCTGATTAAGGCATAAGCCAACATGAGACTAAAAATTAATCTCTATGACTTAATAGTTTCTATCTATATGTTCTTTTTTTGCTTTTTTATTGCCTTCTATATTTTGGAGTTAGTAAGGACATTTTCTTATTGATTCCCAAAATCAATAATATTTCTAATACTCAATTTTTATAACCTATTATCTCAAGTTTTTTGAGTGTTATTACTTCTTACATAGACCTCTTACATCCACTATTTTACCTAGTTTCAACTTATGGTTTTCTAAAACATTAGATTTTCCATCTCTCAAGATATCATAGTGACTGACATCAATTAAATCTATTGACATCAACAAATTTTACCTACCGACATCAGTTAGTCCACTGACATCAACAAACTTTTTCTACTAACATCGATCAAGCAACTAACATCAATGACTATGTAATTTTCATCTACTCAAAACAACATGCTAAAATAACCCACTTATAGACACTCAAACCTAGTTTTTACTTATTTTATCACTAATATAGGGTAGTAAGACTATTTATACTTCCTCTTACATGGTATTGATGTGAGGTCAAGCCAAAATTATTGATGATTATGTAAGCTGACAACCACTTCCACCTTCCCCTCTCACTTCTAATTATGTCATGGAGCATACTTCAAATACAAATCATACTCCCAACCCCAACCAAATTTTTATTGTGCCTGAGGGGGATCAATATTTTGCTAAATTTCTTGATCACAATGTGGAAACCCTTCAACATTACCTTGTTATGAGCTGAACCTATAATTTTTTGAGTGACCCAATCTATGGTATGTCAACCTCTCTAATGGAGACAAATTCAATTTTATTTACCTCCACTATTTTTCCCATGGTTACCCAAATCACCACTTCAATGAGTAACCCAACTATAAATAATGTCCAAAGTTTATCATTGCCAATTGTCCAATCCTACCTAAACGCTGGTGTGACTTCCCTACTTTCATAACCATAACTAGTTTATTCAAGTCTTAACCTATTTCAAAATTTAGTGGTACCTAATCCATCTACCCTCATGCCTATAATTACCGAAGTTAAAAATCACCCTTCATCCAATATAACCATGCCAATAATCCAAGTTGTAATAACAACAACCAACCAAATCATAGTCTCTAACCCAATAGGACAAGCCCCTTTTCTTTCGACACCCTATCCTATGACTCATTATCCTTATGTTGCCCTAACACAACCTTAGCAATCTATGTTATATGCTCCCTTTGTTTCCTATCAAGTTCCCTATAATTTAGGAGGTATCCCCCAAACTAATCCCCCTCTAGACCTCATTAAGATGCTAATGGATAAGATGTCTAATCTAGAGACATCCATTTTTTGGTTCAAAGAATGTGTTATCTTATGATTAGATATGCAATGAACCCATCCATCCTTCTGTGCCTATTCTCCCTTATCCAATCCAATGGGAACTCCCTAAATTTACTCCTTTCTAGAGTAAAGAGGACCCATAATAACACTTATAAGCATTTAAACATGCTTGTTTTTTAATAGGGCACGATGATACATTACTCCTTCACACTTTTATTATGTCTCTTTTAGGTGTTACTTTGGATTAGTATAGATATATACCTTAGCACTCCCTTTTCTCATTTACCCAACTTACACAAATATTATTAGACCATTATCTATTAACATTTCTAAAAAGGTTTCTATAATAGACCTTTGTTCTATTAGACAATTTGATGAAGAGTCTATTGCAAATTTTGTCATTCACTAGAGAAGCTTGATCAATAAACTCTCTTTCTCCTTACCCCAACATGAGCTTATTGATTTCTTCTCAAGGGCATGTGATAATCACATCTCATCCACACTCTAGGTATAAACTTTCTACACATTTGATGAGGCTTTTACAATGGCATGGAAACTCAAGGTTCATGCTATAGATGAAGGCAAAGTCAAGTTACACAGTAAGAATCCCAATTCCAAATTAAATGACTCCTATTATAAAACTTCTCCTTCTAACCAAAAATCTAAAGGCTCTACCAATGTGATGGTCATTAAATCAGCTTCTTCCATAGCCACAAACCAATCGAATTCCTTGACTTTCCAAAATTTGACCAAGAAATTCCAACAATGGTATGAACAAAGAAAATACACTCCCATTGGGGAGTCATACACATCTATTTTGGAAAAAATATTGCAAAAAGGTGTCATAACCCTTCCTCAAATCAAACCTCCTATATAGTTTGACCCTTCCCATTTTATCCCAACTTGGTATAAGGAATATGAGTTTTGTAGTTACCATCAAGTTAAAGGCCACAATTCTAATATATGTAAGACACTCAAGAACATTATTCAAGACAAGCTTGATAGAGGTGATCTCATCTTAGATAATCCTAATGCACCCCCTAATCAAAATATGGATGTGTTCAAACACCCTTTTCCTAACCATTCACTAAATCAAAATATCATTCAAACCACAACTAACTTAGGTGATCATAATATCCATATAGTTAATATGGCCTTTCCTTTACCTCTAGTTTAACCTTCCCCTCAATAAGAGACACCCATTTCATTGACTCCTCCCACACATTTAGTGGCATTTATTTTTCACATTCTTCCTCCTTAGGTAGAATAACCTATTTCACCCATTCCATTCCCTCATGAGGAAGAGCCTCCTTTACCACTTATTTTTCCACCTGAAGAGCCTATAATGCCAATTCCTTTTGCACCAATATTACCTATCCTCTTACCACTTGAAGACCACACCCTACCCATTCCTCTATCACATGTTGAAGGGAACATCATTCCTATATTATACCCTCTTGAGGAACCTTCTTCACCTACCTCTCCTCCACCTATAGAGAGTAGTACCCCATCCACTCCACCTTTTCACTTAGAGGAGTCAATATTATCTACTCCCATAATAGATGAGAGACCTATTGTGCCTACTCTAATTATACCACTCTTACCCCTTCTTTTACTTATGGAGGATCATACTTTACCTATGCCTTTCCCACATGTTGAGGGAGCCATAATACCTATGATTTACCCTCTTGAGGAACCTTCTTTGCCTACCTCTCCTTCATCCATCGTAGACCATGTATCTTCTCCCATATCTATCGATGAGGACCCCATTACAATTCTTTCTCATCTTTGGCCTGAAGTAGCAGAAATAAATAATTTCCCTCTTTCCCAAACACCTCATCATTCTATATACATAACCATAAGGCCTATGCCAACTTCATCTAAACCTTTTTCACATTTGGTGAAAACTCTAAAATTTCATGACTCCATAAAGCTAGATCATGTAGCATTTTAGGATTAGCTTAAAACTCCTTATCCAACACAACAAATGTCAACCTTTACTGCTAACCCTCTTACTACCCTTTACCCCAATGTCTTTGACAAATCTAGATCTTCATCACCAAAAGCACTTGAATTTCAACTGTCTATGTCAGAACCCTCACCCCCATAGGAATCTATCACATTAAAGCAAATTAGGCCCTTAGGCATACACCCTGTCTCTAATTTAATTCATCCATAGGTGAAATTAGATGTAACTCCTCAAACACAAGTTGGAGTTTCAAAACTTGAATTTTAAGCTTCCTAGATCTCACTAATCCCTTCTTCAACCCTCAACTTTACCATCCATTTTGGGACCACACCCCTCTACTTTAGGTGGAATATTATAGACCTAAGCAAAACAAAAGGTTAAGTTGCCTTCACTCCTACCTTTTCCATCTAGTAGGCCTTTCACATCTAACACTAATAAAGTGACAAAAAAACACATAAATCTACCATCACCAAATAAAGCACCACATAAAATTACCTTTTTAACACTGAAACATAAGGTGTCCACTCCTATTATCATAACAAGTGTGATCCCACTTACAGGCTCTCAGAGCTTTTTCCTACGTCAGTTATTAAAATCTTCCATAATAACTCTTCCTCCCATTAATCCTTATAGTCATATTAGAATGAAGCCATCTTAGTTTAATGATACACAAGTGTGTTTATATCATCATTCACCTAGACATAATACTGAGAGTTGTAAAGCCCTCACAATAATCATTTGATAACACTTTGATGTTGAAACTCTCTTCAATGATACTCCCATTAACCTTCCTATTATTCTACCTTTGTCATATATAGTTCCTCCTACTATTCCACCCAAATTCAATAACAAATATGTGATCATAACCCCTTTACCACCTCCTTCACCTACATTTTAGATCAACATAGTTAATGTGGCCACACGATCACAAAACCAAAAATATAAAGCTAAGGAAAAGGTCACTTCTCCTTGGGCTCATCCCTTCATTAAAGACACTCCTCCTCCTAATCCTAAGATTTCCATCTTGGGAATTCCTAAAAAACATCTTCAGACGTTATTCAAAGCTCAATGGTGAAATAACTTCACCAAACTCTTATGAAAATGTCTTTGTATGAGTTAATCCAAAACTCATCCTAACACCATCAATATTTAATTAGTGCCTTGTAATCAATTGAGGTATAATTAGATGATCCCCAACCTCTTGTAGCTTTGGTCAACTCCTTTATTTCCATCTCTTTAATTTCTTTTAATGATTCAAAAATTCTACTTCAACACCCTAAAGATCAATATTTTGCCCTTTTTATTACCACATATATTGATAAAACTCATGTCAAGAGAGTCATTATTGATGGGGGAGCTAGTATTAATATTATTTCCACCCATGCCTATAAATAACTAGCCCTTCTTGATAATTGCATGTCTCAAACTGATGTAGTACTCTGCTTCTTTAATGATACCATAGCTACTATAGTAGGCACTAGTCTTACATATCCATGTAGGTCCCCATACTATTATTAAGCTCGTATATGTTATGGAAGGAGATTTGCAATATAAAATATTGTTTGGATGACCTTGGATACATGTTATGACATGTGTACCCTCAACTTTACATCACTGTGTTAAGTTTGAACATGATGGACAAGTACATGTTATACCTACTGACCCACCTCCATTTAAAACATGAAACATGACTCATATTCCCAATTATATTCTCATTCGATCAAAAACATCATCTTCCCTGCATGATATTTTTGAAGCTTCCACAAGCTCTACTTTCCTAGCTACACAGATACTGATAACACAAATTCCTGAAAAGGATCCCATAGAGGAGACTTTTCAATGTTTATCACTCAAAGAATATCATTTGTTGATGCTCAACATGTTATATAATCCACAAGAGTATGTAAGGCTTCACATGCACCCAAATTATGATCTCTGCATTGGGATGGTCATCCCTTATGCGCCCCCTAACCTTCAAACTAATTTCACATATGGGGGAATTGATCAAGCTCTCACTGTCAACAATCAATCTTATTCACCACAATCATTTATCTATGACTTCTCTTTCCTAAGTAACCCTAGATTCTCTCACACCTTTATCTATAGTTGTGCCTAGAAAGGATTTGGCTTGGGTCATTATGAATAAGGTGTCTATATGCCTATTGAATATCCTACTAGAAATACCATTATAAAATGCCAAAAAGAGACATGGAGTGGGATATGATGAACCAAATAAACTCACTAAAAATTCCCATGAACTAATTATTGAAGAACTAGTCTCTCCTTCTCTACCTTCTTCTCTACCATCACCTATCGAATCAGAGGTATCTATACCTCCTCATTTTTTTTTGATAAATTCCATCCATTTGGGGCCTCTTACCTATCACTAGGGTAAGGAAACAAGGTCCCTTCCTCTCATTCATCCTAAAATAATTGATGAAAATTGTCCCACTATTAACATCATTTAATGTTAGGATGATGACACAATTCTCACTTACATGGGTGTGGATGATTCTTATATCCAACATTTTCTCCCATCTGAAACACAAGTTATGTTAAATGAATTAATCACTAACATCAATTTTCCCTCTCATGATAACCCTCATGTCCTCAAGATTGGTTGATCTTTAGATTCCTTTGAGCAAGCTGATTATGCCACATTTCTTAATGATCATATGCTACGCGCCTAACCTATCACATGTATGAGGATAGTATTATCTGAATTGTGGCTTACTTATCCCTCTTTTACATTATATTACATTTATATATGCTTTCTTTAGATTATTAGGTCGGCCTATGGAGTAACCATGGCCTAGTTAGACTATATATAGGAGGTAGTGGGTAATCATTTATCATCATATTGTGAATTCTGCTCTTATTAAAGCTTGTGGAGGTTTCCCCCTCAAAGTGGCTTATCTATTATCATATATTTGGATATATTTTAGTCATATTTAGATATAATTATTCTGTTATACTTAATTCCTGAAGTAATTTCATTACAAGTGGTATCAGAGCTGCGATTTGGGCAATCTTGTGGGCGAAACACTAAATTTTAAAATTTTGTGATATATAAAAAATGTCTATGAATTTATCTAAATTTTTTTTACTAGAGATGAAAAATAATAAAATTAAGATTCCATTAAAATTTCAGCTCATTTGGATCTATTTTTCAAAAGTTATAGCTATTTTATGGTTTTTCATAAAATTTCTCTATAATGCGCAATTCAAAGATTTTTTTTGAGTTTTTTACATTTTTTGAAATATTAGAAAAATTTGGATATGGTTTGTTCTTTGTATATTTTGATTTGAGGCAGAAATAGTTTCAAAATCGCTTGGTCAAAGTTTGGTCAAAAGCGTCAATAAGGGTCAACATCGTAAAACCCTTTTATGGCAGGTCCACAAACTCGGGGCCAAGGAAAGAGTGCTAAAACTATAGGTAAAAATCCTAAAAATGATGAGATGGAGTCAAAAGGGGGATGTAAGAGACCCTTTGTACTAGGGTTTTCTGACATAGATCATAAAGTGAGCCAACTTGACTATAGTGTGCAAGGCATTCAGAGTGAGGTGCAAGACATACAATCTAATATGCAATCCATACAAGATAGTTTGGGAGATATCATGATGGATTTGAACATTAATCCATCAAATCATCAAGCTAACTCTATTTCACAAACCCACCAGGGTGGTTCTCCTAACTAGACTACTTCAAATCCAACTCCATGGCCACAAAGGAACCTATTACCAATGGTGGATATGCGCAAATTTGATGGAAAAGATCCACTCAATTAGCTCAACCAAATGGAGAGTTTTTTTGACCTACATCAGATTCCAAGGGGATATAAAGTTACCATGGCATCCTTGTATCTTGAACCTGATCACTTCATTTGGTATTGATGGTTGTGTGCTCAAAAGAAAAAAGTGACTCTCAATGTCACCTGGTCAGTTTTTACAGAGGAGCTACATTTACACTATGGAAATAGTGTGATAGAGAATTATTTCAGCCAACTAGAAAAATTGTGACAAACTATCTCCATCAAGGATTATATTAATCATTTTCAGAACCTATCCTTACGTGTGGAGACAATTTTTGAAGCAAACTTGAATGACCTATTTTTGGGTGGACTCAAGGACCACATTCAACATGAGGTAAACATGTTTAATCCACTTAATATTTCTAAATCTATTATCCTAGCATGTAGAGCTGAGGAAAAATTCATAGCCAACAAGAAGCAACCATTCACTCACTTCAAAGATCGTAGCATATTATCACCAACATTTCCTCCACCTACTAGATTGACCCCTTAGCAAATTGAAGAGAAGCGTGCAAAAGGATTATGTTTTGGTTGTGATAGCAAGTGGAGTAAAGGAAATAGATGTGCTGAGAAGAAGTTATTCTACATTGAGGGACCAAATGAAGATGAAGGAGCAGATGATGCCTCTAATGATAATGAGGAAGATATAGAGGAGGTACCTGAAGATTCCCAACCTACAATCTCTTGTCATGCACTTGTAGGTATTACACTCCATAAACTCTTAAGGTGGTGGGTTTCCTCAAGAAATAAAAGGTGACAGTGTTGATTGATTTAGGGAGCACACATAACTTTATAAACCATAAGTTGGCCACTCGATTGAACTATTTCATCTACCCAACATCAGAATTTTAGGTCATGATTGCAGATGGTCATAGAATTAATTGTTCAGGCAAATGCCATAGTATTAAGCTTACTATGGGTGGGTACAATCTCGACTCTCCTATGTTTTCTATTCCCATAGGTAACATAGACATTGTTTTGGG
This sequence comes from Torreya grandis, assembly GCA_037957365.1. Taxonomy (NCBI): domain Eukaryota; kingdom Viridiplantae; phylum Streptophyta; class Pinopsida; order Cupressales; family Taxaceae; genus Torreya; species Torreya grandis. Next base: position 278,667 of record JARHVA010001265.1, read on the forward strand.
AGTCCAATGGCTCACAACCTTAGGTATCATTGAGATGAACTTCCAAGAACTATTCATGCACTTTCATTTTGAAGGTAAGAAAATTGAACTACATGGATTACATGCAAAATCTCCACAATTGGTTAGTTCACATTAGATGACCAAGATGCTAAAAAAGGGGGCAAAGGGAATTATTGCACGATTATGCTCCATAGAAGTTCAACCCATATAGGTATCTACACATCTTGATCTACAAATAATTCTTGAAGACCACTCATCTATTTTTGGGGCCATGCCAAAAGGACTACCACCAAAAAGAGAACATGATCATGCCATTCAACTAATTCCAGGTAGTCAACCACCAAATATTAGACCATATATATATCCATATGCACAAAAGAGTTAAATTGAAAATATGGTCCATGAGATGCTAGAGGCAGGGATCATCAAGCATAGCCAAAGTGCATATTCATCACCAGTGGTCATGGTGCGGAAGAAGGATGACACATGGAGGATGTGCCCAGATTATAGGAACTCAATAAGTACAACATCAAAGATAAGTTTCCTATTCCAGTAATTGATGATTTACTTGATGAGTTGCATGGTGCTAATTATTTCACAAAATTGGATCTTCGCTCGGGGTACCATCAAATTAGAATCAAGGATGAAGATGTTCATAAAACTACTTTTAGAACACATGAAGGCCATTATGAGTTTTTGGTAATGCCATTTGGTCTTACAAATGCACCATCTACTTTTCAGAGCTTGATGAACACTATTTTTAGGACTTTTTAAGGAAGTTTGTGCTAGTTTTTTTTGATGACATATTGATTTATAGTCAGACATGGGAAGCACATCTGTAACATGTGAAACAGGTGTTGATAGTTTTGGAGAAGCACCAACTTTATGCGAATCCGTCTAAATGTGTTTTTGGAGTATAGGAGGTAGAGTACCTTGGTCACATTGTTTCCCATGAAGGGGTCAAAGTTGATCCCCATAAGATCAAAGTGATAATGGAATGGCCCATGCCAAAAGCTCTCAAAAACCTTCGAGGGTTTCTTGGACTAACAGGTTACTATAGAATATTTGTGAAATGTTATGGCAGCATAGCAACTCCACTCACTGCATTTCTAAAGAAGGATGCTTTCCATTGGAATGATGATTCCACCAAAGCATTTGAGAAACTAATAGTATCTATGTGCACCACTCCAATTTTGGCTACTCCAGACTTCTCACAAACATTTACTATTGAATGTGATGCTTTTGGGTTAGGATTGGGGGCAGTACTAATGCAAGAAGGAAGACCATTGCATTTAAAAGTCATCAATTCAAAGGTAAGAATATACAAAAACCTATCTATGAGAAAGAAATGATGGCTATTCTTCATGCAGTTAAACAATGGAGGCCTTATCTGATGGGTAGACACTTTAAGGTGAAAATGGATCATGATAGTCTCAAATACTTTTTGGAGCAAAGATTATCATCTGAGTAACAACAAAAATGGGTAACCAAAATGTTGGGTTATGATTTTGAAATCATCTATAATAAGGGTAAAGATAATGTAGTAGTAGATGCACTATCCAGACAGGATGCATCCACAGAAGCATTACTTTGTGCAATGTCCATATTGCAAGCAAATTGGGTGGATGAAGCTAGGTTAGAATGGGAACAAGACAAGGATACACAGGTTCTGATTTAGAATCTCCAGCAAGGTAATTTATCCTCTAACAAATTTGAATGGAAAGTTAATGTCCTATGGTATAAGGGTAGGTTATACTTGTGCAAAAATTTAGAGTTGAAGCATAATATTCTTGCAGAGTTGCATGCATCTCCACTGGGGGGACACTCAAGGTTCTTGAAAACTTATCATAGAATTAAGAAAGAATTATTTTGGGAAGGACTCAAGGGAGATGTACAAAATTTTGTGGAAGAATGCTTGATATGCCAATAGAATAAAGGTGAAATAGTTAAGACCCCAGGTTTGTTACAACCATTAGCAATTCCTAGTCAAAGGTGGGAGGAGGTTTCCATGGATTTCATCATTGGGTTGCCTTGTTCTAAAGGTAAGAATTTTATTTTGGTTATTGTGGATAAGCTTACAAAATATGCCCATTTTTGTGCTCTCTCACACCCATTTTCAGCAAGTACAGTCGTGGCTATTTTTATGGAAGCAGTTCTCAAATTACATGGAACCCCAAAAATAATTATAAGTGATCATGATCCTATTTTCACTAGTAATTTCTGGACTAAACTATTTTCTTGTTTGGGTACTCAGCTAGCTCATAGCTCATCTTACCACCCCCAATCTGATGGACAAACTGAAGTGGTTAACAAATTTTTAGAGGGGTATCTCCATTGTTTTGTATCAGATAAACAAGAACATTGGTAGCCAAGGTATCTCCATTGTTTTGTATCAGATAAATAAGAACATTGGGTTAAATGGCTACCACTTTCAGAATGGTGGTATAACACATATTTCCATACCTCTTCTAAAATGTCTCTATTTCTAGCACTATATGGTTACCATCCACCTTCCATCACTTCTTCATTAAAGGTGCACACCAAGGTTCGAGATGTGGAAGAGCACATTCAACATCAACAAGAGGTTTTGGCTAGTTTGAGAGAGAATTTGTCACTGGCACAAAATAGGATGAAGCAACAAGCAGATCAACACTGAAGTGAGTGAAATTTTGAGGTGGGTGACTAGGTATTTGTTCATTTGCAAGCTTACAAGTAGATGTCCTTAAAGCAATAGAAAAAGGAAAAAAAACTTTCTCCAAAGTATTATGGCCCTTATCAGGTTTTACAAAAAATTGGAAGTGTGGCTTACAAGCTCGAGTTACCTCATTCATCACACATACACCCAATATTTCATGTTTCTTGTTTAAAGGTCATTAGATAGAAAGTTTTTGCCCATATAGAGCTCCCAGAACTAGATGAAGAAGGATGAGTCATTTTTAGAACTAGAGAAGATCCTCCAAACACATACTAAGAGGTTGAGAACCAGAGAGATTAAGGAATATTTGATCAAGTGGAAAAACCAAAGCAGTGAAGATGCAACTTGGGAAGGTTAAGAATTTTTGCAACAACATTGAGAGTTGTTCAACATTGAGGACAACGTTAGTTTGAAGGGGAAGGGCATGCTATGCCCCTAACCTATCACATGTATGAGGATAGTATTAGCTGACTTATGGCTTACTTATCCCTCTTTGACACTATATTACATTTATCTATGCTTTCTTTAGATTAGTAGGTTGGCCTATGGAGTAACCATGGCCTAGTTAGACTATATATAGGAGGTAGTGGGTAATCATTTATCATCATATTGTGAATTCTGCTCTTATTGAAGCTTGTAGAGGTTGCCCCCTCAAAGTGGCTTATCTATTATCATATATTTGGATATATTTCAGTCATATTTGGATATAATTCTACTGTTATACTTAATTCTTGAAGTAATTTCATTACATCATAGGAAAGCCTTCACTTGGTATTATAATGATATGCTTGGTATTAACCCCTCTATCATCACCCATAACATTGTCACCAATTGAGATGTTAAAATTGTTAAGCAGAAGCTTCACAAGATGCATCTTTGTATTTCTCTCCTTGTCAAAGAAGAGCTTTAATTCCTCCTTTCTATTAACTTTATCCAACCCATCGACTACCCAAAATAGATTTCCAATATTTTTCCTATCATAAAAGCAACAAGGAAATCTACATTTGCACTGACTATCATGATTTAAACCTCACTTGTCCAAAATATGACTTCCCATTGCCAAGTATAGACCAAATTGTTGATCTAACAATCATCCATGAGATGCTATCACTTATGGACATGCTCTCTAGATATAATAAAATACTATTCACTCTTGAGGATCAACATAAGATAACCTTCAATACCCCATGGGGGACTTTTTGCTATCAGATTATGCCTTTTAGCCTAAAGAAAATTGGTGCAACCTAAAAATGGGCTATGACCTACATTTTTCATGATCTCTTACATAAAATTATGGAATATTATGTGGATGACTTACTCAACAAGTCTAAACTTTGTCAAGACCACTTAACAATTCTCAAAACCATATTTACTCATATCCTCTAATATAACATTTGATTGAACCCAAAGAAATGTGTCTTTGGAGTTATTTTTGGTAAACTTGTAGGTTATATCATTTATTTCTATGGTATTGAATTTGATCCTACTAAGGTTAGATCAATCCTAGAGATGCCTCCATATACTACTATCAAACAACTCCATAGCTTATAAGTCAAACTTCAATCAATCTACTAATTCATCTCTTAGTTGTCAGATCATTATTAGCCCTTTCACCATCTCCTCAAAAAGGATGTCTCCTTCTATTGCAATACAAATCACCAAGAATATTTTGATGCACGTAAATAATATCTCCATTCCAAACTACTTATTATTCCACCTAAGGAAAACTAGCCTTTCTACCTATACATCTCTACAATAGACCATTCTCTATGTGTTATGATTACACATCAAGATGACCAACGTCAAGAGCAGGTAGTTTACTACATAAGCCACACACTTATTGATTATGAGACTTGATATACCCATACCAAAAAACTTTGCCTTGCATTGGTATTTTTTGCCTCTAAGCTTCCCCATTATCTCCTAAATCACAAAACCTATGTGGTCACCCATACTTATCCCCTTAAATACATGCATTCCAAGCCATATCAAAACCAACATATAGCTTGCTGGCTTATGCTTCTTGCTGAATTCAACTTAGAATTCATTCAATAAAATTATATTAAGGGGAAAATAGTCACTGACCAGTTAGCTACTACCCCTTTACCTAATAATCAACCTTCAAACCTTAAATTCCTTGATGAATCCATTGTAACACTCTCCACCAATGACATCTCCTATCAAATGATGATATTATTCAATGGATCTAAATTTCAATATGATGGGGGTATGGGGGTCATTCTTATTCCTTTAGATAGAGAATCTATGCATTTATCATTTAAACTAGATTTTGAATACACTAACAATATGACTGAATATGAGGCTTTGATTTTAGGACTTCAAACAACTCTCTTCTTAGGTTTCAAATCCATAACCATTTTTAGTGATTCTTAGCTATTGGTTAACCAAGTTAATGGTTCCTATTTATAAAAAAATGAAATTCTATAGTGGTATAAATACCATGTAGATACACTATTGGAATCATTTGATTCTTATCTCTTAAAAACTATTCGTCGATCTACAAACAAGTTTACTAACATGATGGCTTCACTTACTTCACACATACCCTCTTCATCCTCTTCCTCAAGAATCCATGTCATCATGCATCACTTTACATTACCCTCTTATGTATCAACTAACATCATCTTTATCAAAAATTTAACATCCAACCCACATGAATTATGGTAAAATCAACTCATGGATTATCTTTTCTTCTCTATTACCCCTTCTGATCTCTCTAATATTGGGATGTGCCTTCATAAAATGTGCCACTCATTACACTATGATAAGGGGACTTCTCTACAAGTGAGGTTTTGATGGTCTTTTTCTTAGATGCCTCTTTAGTACTAAGACTCCCTTCACCATTAAATAAGTCCATGATGGGATTTTTGGTGTGCATTTCAATGGTCACACAATTACCAAGTGTATCCTTTGACTTGTCTATTATTGGCCCACACTTCATCAAGACTATGCTAATTATATTTGGCATTGCATCAAGTGTTGACAAAACACTAACCTCTTTCACATTCCAAGTCATGTATTATAAGTCATCAAAGACTTTTGGCCCTTCTCTCAATGGGGCTTAGATCTAATCGAGGAGATTAACCCTCATTCATCCCTTTGTCATTGTTCTATCATTACTATCACTAAATAATTCACCAAGTGGGTCTAGGCCATCCCTCTCATCTCCACTAAAGTTAAAAAAATTATTGACTTCATCAACCATCACATCATCTATCATTTTTGTGTCCTTCATAAAATTATAATAGATAGTGATAAATCTTTCAAAAACAAGACTGTTCAAAGTCTTTGTGATACATTTGGAATCAAATTACGCTTCTCATCACTATACTATCCATAAGTAAATAAACAAGTAGAAGCTTCTAACAAAACATTGAAAAAAATTCTCATGAAGGTAGTTAATGATATGGGCAAGGATTGGTACACACATATTCTTTTTTTTTATGGGTGTACTACACTAGTATTCAAACCCTTACAGGTGCTATACCTTTTTCTTTGGTATATGAGATGGAGGATTTTTTCTTATTGAAGTCTAGATTCCTTCTCTTCAAATTTATCTACAAGACATACTAATGATGACTTTCACCAAGAACATTTGGCTCAACTTCAACTTCTTGATGAGCACCATCTCATATCCCTCAACCACCTCCAAATCTATCAAGAGCGTATCGAACATGCTTATAATAAAAACCTCAAAGAGTGAGATTTAAATATAAGAGATCTCATCCTAAAATAAAATAAACATGTGATGAACATGAAGAAAAGAAAATGGAGTAATTTTTCTTCTAATTGTCTTGGACCTTATATCATAACTCACAAGTATGGCTAAGGAACTTATCACTTGTCTTCTCTTGAAGGAAGGCCAGAACCCAAGCCTTTAAATGCCTTACACCTATGACCATTATTTTTTTAAACAAGTGTAACTTCACCTCATATTTAATTTTAGCTCATCCCTTGAGCATCCCTATTACATTCATTTCCCTTCCTCTTCACCCTTACTCCTATACACTTAGTTAACTTATGCCGTGGTATGATTTTTCCCTCAAAGTGGAAAACTTCTAAGCCTCTATAGTCTTGTCCATGAATAAAAGCATAAAAAAAACAAAAAACAAATGGGATATGTGACAAGTTATAAAATATTAGGTCATGCTTCTCAATGTAGACTGCTCCCTTGAAGGATAGCTATTTAAACTTAAAAATGAATTCTTCTTGAAAGATGGCTAATCCAAGATTTGTTCTCAAAAGGAAATGCAAATTAAAAAAGGGCTTCTCACATTGATCAAATTTATATGACCTTAACCCATACAAAATCCCATTTTAGGCTTCCCACATTGATCAACTTACACAAAAAAAATTAAGTCATAGACTTGCATATAGTATCTCTTGGGTCACCCATAATCGGGGCATATCATCCCCACTTTGTAGGTTATTCTACCAAAACATTTTCCCTCATTTTACCCTTTTTTCCCTCAAACTCTTTTAAGGGACTATGAAGCTCACTTAATATAAGGTAAATATGATGTTTTTATAACAAACATAATGGTTCAAAGATATAAGTCATGAAAGAGGATCATCTTCCTGAGCCTATTTATGTTCTGATTATGGTCTTTGTCAGTGCACAAACATTCTACCTCTTTATTTACCCATCCACATCACATGTTGATCTCTCTATTGAGATGAAGAATAATTTCATACTAGAATTATCAAAGCCTACTCAATTTATTTTATGCACACACCATCATAAATATGGAAAAATTATAAAATAAACTAACATAACTAATTTATTCATTTTAAGCATACACCATCACAAAATATGGAAAATTGCTAAGATGAAACTAACAAACCAACTATGAATATACCATCACATATATGGTAAATCCTAGTCTAAATCAACTAACATGATCAATATTAACATCAAAATTAACATAGCATTAAATAATCATCATATACATCAATATTCTCATCACAATCACAATAAATACATCTCAAAATCATGAATAAATAAAAATCACACACACACACACACACACGATCAATAACATGTCCATCAATACACCACCATAATATCATATCTCTCTTAAAATATACATCTCAAATCTTTAGCTCATAATTCAGTGTGCATATAACAAATATAATCAAAAATGACAAAATATGACACTCAAGATCATTGAGTCTCTCCATATGGTCATGACAAAGTAGTGTCATCACCAATCTCAGCCTGTCTACATCTATGTGAGCTAGAATTTATGACACATGACATAGATCTCTCCTACTCCTTGAACTCAAAATATCATTGAATCTATGAAAACTCTCTGATGGCCCTCTTGTGATAGGCAATATAATCTAGGGTAGTAGTATATCTCACCATATATATATTCTATGGAGGTCCCATAACACTTGATGATGGCCCAACCTGTACTGGTCCCTATGGTGGAGGAAGAGGAACAACTTCATATGCTACTCTTAAGTTATCCCTATCTACTATCACTATAGTCACCTGACCTTGTAACACTCTAACCTAGCCCTATAATGCTACAACCTAGCACTACAACATCACCACCTACCCTTGTAAGGCTAATACCTATACATGTGTTCTATCTCTATCTTGCACTACTGCATCTCATGCCTATATGATTGCATCCCTCTCTCTCACCAACCCTTATAAATCTAGTGGTGGCCTCCTAACCTACACCATAGGATGTAAACCTACCCACCAAGATGTATATGCCACTATTCACCTTAGATATCCAACACTTGGCCCTACTGGTAGCTCAAAATTTGACCCATCTATCTCATAGGGTAATGATAGGGGTGCCTCTATGTCATCCCTCCTATATCAAGAGAAGGTAGGTAGTATATCTTATAGTAGACTAAACTACCTCTTGACCCATGTCATGGGTACCATCTCCAACTCACCAACTCATCTCCCCTTGACCCATAGTGAGCTCTATAAACTAACAAGCTATTATGCCTATCCTCTAAAAATTAGATATGTTAGGTAGGGTCTCCATAAAATATATATATGGACCAAACCCTCAATCATGCACCTATAATAGGTAATGTGACACACTACATCATCCACTTAGGTCTATGTCATACCCTCTCTCTACTATCTAAACCAACTCTAAAGCTATTTAGAATCATGGTAGGTAACCCCAATGGTCATTTCACCATGATGTGCTTGTATGCCCAATTAAGGATCCAAACTGGGCCTTTTTCTTATTTGGCTAGTTCTTCACAGTCACTGACATCATTTCTAATGCTAAAAACAACACTTTATAGGCATAAGTGTTGACCAACATCAGTATATACCTTCCAACCTTAGTATCATTTCGACTAACATTAGTGGAACCTATTAACATCGGTGACTAGTTCAGCCCTAGGGCTAAATGACCCAAACCCAAAACTATAATTTTAACCTAAAAACTTACCCCAAATTCCTCCCAACTTATATTAAAACTACCTTACCCTATTTCCTACCCCTCTAATAACATTTTCTATACCCCCACCTCTAAATTAGCCTAAAAACTCTAAATAACCAAATCAAGTTTTAAAGCAACTAGTAGAGGATTTTACCTCATCTCTCCATCTCTTTTAGGCTGGCACACTAGATCTTGTGATGATGTGCCTCCCATTGGATCCCCTCCTTACTCTACCATCTCATTCACTCTCATATCTCTATTTTTTTTCTAATCATAAGTTGCAAATGAGTTTGGTCAATTGCCAAACCCCCTTTTATCAAGGTTGGTTAGCTGTCGACATCAACATGCTTAACCTAATCTACCAATATCAATGCTTATACCTAATGACATTGGAAACATTGCCCTAATGTGCTAACATTGACACTATTTATTACTGATATCATCAATGTCACTGATGTCAACACCATTATTACTGATATCATCAATGTCAATTGCCAAACCCCCTTTTATCAAGGTTGGTCAGCTGTCGACATCAACATGCTTAACCTAATCTACCAATATCAATGCTTATACCTAATGACATTGGAAACATTGCCCTAATGTGCTAACATTGACACTATTTATTACTGATATCATCAATGTCACTGATGTCAACACCATTATAATAAAGTTTTCCCCAAAAAAGCAACCCTAACTTTTTAGACTTTACCCATACTCTGGGGCAATTTGAAGATCAATTATATCTCCCTAACCATGACCACCAAACTAGAGATCACATATATCTCCCTAAATATGAAAAATTCCATTAGAGATTAGTTAAATCTTCAGACATTATGACTTTGCTTAGTAATCATGAATATCTCCTCACTCATTGACCCTTTTACACCAACATTGCATTACTTACCTTGATCACTTATGTTATTCTACTATAGTTGGATATTGTGCACACACATGTATATTAGGTGTTTTGAATGGAAACTAAGCTCATCCTATCACCTTCAACCCTTTTTTGTTTCCCAAGGGCACTTCTTACCTCAAATACCTGGGACACATCAACCATTAGAGCTATAACTTTGATTGTTTTGACCTATCAACTATCACTTACAAGCTATGCTTTGGTTATTTCTATCCAAGTCCTTCTCAACCTTGCCTATTCTTGAATTTTTCAACTATATCTCATATTAGTATACACACATAAAGATATACTCAATTCTCAACCACTCACCCAATTACCCTTTTATCAAACCAGTACCTAATTCTGGTTTCTCCTCCATCAATTCCCATTTTGTGAGGGGATACCTCATCTAATACTTAGAGAATCTAACTCCTATTTTTGTATTATAAACTTGTCAGTATAAATTATAATACAAAAAATGGGAAAATTTTAGACACCAAAATTACATCACACACACATGTAACTCCCTATGTCAAAACTCCTTTTAGCCCATTTTTCAATAATAACAATTAGCCTCCCTAACCCATGCTTTTACCCCTCACACATTTAGTTAATGTAAAATAATTAATTAAGTTAATTAAAAACCCTTTTTACCACCTTACCTAACCACCTCACCCTATGACTAATTCTCACCTGATTAGTCACCTCAAGACCTGGTCCCCTCATCCTAACTACCTAAGACTTATTTTCACTTTAAAATTAAATTCCTAATCAACTACCTCCTTCTTAGCCTCTTTTTTTTACCATTTTATAATAGGTGACACACTTGGCATGAAGAACAATATAAAATAGGCCAAAAATAGTTATATTTACCTATTTTAGGGCCACTAACATCGATCAACCCACGTTTGATGTCAGTAGGATCATTGATGTTGGTGATATAAGCCAAACTCTAACCTAAAGTTTAGACTAGTATATATCAAGAAAATTGATTCTTACTTATAGTCAAGCTCTCGACATTCAAATTTTGGCATCCTAGCTTATTTTCATCTTTTGTAAGTCAATCATGATCAAGAATTAAGCTCTTGAGGACCAACAACACCCACTTGTTGTCTCTATTTAGGAATTTATGTTCAAACTACCTAATAGGGACCATAAATTTGGCATTTATCATTTAGTGACCACTATAACTAAGTACATCACTTATTCTATAAGTCTTTTAAGCATTTATTATGCTATCACTTTATATCTACTATGCGTTGCTTTACAAACTCTTGATCAAACCCTTGTGAGGGAGTACAAAGATTCCATGCTTGTTTCCCATTGACTTGACACACCAAACCTCTGACCAGATCTACCCAAACCATACTCTCTTTATCATAACTCTCCCTAACCTCCTAGACCTGATCAAAACCATTTTCTAGACCCAAAAAAGTCTTTTACAAGCTCTTAAGCAATTATTTCCCCTACTGACCTTGATAGCCTAACTGACATTAGTCACCTTCACCATCAACCTCAATAGTATAACTGATATCAGTCACTCCCATACTGATGTCAGTGACTATGGATTCTTTAACCTTTTTAAAACCTACCCAAACAACTTCTAAAATACAAATAAAATACACCACCTGCACCCTATCACTCTTGGCTGTACTCAGGTTATGAATAATGATAACATTATTTCTCTCTCTCTCTCTCTCTCTTAGTTATTTATTACTATTTTATCTCTAAAAATTAGACTATCATATCTAATAAAGTTTCACACTTGCTAGAATAAGCACGTAGTTTGGTAGCCCACTCATTTATCTACTAATAAACATCTTATGGTAGTGCTTTATTACTTGTAGGTAGTCCTCCCTAGCCAAAAATGAGTGCTCACAATATCTAGATATAGCACACAAACCAATTTGGGTTCATTCTAATCACTTGTCCCTATCATTCTTTTCTATTTTCCTTTAGACTTGAAATAGGAAAAATTTAGTGAAACATGATTCTTATGAATTATATCAAGGTTGTACTTGCCATAATGTAGGCACATGTTGGATTGTAAATTCAAGAATTCTATGCTATGAAATGAATATTATTTTATGATAAAATATTATTGAAAAGGATATTTTTATTTGTTTAAAGGCATGACTGACATGTATGACTATGGTTGGAAGGAGCAATGTAAAGTCCTAATCAGACAATTTTGAAATTTTTGGGCATAGCCAAGAACTATTTGTAAAATAATGGTGGGATTGGGATCCCTATAACCATCATGGGAGCTCAAAAAATTAATGGATATCATGATAAAAAATTTGAGTGTTGCATGTGAGTGTCTAAGATGGCATCTCTAATATTCGGTGTGGTTGGTGTAGGACGCTGCACTAACTCGTGAATGATGTAAATTTTGGCAACCACAACAACATGGTTAGTTGGTTGTTAATGTCATTCTAAGATGAATGAAAATAAATTATGTGTTAAGTATAATATAAGTGGTGGAAGGACCACATTATTGGGTGAATATTTTGTCATCAACTAATTGATGACAAAATGGGTATATCAACCACAATATAAGGAGATTTATGCCATCAAAAGTGTAGGTTTACCACATCTTAACGAGATAAATCTCTCCTCTCATCAAGGGGAGGTTCCCTATGAAATAATTATGTCTTATATGTATATATAAGTAAGCAAAAAATAATACTCAGGGTAGTATAACACCATTCATCTCTCTTTTTTCAGAGATGATGTCCAAGGAACAAAGAGGGAAATCCCGGTCGATGGCTAAAGGCATTCCTCTTATTTGAGAAATGGTATCCAGTGCAAAGAAAAAAATCCCATGAAGCAGTAACAAGGTCTACAAGAAAACCCACAAAAGCACAAAGTATTCTGTTGCCTCCTTCACTGATTCGAAACACATGTAATGGTAGAGTGAAACAAAGCCCAAAGTCTTCACCTAAAACTACAATGAATAACAAGGTTACCAAGATAAAATTATCTCAAAGTCCTTATTTTATCTTTAGAAACATCTTTAGATAATATCAATACACACACTTTACTTATTAAATTGAATAGATAAGAGATTATCAGGAAAGAGAACATAATAACTATTTCCTAAGTAACAAAAACTACTCCAACACAAAGTCTGAAATAAACCTATTTCTCATTCATTTGATAAAATATGATTTACAAGTTGAGCACAAAGTCTCAAAAAGTGTCTCAATTTCACCAAAGTTTTTGCTCTCAATTATCCAGAGATACTTTTACAAAAGAGGTTCCCTCTATATATAGGGAGAAACCTTCAAAATTAAAAAAGATTACAATATTAAAATATCTAGTCAAAGATGAGTCATTTTTGACTTTGAGATATTTTCTAGATTTTTACATGTAATTAAATATTACAAAAGTGCATGTACTTTTACATGACAAAAGTACATGAGAAGAGAGGAAAAAGAGAGAATGGATAAATGATTCAACTCCTGCTACCAGACTTCTTCAAATGAGCATCATACATGGCAATAAATGCCTAAATTCATATACTATTTAGTGCAAAGGTGTTTTTGAAGATCACTTTGGCCCTGATTGTAGTGTCTTTCAATGCTGTGATTACTTTGGCATGACTAGTTAACTTGGCTCGTAGATTATCCAGAGTCAACTGAGTATCTAAGATGTTATCCACATAAGTCATTGAAAATGTTTTTCTTCAAAATCTCTTCTGATCATGCCTTTGAATTCTTGAATCATCTCTTTTTCTAAAAGAAATTGATTATCTCTAGAGGTGAGATCGCAAGGCAATTCCTCTAGTTTATTCAACAGGCTTGTGTCACTTTTCTCACTAGCATCTTTGGAAGACTTGAGATCTTCGATCAACTCCTTGACTACCTAGATTCTATATATCAATGATTCTTTGATTTCAACATAAGAATCTTTATTGGTAATGACGCTGATTGATACAAAAGTGCATTTCTTCAGATCCTTCATCTCTACCCACTTACTAAGGTATTTATTTGTATTATCAATATATTGAGAAATAAGAGAGATAAGGTCTTCTAAATCTGTCCTCATTTTCTTCATCTTCTCTGTCTTCTCAGCAACCTCTATAAGCAAGGAGATTCCTTGTGTATGCATCTTTTCTATATAGTATTCAAGAACTTTACCTTTCATGTAGGTTTTCTCTACTTTTTGGATAACAAGATCCTCTATGGAAAAGGCTTCTGAGGTCGCTATTCCAGGAGCAAGAGTAAATTTCCTGACTACCACAGTTAATTGTTCCACCTTTGCCTTATAGCAATCTTTCATCTCCTTTTCCCTATCAAATTTTTGGACCATGATATCCATTACTGATTGTAGGTCACTCTTTGCACCCTCATGAGTGACTTTCTCCAACTCAACATGAGAAATGGAATAGCTACTCATGTCAAAACCCTCTAGGGTTGCGTCTTATGGACGTTTAACTCTCTCCAAAAATTTGTGCCCCTTTTCTTCAACCAATTTTGAAAAGATCCTTGGTTTCTTAGGGGCCTTATTTTTCACTGACACTATTTTGACAAAATCAAAGTCATCTGTAGAGATGGCTTACTTCTTCCTTTTGGGAGTGAAATCTAATAACCAAGGTGGTAAAGTAGAAGTACTTATTGTGGAAAAATTCCTTGTAGTTAGTGTCACTGGGGTAACATCTTCACTACTAGTGGGAATAACAAGTGCAGTGGGTGTAACAGGTTAAACTATATCAGCCGTTGACTAGTCAATGGTGAAGCTTTCTCTGACATTGAAAGAAGGAGAAGAGAGACTAGGGATAGAACCTAAGGAGTGAAGGACATCTCCAGAAGTGCCTTGAGGATCACTAAACATAAATCTAGAAGGAGAGGCAGCTCCAAAAGAAGGAACACTGATGGGAGAAAGAGGTAAAGGAGATGCCACAGGGGATTGAGGTGGTGAAGAAGAAACCCCTAAAAGTGGTTGTATCCCTTTTTGGGTAGATAGAGTCTTAGTTCTCTACTACTCTATAGGCTTGTCATCTATCTCCATATATTCTATTGCATGTTCTTGGGTGCTTTGTTCTTCAACCCCCTTAGCTGTTGATTTTGGATCCTCAACAACCTTTGATTTCTTAGATACAAAAATGATTCTAAGTTTGTGAGGCTTAGATGGAGAAGGAACGTCACCTTTATTCTTAGTTCTATTCTCTGCTCTCTTCCTTGCTTCTTCCTAAAATTTAGCCTCTGATCTTGTGATGAATTCCTTCAATGTGATTCCTTTGGACACTAGCCAATCATTGGTGTTAGCCAATATTGGTTTGAATCTTTTCCTTAAAGAATTCAATTCCTTTTGGGACCACTAAATTGGAGGAAGAGGAGAATTAATGACCTTCTCAGCCAGGTATCTACTGTTAATCATGTTCTTATCATCAACTAGACTAGGGGAAATATCTACAAGACCTATATATTTGATCTGCTCTAGAGTCAACCTATTATAGTCCATCCTTCTGATCTCTTCTGCTATTCTCAAGTCTACCTAGATGTCCTCAATCATGGGCTCATGAAATTGAGTCTTTCTTTGGATCATATCCTTGACACCCCTATAGTCAAAATTGGACCTTATCTTAAATTTATTCATGGTGACCAGTTGCATTTTCATCTCCATTACCCTTACTTTGGCCACAGTCAAAACTGAGTATCTACCAATTTATATTGGGAACCTAAAACCTAGTTTTTTCAGTTCTATTTGCTTAGCATGTATGATAATAATTTTCCTACACAGCTCCATTAGGACTAATTTGTCAGATGGAAATTGAGGGAGCATGTAGGGATAGCCTTGGAAAAAGCTAACCCATAGATAGCAAAAGGAGGGAAATTATAGAAACATGCAGCCAAAGTCATTGACAAACATCCAGGCTTCATCTGATACTCTTTTCTGTTCTAGCTAAGGATCAAAAAGACACAAAATACTGTGAAAAAGGCATAATTTACCATCTTAAAGTGACAAATTGATTCTTTTAGTGTCAACTGAGGTTAATATGAATAAACTAGGGTGGTTCTCCTATCTCTTTCAATTTTCAAACATGGAAAGGTTTGCATCAAAGCTGCAATGTACACTAAGTACGAAGTCATATAGAACTTTTAAGTAGTAGACACTTTTGTTAAGTGCTCATGAAGAGTGTTTTTGATCTACTTACTCCAGAAGATGACTTGCTTCCCTTGTAGGATTATCTTGATAAAGGGATACATCCATTCATGGAGTTGTGAAGAAGATAGTAGACCTAATACTCTATTGAGAAGAGTAATTAAGTCACCAACTTCTTCTATGAAATCACTCTTTAGAAAATTCAATGGCCATCTAGACAAGTTAATTTTAGGAGTCTTGAGCCACTTGTTATTCATCACCCTTTTCACCCTCTCTGGATCTTTATCATACTCTTTCTATGCCTCAACAAAGTCAATTTTCAGCATGTCAATAATAGGGGGCACATGAAGACTTTATCAATAAATTTGGGGTCTAGCCAAATTATCATGTTGCCACTAGCATCTAACACTGACCTGGTCTCTCTATTATAGAACTAGGCACACTCGAGGATGAACTCTATGTGATGCATCGCTACAGGGAAAGAGGAGACTAGGTGGATGTTGCTCTCAATGATTTTATTCATCTCTGAGCTCAGGTTGGTCACCTTAGTTCTCTCTATGAGCTTTTGTTGAGAGGGCATCAATGAATGAGAATACTCAAGGGGTACTGCAATAATAACCATGATCATATAATTAGGGAAAAATGGAAAAATTAGGGAATTTGCATGTCAGGTGATCATGACCAAGGAAGGGTACTTGACAGGGTTGAGGTTAAAGTAGGTGGAAAAGCAAGAGAAAAATAGGGAGGAAGTGAAAAATAAAAGGGATGAAAATTTATTTAGAGTTAGAGAAATAAGAGAAAAAGATGCAAGGGTGGTGAAATTTTCCACTCTGACATGTGGGATGGTTTGCATGCACGGGTGGCAAAATTTGCCACCCTTGCATGCGAGGTGGGAAATGCATTGGTGATAAATTTTGCCATCGGTGCATGTTTGGAAAAGAAGGTGTAAGGGTGGAAAAAAATTTTGCCCTTGCACCTAGATGTCATGGTGGAAAAATTTGCCACTGATGCATTTTGGTCGGGTAGACCTGCATCGGTGGCAAAATTTGCCACTATTACAGGTGGGAGGATGTGGAGACCTATATCAGTGGCAAAATTTGCTACCATTATAGGTGAGGGGGAAACATATGGTTATGGTGGCAAAATCTACCACCTATACAGGTAGAAATCCATGGGAGAGAAGGGAGGGTGGTGAAATTTTCTGCCCTAGCATGGGTTAGGAAGTGGATGGATGGCTGACGCATAAGAAGGGAGGAGGAAAGAGAGGAACATGGTGGGAAGAGAAAGGGAAAGAGGAAAATAAAAAACACCAACAACAAAAAGAAAACTAACAAAAAGAAAACCAAAAATAAAGGAATAAAATGCAAAAACAAAATCTATTGGGAAAATGGCATGTGTAGCGAGAAATTGAATCCAAAAAAAATGCTTCTTCTCGCTTGTTGAATCATCTAGAGGCAGAGAGCAGGAGGAGGATGGAATAAATAAATCCAAATGGGGTTAAAAAGGGATTAAATGGGGCAAAAATTAGCCCTAACCACTCAATGCGTGTGGCCATAAATGCCACATGTGAAAAATGAGGCAGTGTAGGGGCGATAAAATTTGTCGCCCTTACACTGAAAAATGAAGGATCATGCAGGGGTGGAAAAAATTGATGCTCTTGCATGGGAAGGAAAAAATGCAAGGGAAACAAAATTTTTTTCTCCTACATTCTAGATTCAAGGGTGGAAAAATTTGCCACTCCTGCATGGAAAAAGAAGAAAAATGCATGGTCGACAAAATTTGCTGCCCGTGCATGAAAATGGAAGAAAAAGACTAACTATGGAAAAAAGGAAATTGGTCCCCTTGTCACATCGATATCATAACAACTTTCACATTTTAGGGAAAATGTAACAAAAAGATGTTACAAACTTCAAACAATGTCAGTTGAGCAAACCTGAGAACAAGAAAAACTCATTTCAAAAAATGAACTTAGAGAGAAAAAGGTGAAATAAACAAGTTTTACGAGGGGGTTATTCTAAAAATGAGCTGAGCTAATTTTGGAAACAATAGTTGGCTCCTGTTGGAGAACTTCCATTGATCAAATCGATCAATGGGAGTAGAAACTAGTCTCTAAGTGCCTTCATCCAAGCCATTGGGCTATAGAGTCATGCTAAAAATTAAAGAAAATAAACAAAACACAAAAACTATAAAAATATACAAGTGGATCTATCTAAACTTCAAGGATTGAAAAGTTTCAGATGCTGCCCACTATGGGGTAGTGAAAATGGTGCTCCATCCTGATACTCCAGTAAGAAGTTATTCTCACCACAGAGTTGTCGAATGGTAAATGGTCCTCTCCATAAAGAGTCAAATTTGTCATGCATTCCCTTCAGTTCTCTCCTCTTGTCCCACAACAAGACTTGATCTCTGATTTGAAAATCATGAACCTTAGCTCTTTTGTCAAAAAGTTTCTTCACCTAATTCTGATGTGCTGTAATCTAGTCCACCACCATGGTTTACGGCTCATTTAATTCAATTAGACACATGATCCTTTTGTCGATAAAATTTTCAAAGGTTGAATCTTTGATTGCTTTGGTTAACCTAAGCACTGGTAGTTTTAGAGTGATAGGTATCTTCGCATTCAAGCCATATAGAAGTTGGAATGGTGACATGCCTATGGCCCTCTTGGGTGTAATCTTATCTACCCATAAAGCATCAAATAGTGTTTTATGCCAAGTTATCTCATTATCATCTACCAATTTCTTGATAATAGTGACCAAGTTCTTATTGCTTGATTCTACTTGGCCATTTTCCTGTGGGAAATAATCTGAAGTATGGGACAAGGTAATCCCAAAATAAAGTAGAATTGAGTAATTTCATGTGAAGAGAAATAGGCTACATTATCTGTTACAATTTTAAGTGAAACCTAAAATCAAGAGATGATATTTTCTTTAAGAAAATTGCACACCACTTCCGAAGTAGAGTGCTTAGTTGGGATGGCTTCCACCCATTTGGTAAGGTAATCAATTACCATAAGGACATAATCATGTCTAGCACTCAAAGATGGGTTAACTACACCAATGAAGTCAATACCCCACTATTGAAAAGGCTCTTTAATTATTATTGATTTGAGGGGCAATGTGGCTAGTTTAGGCTTTCTAAAGAACTGTTGACATAATTCACATCTACGTACCCATTTGTAGGCATCTTGAAATAGCATAGGCCAATAGTACCTCACTCATAGAATATTGTGTGTTGTCACTAGTGCAAAAAAATGTCCTCCATAAGCCAAATTGTGGAAGACTCTAGAAGTTTATCTTGTTGTACCTTATCAACACAATGAAGAAATACCCCATCCAAGTTTCTTTTATATAGACCATTATCTCACAAAATATAACTAGCATCCTTTAGTTTAACATTTAATTTTTCCTTATAGGAGAGATAAGTGGGACACTCACCATAGGTCAGAAAATGGGTGATGTTAGAATACCACTCATCAGTAGTGGTAACAAAGAGGACCATAGGCATGCCTTCAATCTCCATTTCTTCATTTTCTGCTCCCTTGGGAATGTTGTTAGAAATCAACTGACAAAGACCCTTTCCCCACACAAGTTTGGTAGGTTTGATGTCTAGATCAAACTCCTAAATCTTGGAAATCCAATTACCTCTCTTCATACCAAACTCCTGTTGAGTCAAAATGGACTTCACTATTGTATTAGGCACCAAAACCTCAGTATATGAGTTCAAGATATAAAACTTGAAATGTTTAACTGCTTTGACCACCACATACGCATGATTTTCCATGTTGGAATATTTTAGCTCATGAGCTTTGAGTAGACAACTCATGAAGGAAATAAGAGATTCCACACCTTCTTGGTTCTATTGAACTAAAATAGTTGAGAGTGTATGTTCAAAAGCATAATTGTATATTTTGAAGTTTTTGGTGTAGTCTGGATAAACCAAAATTGGTGCGCGAGTGATTGCTTCTTTGATGTCTTTGAACATTGATTTGCCCTCTGCAGTCCACTTGAAGGTCGCATTACCTTTCATCATATTGACAATATGGAGAGTTTTCTTAGTGAACTCAGGGATGAATTTTTGAAGAAAATTCACCTTTTCGAAGAAAGAGTGAACCACAGTTTTACTGGTAGGCAGAGTAAGCTTTTGGATGGACTTGACTCTTTTTGAGTCAATTTTAATACCTTCTTGGGGCACAATATGTCTAAGAAGTTTCCCTTTTGTCACCCCAAAAATAGATTTTTTGAGATTTAGAGAAATACCATTTTGATGACATCATTCCAGTATTCTTTGTAAATGGTGGACATGGTCAAAATGATGCTTTGAAAATACCATCAAATCATCTAGGTATACTACAATGAACTTATCCATTTAATCCTTGAAAGTGAGGTCAATCACTTTTTGAAATGTAGCACCTACATTTATCAGATCGAAAGGTATTCTTCGATAAGTGAAGGTGCCCCAAAATATGGTGAAGGCAGTCTTATGTTGATCTGCTTTTCCAACTTCAACCTAATTATACCTCAAGAAACTGTCCATCATTGATAACATCTCTGAACTTGTTACCATTTGTATAACTTGATCCATGATAGGGAGAGGGTAGTTATCTTTTATAAATAACTGATTCAAGTTTTTGAAATTCATGCAGATTTGAATTTCACTATTTTTCTTCCTCACAGGCACTATATTGGCAATCCATGTGGAGTGATGGATTGGGAAAATTATCCTGGCATCAAGAATTTTTTGTATCTCAAATAAAATGGTATCTGATATTTTTGTATTATATTACCTGGACTTTTGCTTGTAAGGTATTGAGTTAGCCTTAAGAGGAATGTCATGGCAAATTTCATCAAGCCTGAGTGATTTTAGGTCGTCATAAGAATATGCTAAGACATCTATATATTGGTAGAGTAGAGTAGAGAACTCGAATATCTCCTCGAGAGTGTAGCATTTCCAAATGTTCACCATCTTAGGATCTCCCTTGGTTCCCAGGTTTACTTGATCAAAATCCTGAGAGGAGTTTGAATCCATTCGTTGTTGTTTGATGAATCTGTCATGGTTATCAAACAATTTCTCTAGGGAAACTAGGCCTTTGGTAATATTATTCCCCTTAAGCTATAAGAAATCCTCACCTGTGTCTATGTTTGATTCAAAAGTAGTCTCACATTCCTGAAGTTCACTGCCTTCAAAATGTAGTTATTTGAAGTTGTCTTTTTGCTTCAAGAAGGCAATGATTTGATCGTCATGGTTGAATACTTGCCAATGGATGGCATTATCATGTACACTTAGCTAAAAGACTAGTTCAATAGTGTACTTTTCTCTTTTAAAGTCTAGGTGGGGAACTAAGAGAGTAGCAAAAACAACCAATGCATCTGCCTGGTCATTGAATTCTCTCAGAATGGCAGAGATGCTAAAAGCATCGAAGTTCTTGATTTGGTCCCAAACTAAATTATGATAGTGGTGCAATATTTAATTCTTGGTTTGATAGATGTTCCTTACCTGACAAACCACCAATTTGATGTCCCCTTTAGCATGGAGTAGTTTAATACCTTTTTTCCTAGTAGCTTGTAATCCAAGTAATAGGGATTCATACTCAACTGTGTTGTTAGTGTTGTTGAACTGCAACTTATAGGATAATGGAATAATATCTCCTTGAGGAGATACCAACACAAATCTAGCTCCTAAATAGGTAGAGGAATAATTGCCATCGAATTATAAGATCCATACCTCACTAGACACCACTTTTTCTTTGAAGACATTTTCATTTGGAGGAAGAGGTCCTATCATATGTTCATTTTGCTTTACCGATCCTCCTACTTTATCAACTAAACACATTTCCAAGTTATTACCTATAGGAGTTTCATCAGATGCCTCATGGACTTCATCCATAGATAAGAAGTAGTTATCTATGCCTAAAGACTCAAATAAAATTTGAGATTTTGGTGCTAATGATCAAGTGACTACATATCTTTCCTCTTTTTTAGGAAGAAATTTCTTCATAATACCTTGAATTGGGATCCTTGCCTCTGACAAGTCCATGCTTAGATCACCCCCAACATCCTTGCATAAATTATGCCCAAGAAGGATGCCGTAAGAGGCCAGAACATCAGCCACCAGAACCATCGTTTTTATCCTCTTTTCTAGAAAAGCTGTGAACACAAATTGGGCATCTTTTATTTGACCAAGGAGTGAGACTTATTTGTTTTCCATAGAAAAACACCTCCCAAAATTTTTGGTCAAAGTTAGACCAAGGGAATCTACCACCTTGGTTGGCATAACATTATCAGATCTGGAGTCTATTATGCAATTACTCAATTTATAACCATTTATCAGTAGAGAAACATAGAAAGGTTTTATTTTCTTAGGAGAAATAGGAGGAGTCATGACAAGATTATTTTGGGTAGATTTATCTTTGGGGGAATCATGAGTTATCTTTGAAGAATTTTGTCCTATGGGGATGGCTTTATTTTTTACAAATTTTGTCAGCTTATCAAACTATTCAAGATTGGCTCTCAAATACTTAATCTCAGTCATTTGAATCTTAGTCTTTCTGGCATGATCAATTATATCAAATAATTGAAATGAATTTTAGATAGAGGAAGAGGGCCCATCATCTTGATATTTAGTAGGTGTGGCGTTGGTCTAAGAAATAGAGGTGGAAGATATGGGGCAGTTTGAGGTACTTACTTTTTTGTGAGTTACCTAATCTTTTGATTGGGGAGGCAATGGAGTCCCTCATTTAGTGATGGAGACTACCAGTTGAGATTATTCTTCTACTTTCCCTTTGTTAGTTTGCAAAGCTGACTAGTTTTGAGATCTGGTAAAAACAACATAAGATCCTTCAAACCTTTCTCCTTTACTTCTAACTTCGTCCTAGTAATCTAGGAAACCGATATTGGAGTCACCAACTAATTATTCTTCCTACTCTTCAAAGAGATTAGCATCATCTTGTTGGTTTAACTTAGGTTGGAGTGAAAGTCATGTTTAGCCTCTAAGTAACTGACTGCTAAATTGGCAGGTGTTACTTTAATGGCATGTTTCCCTTGAGGGGGAGGTAGGTGATTTGGTTGCCCTTGGTTCTGGGCAGCATTACCCTGATATTGATGATTCTAGAATGCTCTCTTTGGCATATCTCAATAAGTGGGAATAGACATACCTTGGGCCATTTGTCTCTTCAAAGCTATTAGTTCATTTGTCAATTTCTACACCATAGGATCTGTAGTGCCTATAGAATAACTTTTAGCAGATGAAAAAAATCTATTTTTACTAGAGTCTTTTCTGATCTTACCTATTAGGATAAGATCATCCTCAATCTCAGTAGCCAAATTTTGAGCCAATGTGAGATCCATAGGGCCAACCCACCTCAATAGAAAACTTACTTTAGGAAGTTGTGAGTTGATAAAAAATCACTTGAGATTCTCTGGTGTGGGTTGAGCGATGGTAGGAATATGGTTCCTTAACTTATTGAATTTGGCTATGAAATCCCTCATGGGCTCATGGGGTTATTTTTTCATCTGTTTAAGCTAAGCTAAAAAGGTGTGTGCATCCTTAGTAGGTTTACACCTAGCTTTAAATTTAGACTTTAGTGTATTCTAATCAGTTATAGTTTGAGCTTGAAGGTGGTAAAACCAATCCACAACAGTGCCTTGCAAAGTTTCTACAAAAAGTTTCACTGCTACGTCTTTGAATTCCACACCAATTACATTTCATGCTATAGAGAAGGTGACAATATGCTCATCAAGATGAACCTTCCCATCACCCAAAAACTTGGGAAATTTCTTCCTAGAACTATGAGGTAGTTCATGTAAGGGTGGGGTCAAATTGAGAGGCCCAAAAGAGTTACCCCACGGACCTTGAGCCATTATGATAGGATCGTTAAATGGTGGAATAACAAATCTTGGTGGGGTTAATAAAGACAAAGCCTTACCAGTATTGAGGCTAGAAGCTTCACCAGGTATGGGAGATCTGGCATTGGTAGGAGGGAAGCTCCTAGTTCACTGAAGATGAGATGATGGAGGAGAAATCTCAAAATTAGTTTGCTGCACCAACTTGAATACAGGATCAACAATACCCTAAGCTCTCTAACCTCATGTGTACGGTGGATATACCAGAGTGTCAAATAAAAAAGGGACTAAAACTACTTCAAGTTAAAGCTCGAGGCTTCAAAATGCATGTTTGTCCCCAGTGGAGTCGCCAAAAAGTTGTTGGGTGAATATTTTGTCATTAACTAACTGATGACAAAATAGGTATATCAACCACAGTATAAGGAGATTTATGCCACAAAAAGTGTAGGTTTACCACATCTTAATGAGATAAATCTCTCTTCTCATTAAGGGGAGGTTCCCTATGAAATACTTATATGCTATATGTATATATAAGTAAGCAAAAAATAATACTCAGGGTAGTATAACACCATTCATCTCTCTTTTTTTAGAGATGATGTCCAAAGAACAAAGAGGAAAATCCTAGTCAATGGCTAAAACTATTCCTCTTCTTTTACGAATGGTATCCAATGTAGAGCAGAAAATCCCTTGAAGTAGTAACAAGGTCTACAAGAAAACCCATGAAAGGACAAAGTCTTTCATTGCCTCCACTGATTCAGAACACATGTAATGGTAGAGTGAAACAAAGCCCAAAGTATTCACCTAAAACTACAATGACTAACAAGGTTAACAAAATAAAAGTAGCTCAAAGTCTTTCTTTTATATTTAGAAACATCTTTAGATAATTTCAATACACACACTTTGCTTATTAAATCAAATAGATAAGAGATTATCAGGAAAGATAACATAAGAACTATTTCCTAAGTAACACAAATTAATCCAACACAAAGTCTGAAATAAACCTATTTCTCATTCATTTGATAAAATATGATTTACAAGTTGAGCACAAAGTCTCAAGAAGTGTCTCAATTTCAATAGAGTTTTTGCTCTCAATTATCCAGAGATACTTTTACAAAAGAGGTTCCCTCTATATATAGGGAGAAACCTTCAAAATTAAAAAAAGATTAAAATATTAAAATATCTAGTCAAAGATGAGTCATCTTTGACTTTGAGATATTTTATAGTTTTTTACATGTAATTATATATTATAAAAGTCCATGTACTTTTACATGACAAAATTACTTGAGAAGAGAGGAAGAAGAGAGAATGGAGAAATGATTCAACTCCTACTGCCAGACTTCTTTAGATGAGCATCATACATGATGATAGACACCTAAATTCTTATACTGTCTGGCGCAATGGTCCTTTTGAAGATCACTTTGGCCCTGATTGTAGCATCTTTCAATGCTATGATTGCTTTGGCATGACTAGTTAACCTAGCTCTTAGACTATCTAGAGTCAACTGAGCATCTAAGATGTTATCCACAGAAGTCATTGAAAACACTTTTTCTTTGAAATCCCTTTGGATCATGCCTTTGAATTCTTGAATTGACTCTTCTGATGAAAGAAATTGATTATCTCTAGAGTTGAAATTGCAAGGCAATTCTTCCAGTCTATTCAATAGGCCTATGTCACTTTTCTCACTAGCATCTTTGGAAGACTTG
Organism: Torreya grandis; assembly: GCA_037957365.1. Lineage (NCBI taxonomy): Eukaryota > Viridiplantae > Streptophyta > Pinopsida > Cupressales > Taxaceae > Torreya > Torreya grandis. Next base: position 304,352 of record JARHVA010001265.1, read on the forward strand.
AGATCTTTGATCAGCTCCTTGAGTACCTGAATTCTATATATCAGTGATTCTTTGATTTCAACATAGGAATATTTGTTGGCAATGATGCCAATTGATACCAAGGTGCATTTATTCAGATCCTTCATCTCTACCTACTTGCTAAGGTATTTATTTGTACTATCAATATCTTGAGAAATAAGAGAGAAGGTCTTCTAAATCTGTCCTCATTTTCTTCATTTTCTCTATCTTCTTAGTAACCTTTGTAAGCAAGGATATTCCTTGTGTATGCATCTTTTCTATATAGTCTTCAATCACTTTCCCTTTCATGTAGGTTTTCTCTGCTTTCTAAATAATAGGATCCTCTATGGAAAACTCTTCTGGGGTCGCTACTTGAGGAGCAAGAGTAAATTTCTTGACTACTATAGTCAATTATTCCACCTTTACCTTATAGTAATCTTTAATCTCCTTTTCCCTATCAAATTTTTGGACCATGATATCCATTGCTAACTATAGGTCACTCTTTGCACCCTCGTGAGTGACTTTTCCCAACTCAACATGAGAAATGGAATAGCTACTCATGTCAAAACCCTCTAGGGTTACATCTTATGGAGGTTTAGTTATCTCTAAAAATTTGTGCCCCTTTTCCTCAACCATTTTTGAAAGGATCATTGATTTCTTAGGGGCCTTAGCTTTCACCGACACTATTTTGCCAAAATCAAAGTCATCTATAGAGATGGCTTGCTTCTTCCTTTTGGGCATGAAAGTTGATAACCAAGGTAGTAGAGTAGAAGTACTTACTATGGTAACAGTCCCTATAGCTGGTGTCACTAGAATAACATCTATATTTCTAGTGGGAACAACAGACGTAGTGGGTATAATAGGTGAAATTATATCAGCCATTGACTGGTCGATGGCAAAGCTTTCTTTGACATTCAAAGAAGGAGAAGAGAGACTAGGGATAGAACATGAGGAGTGAAGGATGTCTCTAGAAGTGCCTTGAGGATCACCAAACATAAATCCATAAGGAGAGGTAGCTCTAGAAGAAGTAACACTAATGAGAGAAAGAGGTGAAGGAGATGCCACAAGGGATTGAGGTGGCAAAGAAGAAACCCCTGTAAGTGGCTGTGTCCCTTCTTAGGTAGATAGAGTCTCAATTATCTACTACTCTATAGGCCTATCATCTATCTCCATCTATTCCATTGCCTATTCTTGGGTGCTTTGTTCTTTAACCCCCTTAGTTTTTGATTCTGGCTCCTCAACAACCTTTGATTTCTTAGATACAAAAATGATTCTAGGCTTGTGAGGCCTAAATGGAGAAGGAACATCACCTTTATTCTTAATTCTGTTCTCTGCTCTCTTCCTTGCTTCTTCCTGGAATATAACCTCTGATCCTGTAATGAATTCCTTTAATGTGATTCCTTTAGACGCTATCCAATCATTGGTGTTAATAAATTTAGTTCTAATCTTTTTCTTAAAGAAGTCAATTCCTTTTGGGACCACTGAATTGGAAGAAGAGGAGAATTAGCAACCTTCTCAGCCAGGTATCTACTGTTAATCATGTTCTTGTCATCAACCAGACTAGGGAGAATATCTATAAGCCCTAGATATTTGATCTGCTCTAGAGTCAACCTACTGTAATCCATCCTTCTGATCTCTTCTGCTATTCTCAAGTCTACTCAAATGTCCTCAATCATGGGCTCATGAAACTAAGTCTTTCTTTGGATCATAACCTTGACTCCCCTGTAGTCAAAATTAGACCTTCTCTTAAACTGCTTCATGGTGACCAGTTGTATTTTCATCTCCATTATCCTTGCTTTAGCCGTAGTCAAAATTGAGTATCTACCAATTTCTATTGGGAACCTGAAACCTAAATTTTTCAGTTCCATTTGCTTAGCATGTACAATAATAATTTGCCTACACATCTCCATTAAGACTAATTTGTCAGATAGAAATTGAGGGAGCATGTAGGAATAGCCTTGGAAAAAGCCAACCCATAGATAGCAAAAGGATGGAAATTGTAGAAACATGTAGCCAAAGTTGTTGACAACCGTCTAGGTTTCATCTGATACTCTTTTCTATTCTAGCTGAGGATCAAAAAGGCATAAAAATACTGTGAAGAAGGCATCATTTACCCTCTTAATGTGATGGATTGATCCTTTTAGTGTCAACTGAGGGTAATATGAATAAACTGGGGTGGTTCTCCTATCTCCTTCAGTTGTCAAACATAGAAATGTTTGCATTGAAGCTATAATGTACACTAAGTACAAAGTCATATAGAAATTTGAAGTAGTAGACACTTTTGTCAACTACTCATGAAGAGTGTTGCTAATTTGCTCACCCCAGAAGATGACTTGCTTCCATTATAGGATTATCTTGATAAAGGGATACATCCATTCGTGGAATTGTGAAGAAGATGGTGGACCTCATACTTTGCTGAGAAGAGTAATTAAGTCACCAACTTCTTCTATGAAATCACTCCTCAAAAAATTTTGTGGCCATCTAGACAAGTTAGTTCTAGGAGTCTTGAGCCACCTATTATTTATCACCTTTTTCACCCTCTTAGGATCTTTATTGTACTCTTTATATGCCTCAATGAAGTCAATTTTTAGCATGTGAGTAACAGGGGGCACATGAAGACTTTATCAATAAATTCAGGGTCCAACTGAATTATCGTGTTGCCACTGACATCTAACACTGACTTGGTCTCTCTGTTATATAGTTGGGCACACTAAAAGATGAACTCTGTGTGATGCACCGCTACAAGGAAAGAGGAGACCAGGTGGATGTTTCTCTCAATGATTTTTTTCATCTCTAAGCTCAGGTTGGTCACCTTAGTTTTCTCTACAAACTTGGCCATATCTACATGGCTGATCTCTATGTCTCTAATGTCATCAAGATTAGAAGTGACCAAGGTTATTGGGAAAACACCTTGGTATTGGTACTTCATGGTCTTTGACTTATTCAAAGAAGTTTCAGTCATCGGGATGAGCCTTTGTTGAGAGGGCGTCGATGAATGAGAATCCTTAAGGGGTACTATGATAAGAATCATGATCATGTAATTAGGAAAAAATGGGCAAATTAGGGAATTTGCACGTCGGGTGATCATGACCAAGGAAGGGTACTTGATAGGGCTGAGGTTAAAGCGGGTCAGAAAGTGAGAGAAAAATGGGAAGGAGGCAAAAAATGGAAGGGATGAAAATTTCTTTAGAGTTAGAGAAATAGGAGAAAAAGATGTAAGGGTGGAAAAAATTTTCACCCTATCATGTGGGACGATTTGCATGCATGGGAAGAAAAATTTGCCACCCTTGCATGCGAGGTGGGAAATGCATCAGTGGTAAATTTTTCCACAGGTGCATGTTTGGCAAAGAAAGTGTAAGGGTAGCAAAATTTTCTACCCTTGCACCTAGATGTCATGACAGAAAAATTTGGCACTGATGCATCATGGTTGGGTAAATCTACATCATCGACAAAATTTGCTACCGTTACAAGTGGGAGGACATGGATACCTATATCGATGGCAAAATTTTCCACTGTTACAGGTGAGGGGGAAACATACAATTAGGGCAGTGAAATCTACCACCCGTGTAGGTAGAAATCCATGGGAGAGAAGGGAGGGTGGTGAAATTCACTGTCGTAGCATGGGTTAGGAAGTGGAAAAACGGTTGATGCGTAGGAATGGAGGAGGAAGGAGAGGAACATGGTGGGAAGAAGAAGGGAAAGAGGAAAATGGAAAACACTAACAACAAAAACAAAACTAATAGAAATAAAACAAAAAATAAAGGAATAAAATGCAAAACAAAATGCAAAAACAAAACCTACCTAGAAAATGGCACGCACGATGAGAAATTGAATCCAAAAAAAATGCTTCTTCCCACTTGCTAGATCATCTAGAGGTAGAGAGCAGGATGAGGATGGAAGAAATAAATTCAAATGGGGTCAAAAAGGGATAAAATGGGGCAAAAATCAGCCCCAACCACTTGATGCATGTGGCCATAAATGCTGTGCATAAAAAATGAGGCAGTGTAGGGGCGGTAAAATTTGCCGCCCTTACACTAAAAAATGAAGGGTCATGCAGGGGCAATGAAATTCACTGCTCCTACATGGGAAGGAAAAAAATGCAGGGGTGGCAAAATTTTTTTCTCTTGCATTCCAGATGCAAGGGCAGCAAAATTTTCTGCTCTTACATGAAAAAGGAAGAAAAATGAATGGTTGTCAAAATTTGCTGCCCGTGCATGAAAATGGAAGAAAAAGACTTACTCTGGAAAAAGGGAAATTGGTCCTCTAGTCACATTGAGACTGTAACAACTTTCACATTTTTGGAAAAATGTAATGAAAAGATGTTACGAACTTCGAACAATGTTAGTTGAGTAAACATGAGAACAAGAAAAACTCATCTCAAAAAATGAACTTAGAGAGAAAAAAGTGAAATGGATAAGTTTCACGGCGGCGGGGGGGGGGGGGGGCGGGGGCGGGGTTATTCCAAAAATGAGTTGAGCTGATTTTGGAAACAACACACATAACAATTATTATTAATATGATGGTTTATTTTTTATGATGAATATTACAAATTTATGCTTGGGACAACTAATTTTGTGTAAAATGTCTCAGATTTGACTATTTTTTATGCTAAATAAACTATTATTATAAATTAGAGGTTAGTAATTGAGAAAAAATATTCAAGCTATTTCAATTTCAACTATAAAATTTCTATATTCTTATATATTATATCTATTTTATGATGGAAATTCTAACATGAAATTGTTTTAGTTTCACAAATCCTGATTTTGATTTTTGGAATCATGTTAAAATTCTATTACAGAATGCAGAAATTTAAGTATGTATGAGTGATCTAAAACATGATCTTGCTCATATGAGGTTATAAATTCCAAAAATTTTAGTATAGTTTTTATTGGATGCTTTGATCTGATCCTTTCCCCATTAGTTATGGAATTTATGAATCTTTATTTAAAGAAGTATGAACTAATGAATCTCTTATTTGAAGGATTCAAATTTTTTACTTAGTTGTGTTTTTTGTAAACTAGTATATTATTAAAATTAATATATGGATGATTAGACTCTTAAAAGAAAGAGAGATAATCAAAAAGTCTTGGTATAATGAGACATGTTGAGTGAAAAAAATGCTACATGAGAAGATACTTAACTTTTTTAAATAACACTATCCATGGTTGTATTTATTTGTCACTAGGATGGCTCCTCATTAAGGGGAGGAGGATGTCATGACTTACTATTTGAATATTTTTTTTTAGAAATTATTATATGTATTAGCATATTTCTAAGTGCTAACCATCTGATATTTACGTATAAATGTTGACTGATTTGATCTTACAACAAAACATTATTATCATACAGCTACATATTGGTATCTTGTAATGACATAATATTATCTTGTAGTGACATACTATTATCCTATAATGATATAATTTTATTATACAACCATATATTATTATCCTATAGTAACATACTATTATCTTATAGAGATATATTGTTATCCTAAAATAATATATTTTTATCCTACATCAACATACTTTGATCCTATAGCAATATACTTTGATATTACATATTAATGATGCTATCAATATAGTTTTATATTATGATGATTATATAGTTTATATTTACATGTGTGTAGGTTTTTATTCATGTAGAGAAGTTACTGTTGATACCATGTTTTGGTGGTTGTAAGGTTCACAGGTACATGAGCTAGGTTGTTGGTGGATTTTAGCAGTTGGGATAATAATGGTAGAGGTAGTGAGTAGTTGGGTAACACAAGCATTTGATAATAAATATAATGGTAATGAGCCATCTAGTCCTTGAGTAGTTTTAGCATGTGTTATATCTCTCTTTTTTGTCTTGTTTTATTCATTTAATCTTGATTGATATTTTTTATTTTTATTTTTCTTGATCTTGGTTGTGTTTTCTTTTAGTTTTTATTATTTTATTTGTTTGGTTACTTGTGTGTGTTGGCTTGGTAATAAGCTATCTTTTTTTTGCAACTATCATTTTCATGATTTGGGTCATTATGGGGCTCAAATATTTAAAATATCATTTTAAACCTATTAACTTATTTCCCATTATGGATCATATTATAATTAAAATTATTTAATCTAAGTCTTCATGTCTTAGTTTTATTACCAAGAGGCCTCGATAAGGTTAATTTCATGAATTATAATAGAGTGGCACTCCATGATGGCCTTTATTTAATAAATCCATGGGCAAGAAGTAACCCATGCTTAATGTTATTTATTAAATAAATTTTATGTTAAGCCATGATGACCATAAAAGGGGTTGTGAACTTTAGCCATGCTTTTATAGTTTAAAAAAAAATTATCTATTTTTAGATAGATAAATAAATAAAAAGAAGGAAAGCAAAAATAATAATAATAAAAAGCTTATTGCTTAAAATAAAATGGTGGGAATTAAGGGTTGAATCTTCACCCAAAAAAAGGTGATCAATTATTTTTACTTGGAAAAAGAATGTATGTTGGTTTTTTTGGTTTTTGGGAGAGAAACCCTAGAGGAAATGGTGGCCATAAAGAGTAATGTTGGCTGGAAATTCACCCCAACATGCTTAGTGTCTTTGGAAAATTTGTGTATGGGAAAAAGGGATAAAAATGGAGTTGGCCATAGAAGAAGTGGAATGGATATAGGCAAGAGTTTTATTTTTAGTGAAGGGTAATCAAAGAGAAGTTTATTATCTTCTTATTAGAGCAAATTTGTGCCAAGTAAGTGATGCATTATTATTTCTTGTTGGAGTTTATATTTTTATGGCTCTATGGAGTTGGGGTTTCATACATGATTGTGGGTTAAAAAATTTTACCTAGTATACAAGGTTTAAAAATCAGATTTATTATTAAAATGATTTTAGGGATAAAATATTTAAACCCTAGTTATTATTTTATTTTATTTATGGCTAGAAAATATTGCCTTAAAATGGCATGCAAGGTGTTTTATTTTTTGTGTTTTTTGTTTAATGGCCAAATGGATGCCTCTTTCTACTATAATTATTATTTTTAGCTATTCAATTTTTACCATTGATATTTTATTTGACCTTGATAGTCTTTAATGGTAGCCTATGAAAATAAGGTGCCATAGCCAAGCTTGCATGTTTCTATTTTGGCTTATTTTGTCTGGATTTTGATGGATTAAGAGGTATTGGTGAAAAAGAGTTTTTGCTCTTAATTTACCTATTCTATTTTGATGTCTTGAGTTAAAACATTAATGGGTTGCTATTTGCGTTTGGCTAAGAAAAATAAAAATTTTAGATCTGGATGATTCATCATATGTTAGATGTTTGATAGATTTGGCATGCTATTAGGCAAATGACACTTATGAAATTTTCTGTGTATTATTGTTGGCACTATTGGTACATGATGTTATGGTTCATCTATTTGATGGTTTTTTGTGACTACTATAAATTACTCATTAATGGCTAAAATATCTTGCTCGCACCTTTGCCTAAAGCCTGAATTCCTAATTCCAACACCCAACTGATGGTTAGGGTGGTGAGGGCCATCGATTGGAGGGATCATATGATAGGTAAGGTGGTGTGTGGATCATTTGGTGGTTTCTCTTTCATTTTGGAGTTTCATGACATGTTTGGAGTTGTTCTTACCTTGTTCTAGTGATTCGATACTTATTGTATCATGTTTAAAATTAACTCTTCCTTTGTGTGATGGTTGTAGAAAATTTTTGCAATATAAAAGAGTATGTTATACTTTTTTATATAAACCCAAATTTGATGTTATTGTTGCTCATAACTCATATAGTTTCATTAGAAATGATTTATGGATGTCATTATTCTCATTTTAACCTTCAGAGCATATATCTAAAGTATTTTTTTATTGGATATTAAGGGAGAAAATCATGTTTTAATATGATTGTACTCTACTATTAAAAAATAGAGATGTCCTACAGTATTTTAATAATTTTCTTGTAGTATAATTTTTGAAGAGTTATAATTTTTTCTTATTGATCCTATATCATCTACTTGGAATGGTTATATATTTAATTATTTCTTTAATTTATGATAAAGGACTTGATATTGCAGCCATGCATGTTTATCCTAAGAAGGATTTGAAAATTTGGTATTGTAAGTTCATTTGGTATTATGCATGTAGAACTTGCAATTTGGATTTCCTTAAATTAATTAAGGCATGAGTGTATGATTAAACATGGTGCAATGATCCTTAAATTTATGAGATCTTGGTATAAATATCCATATAGGATAGTACCATTGCATATCTATTATATGTATGAATTTAAATGAGCAAGGACATCCTTCAAAACTTATATATTCTTATATAATGATGTGGGCATGCTTTGTCTTGGCTGATCTAATAATGGTTAAGATCTGAAATTGTTGATGCAATGACTTTTTTGTATTATGAGTCTTGGCTTTTAAATTCATTGTTGTATGTTTTAATTTATTGAATATTGAAAATGGTGTATGAATGGAATCATGCATGCATAATTTTGATTATGGGTTGTGAGTGCATTATATAAATGCCAACCATGCATACTAAACTATGTTCTTAATTTCACTTGTACTCTAAACAAAATAACACTTAAAAGAAAAGAGAATTTTTTAGGGGAAGTTTCATGTATATTCTTGTAATATGTAAAAGTGTGAATATGTAAGCATGTAAGTGAAATTAAAGTCATGGTATGATAAATAGTAAAATTATGCCATAAATATTTTGTATTTAAAGTATTAAAATATGGTTGTTTGTGAATTTTCTGAATTGATTTAAAAATCAAAATGGAAAGGACCCAAAGTGGTATTGAAGCCAAGGGATAAAATAATGCATATATTTTGTGACAATTTTATTGATGCATATGTGTGATTCATGTTATTTGTATATATTTAAAATTATAATATTTTCTTTATAAATTTTAACATTTAAGACTTAAGAGAATTTCCAACTTGATGGGAACAAAAATGTAGAATAATCAATTGAATATTTATTGGTTTCACTTGTAATATCTGATTCATTATGCATGTGGTTCATTATGCTCAATTTTCAAATGTTTCATCTTAGGAATTCATACTTTTTTAGGAAATTTATTTAGAGTTTTGTTATATTGAAAATTATAAAACTATTGTGTTAATGTTTTTTTGTTACTTATATTGTTAGGTTGAGAATTATCAATGGTATATTTATCTTGATATTTGTCATTAAAATAATCTTTTGAAACCATTATATCTAGTATTTTCTATTTTTGAAAAAACTTATGGTTATCATTTGGCAATTTAGAAGACAAAAGTGAAGACTTTTTTGACTTGTCGTCAATTTTTAAAAAATTAAATTATTTGTTTATTTTCAATTTATTTTAGATTCTATTTTAATGCATAATAATAATTTATGTGGTGTCTATTAATTCAATGATAATTATAAAATAATTGGCCTTTAATTTTTTCCAATCGATTAGAAGGATGGTAATGATTAGGGAGAGCTTTGATTAATTTTTTATCAAATAATGTATTTGAAATAGCATGTGGGAAATCATTGAAATAAAATTTTATAGGTTGAACATTACTTGTTGTAAATTAATAAGTATGATTAGTATGTTTAGGAATAAATTATTTTCCTTTTTTTAAGATTTTGACTTATTTAAAATTTGATTGAACTTTATTCAGTTATGCATTTTTATTAAGGTGCATTTTATTATTAGGGAGTGTATTATTTCATGTATTTTTAGAAGAAGATAATTTGAAATTTAAGTATTACACTTTATTTTTAAAATGTGCTTTAATGTTATTTGATTAGACTTATTTGTATGAATCATTTTTAAGTAATTCAATTTCCCTATTCATATTATTTGATACTTTCACAAGACCCAATTCTTATTCTATTGATAATGCCTCATAAAAAATAGTTATACATGATTCAAAAGTATAATAGAGTAGTTTATATTTTAATGGTTAAATTAGAACTCTAGAAAAAAAACATTGTAATTATAAATAAATTGGTTAGTAATTTAATTAACACATATTAGTCCTAAAATTGAAGATATAATCATAAACTTGATTAGCTTTATCTATGTTAAAATAATTTAATTTATCATAAGTGACTCTACATCCCTTATTTTGAATGTATTATATTTAAAATGCTTCTTCTAGTTATAGATAAGTAGTTAAGGATCCACTAGGAATGGAATAAAACTAAGCAAGTGCATATCCATCAAGAATTTTAGGAAATAATTATAATAACAATTGACTACCATTATAACCATTAATAGATTATCTAAATTCTTTAAGATCTAAATATGGGTCTTCACTTCCATAAAATGTGTAAAATGTTAGTATTTGGAAATTAAGGGGTAAGGGTTCATACTAAAATTTATGCATAATAGGATCACCATGGAGTGCATTAGAGTCAACCCAAGCATGATACACTTTTAATTTATAAGGTTAATTGATGAAATTTGTCTTGAAAACCAAATAAAACATGCATTAAGGGTATGAGTTCTTTGAAAGTCATGTTTAGGTTCTTAAGATTTTCATTTAAGGGCTAAACTATATTGTTAATTTTAACCATGGGAACACTAGTTTTAATAGGAGAAAAAAGAGGAAAGATATAATATTCCTTGGGTCTAGGATATTCTTTATCATTTACTATATCATTAATTTTAAAATTTATATTAAATTCTATAAAAATATAACCAATAGAATTATCATCACTAGAATAAACATGTTCACACATTTTTCCTTTCAAAGAGAACTAGAAACATCATAATGATATGCAATAATATGATCATTAAACACTTTATCAGTTGACTCATTGTGTAACATATTATCAACATGAGGGGAAAGTACATGATAATATATATTAGGGTTAATATAAGCATTTTAATCATCATTATATTCATCATCATACATTTTTTATAACATTTAGAAAAATAGGTAACTAATTACCTAAACATGATAAATTGTTCAATAAAATTAGGATACTACAGATATGAAATGAATGAAATAAAATAATTTGAAACTTTATATATTTGTAAATGTGTTAAAAAGGAAATAAAAAATGAATAAAACTTAGTTGGAAATTTTAAAATGCAAGTTTGAGATAGAAATTGGAAAATGACTATGTTGACTACATGTGAATCAGGAACATGGCATCGATCTCTTTATAAATAAGGCCACTAGAATTAGAAAGGGGAATGAAGCAATATAATAATTATCATGCATATAAATCATGTAGTGTTTTATTAATATATTAAAATTTTGACCTATACACCTTCACCTGTTGACTCTATCTATGTGATCATATTTGTGTGACTTACTTCTAAAGCCATTGTATGCCTTCTTATTCACTTGGAAACCCTAGATTTATAGATAAATATGAATGAGTGGAATAAATTTTAAAAAAATGGGTTATTATTTTATGTTTTTCTAGACCTAAAAACCCCCTATTTTGAGTGTTGCCTATGTACCAATACTCTAATAAGGGATCAAACTCCATGTAGTTCTCCCATGCTATATTAGTGTGTGTGAAATAATGGTGTAATGCTAGATTCTTGTGAAAGTATGGTGTGGTTAAGTTATTTTAATATGAAGTATGACCTTTTAAATATACTTATACTTTATCTCAAGGATGTAGGGTTGCATGTTTTTAAAATTGGGATAAATAGGGAGTTTTCTCTCAATGTCCAATTAGAATTCTATTTTTTTCAATATGAAAGACTCTTATGTGAAAAATGACTTGAAATTTGATTTTATAGTGACAAATATGGAATTAAATCATATATGGCTTACTAAACATGTAGGAAGACATGTTACATGAATTTAAAATTAAGAAACTAGTTCTTATTTGGTTGGAGGATGTGACTAATAAAATTAGACAAGACTACAAAACATGATACTCCAAATGGCATGTTGTTGTCTTGGGAGTAATTAAAACTAAGTTTAGAGTATGGATCATTCAAGGGATAAGATAAATTTATTTTTAATTATGAATATAAATATTTTGAGATCATTAGTTGCTTTTAGGAATGGATCATCCACAGAGAAATTGAGGGAAAAAGTGGTCAAAAGACAATGGAATGAGGCATGAGCTTAGTGCATAAAAGGGTGGTCAAAAATATATTGTTTCATCTTAAATTTAAATTTAGGTGTCTAAATTTTCTCCTATTTTAATTTATTAATATATAAAAATTTAAATTATTAGAGTAAAAGTAGAATTCTTACCTAAACTTACCTATGAATAATAGTCTCATTTGTAGGTAACAACATTGAGTTGTTCTTCACGTAGAACCTAAAATGAAACATATATAAAATCAATCCTTACTTAAGATAAAATAAAAAAGTAAGGACTATAAAACATATATAAAATAACAATGAATAAATACACCTAATTGGGTATGTAAACCATTGTGTTTTCTTGTGAAAAATTTTTGATTGGAGGGGGTAGGACCTTTAGATATTTCTTCATCATTCATGAACTAAGATTAGAATATGCATGCCCAAATACTCATTGATATGTGAGTGTGCTTAATAAATCAAGGTATTTTTGAATCCATAATTTCATACCTAAAGTGGTGAAGTAGTTTAGAATCTTTGTATGAATTCTAATGGATTGTTATGGTGAAAAAACTAGTGAAAAAGGTGAACCAACCACTTTAGATAAAATAAGTTCTTTTTTGATGAAAAATTAGTGAAAATTTCATGAAAAAATTATTATGATTTGAGTTTAGTATATATAGTATGGATAATAACATAAATTTCCACTCCATATATAAATTTTGTGTAAAACTAAGCAAAGAGGTTGTCATGTGATGTGCACATGCCCCTAATATGATATATGGTGTATACATCTTATGAAATTGAGTAATAAAAACTAAAAATCTATTAAAAAAAATTGTGTGCTAACCTAAAACACATGTCATGCATGATGCCCAAAAGAAAGCAAAATTTGAGTATTTTTTATAAAAATTGCGATTGAGTACTTGTTGAAAATTACCTTATATTGAATTTCATTTAGAGAATTTATTAAAATAAAAAAAACTATCTTATTGTATAGTAACACAATATTTTTGACATGATTGGCATGTGACCTTGTACAAAAGAAGGGTTATTGGCTAAAACTACTTTCTAGGTGATTTATGGGTATTAATATTGATCAACTATATAAAACCTATAATATTTTTATTTTTAATACAATGTATGAGCTTAGTCTCTGAGGCAAGCCACTATGTATGCCCCCTATTTTGAGGTGAGTTATGGATCATGTGTAATAGTTTAACTTGAAACAAAAATTTATTCAAGAGATGTTATGTATTTTTTTAAATATGAGTAGTACTGATAACATGGAAGAGCATGTCATCATTATATGTAAACTGATCAAAATAGTTGTAATGTAAGATCCATGTGGAAATAAGGACACATAGTGATATTACCAAGATAGGCATTAGTAATGAATTACATAGATAAGTGATCAAAATAGTTAGTTAAATTTGAATAGAAATATTCAAGAAGGGAAGCGTGATATTGATAATGGCATCAATAAATGGGGAAGATGCATGATGTCCATAATGGCATAAAAAACTAAGTAATAAAGTGAAAACAAGCATCATGTCCTTAATGTATGCACATAAATCACATAAATTACATCATACAAGGCCAAAGGGCCACATATAAGGGAAATATTCAAATGTCACTCACAAAAACATAGAAACATACAATAGGCATGGAACCACACACATTGACATATTCAACTATTCATAAGACAAAACATAAACTACACAAAAAAACATTAATGGGGAAGAAAAAATGGAAAGAATGCATTAAAAAATGTAATTTATCAATAGAGGTAATTTGTAACATCATTATATTCATTAATAAAACTATCTAAGAAGATAAAAATGTTAATGTAAGTGATCAATATCAATATATTTTTGTACAATTTACAAAAATGAGGTATGCACAATAAATAATAACCAAATAATGATATAACATGTGTATAAGATGACCTCAATGTACTTTTTGAAGTATAAACAATTTTTATGATGCTTGAGACTTTTTGAATATGAGAATTATTAGCATGTGTTCACTAGAATAATATTGGTAGAATCAAAAAATATTATGGTGGGTTACTATATGGGGAAAACACTTTTGTCTTTTTATGATTTTTTAGTTTGATATAGTGAAATGACTTGAAAATGTGTCTATAAATATAAACATGTAAGTTTTTCATTCACTCATGTAAAAATTGTGAATCATTTTCAATTAAAAAAAATGGAATTTCATTAAATACTAAATATAATGAACACAAAATTACTAATGCAAATAAACTACAAAAATCATGCATAGTTTCTAATTTTTGAATTTTCTATAATATTTTAATTTTTGGGTATTTTTTATTATATAAACTAAAACAATAAATATAAATATACTAATCAATGAGTCTTTCAATAGACTCACAACTAATGGGTCATGTGTCTAGGATAGGAATGGTGACCTTTCATGAATGGAAATTTATATATAATTGTGATTGAATTGAGTTGAATTCATACTCTACATATTGATTTCCCTCTATACCATAATTTACACTATCATAATAATGATAGATAGCATATTGTGTATGTTATTAAGTATGATGAACTTTATGTATTTTGGTAACCCATCATGGAGTGTATGAAGCTTATGTTAGTGCCTTATGTGAAACACCTTTAGTTACCTATAATATCAATATGAGAGGTGTATGAGTATAGAGATTCTATCTAAAATATATGACAAATATTTTTTGAAATGGAATTTTAAGGATAGGCCTTTGTGGAAGGGCAAACACTTGTTTTTTTCACTTTTTGATTAGGTTGGACCCTTTTATGTTGCTCAACTAAAATCTACCATATAAGAACCATAACTATTTGTGTTAAGGGGTATTCATTTTGAATACCCCCAATTTTGATGACCTTATTATCATAAATATACTTTAAACACATGTGAACTACATAAGTAACTATGTAAATCTATTAAATCTATGGGTGTGCCAATAATATATTGAAGACCCCTACAATGGGTAATACTATAGACCTAGTGGCCACATTTTGGATCCACCTATAATGGTAATTTAATATCACCAATAGATATTTAAATGTGATCATTGAATCATATTATCACCAAGGTTATGGGAATAAAATATTATTTTTATATCCAATATGATTAAAAAGTGTTATTGTGCACATATTCACTCTTAAACCATTATCAACCATGACACTTTGAATGGGTTGATGATAAATATGTGATTGAATGAAAAAATAGTCAAAATATAAATCATCATATACTATTTCATGCTATAAAAATGTGATGAGTATCTTATAAGACACTAAATTATGGTAGGTACCAATAATTTCATTCAAAGGATGTTTTATCTCTATATGAAAATGATAAGAAACTAGTTGAGGGTGTGCATTATATGCATAATTCACTCATAATGTGTTTGTTATCTCATAATCTATATGCATATGATTCACTAAATATTTTATTTTATTTAAGTTTATTGTGCCTTGGAACTATATGTAGGTATACCCATATTAATGATGTTTTCATATATCAAGTACTAAATATTTTACCTTAGACTAATGCACTTTTTATCAGTGTGCCTTGGAGATCTATGAAAGTCACAAAAGGCATTGTGGCCAAATCCATTTCGAAGAGGATTACTCATATAAACCTATTTAGTGGGAGGGAGAGATATGATATTTCATTAGACTATTATAATGGTAAATTATATCCTTGGAAAATTTGATAAGATAATGCACAAAGTTCATTTTAAAACTACATGTATTTTTTCCTTTAGAGCATTATTATTATCAGTTGGCCTCACCTTGGAAAAAAATTATTTTATCTATTTATATTGGAATGTATATCATTTTCATACTAAATATTTTTCATTGATAATACTTTGAATTATATTTCTTTAACATGTGACACAATACCTGAATGATAGAAACTTATTAAATATGATGGACTCGTTTAGGGGTGAAATCAAGATTTTCTTAAAGATATATTTTAATTATTTATCTTCCATGAGATTTATCATTTTAGATAACATTATCTTCTTAAGAGATATTTTGTGATAGGCTAATTATTTTTTTTTGAGTTGAAAAATCTAAGCATATGAAATATTTTCACTGATATTTATTGAAAAATGTGTTAGAAACATATCAGGCAAGGGATTGAATGCATGGACCAATTTTGATAAGTCATAAAATGATTGTAAATCATAATATTTTAGATTTATTATAAATAACTAAGTCAATAACCTATCATTAGACATAGTATAAACATGTGTGGAATTATTTCAAATGTCATTCAGGGTAACCCTTTCCATCAATAGTGTAAGCTTTGATGCCAAAAAACCTATAGATTTAAGATATATTGATATGTTTTATGATAAAAAAGTTTTAAATTAAGTGTGAGAATCAATCACATTATTATATTTTTAATCACTTTACTCCAAATGTAACACCTTAGTTTACAAAGATTGAATCTCATGCATAAGGGATTTTACATTAGGAGAAGAATAATGTTTATTAACTAAAGGTGGTGTTCCCAATGACTAATTAGGAACCAACATATTAATTTGTTTTATCCCTTTGGTTTCCCCATATTAAATGGTGGTAGAATGTTTTTGTCCATGAAACCCATAGGATTAGAATACTTAAATGATTTTGCCATGCTGACACTTTTTATTCCAAAAGGGTTTCAAAAATTGTATGATAATTGAGAGGTTATACATGGATTATTTCTCAAAAAATCTTAATAAATTCCACTTTGTTAAATTATGGTTATTCATCACCTATATGTGGGATTACATCTTGGTGTTCATATTGAGGTCCAAGGTTATCTTGATCACGTTATTCATGCTATAAATTAGTGTTAGGGAGATATAAATACTCACTTTGCTCCTTAATAAATGAAGGTCTTGATATAAATTTTTTCATATCCATGTTGTGCACTTTATCAATATAAATATAATTATGATCAAATATAATAATAATTAATCTAGTTCTTTTTATAAGAGAGGTAGAAATAGTTTTCTTAGCTTACATCAAATAATAAATAAAAACTTGAAATGCTTTTGTAGATAAAGACTTTATAAATTTTGAAAACCCTAGGACATAAATTTGAAATAAAAATATTAATGATATAAACCCTAGAAACATATATGGTTAGGGTTTTGAAAAATTCAAACAATAGATGGGTTCACTAATATGTTTTATCAAATTTGGAAAAATAGATAACTAATTACTTAAATGTGACAAAAAATTGCATAAAATTATAATTATACATATATGAAATAAATGAAACAAAATGATTTAGAATTTACTATATTTTGAAATGTGCTAAAAATGAAATGACAAAGAAAGACAACTTAGATCAAAATTAGATAATGTAGGACTGAGAGAGAAATTGGAAAATGATTTTAACTAGGTTGCCTAACTATGAAATAAGAATAAGGATTCATTCACTCTTTAGATAGGGTCATTAGAATAATATAGGGGCACAAAGCATTGTCATCCTTAGGGTGCACCAGTTGTCTATAGTTTTTTATCAATCTATCATTTTTTGACCTATGTACATTCACATGTTGGCTATATGTATGTGATAAGATCTATGTGATTTACTTCTAAATTTGTTTCATACCTTATTATTCATTTATAAACCCTATATTGATATGAAAATATGAATCAATGGAATAAAATGGAAAAAAGGGGTTAGCATTCAAATTTATGCTAAACATCAACACCCCCTATGTTGAATGTTACCTACATACGAATACTCCTAAGAGGGATCAAACTCCATGTACTTATCCCATGCTATGGTGGTGTCTATAAAAGATTGATGTAATTTTATATGCTTTTTAAATTATTGTGTGATTCAATAAGTATTTCAACTATGAATTTCAACCTTGGAAATGTATTAAGATGTTAGCTTAGGGAGACTAGGGTTGTATGTATTCAGAATTGGGACAAATAATGAATTTTATCTCATGTACAATTAGAATTCTGATATTTTTCAATATGAAATAATTTTATGTGTAAAATGAATTAAAAATTTGTTTTTATAGTGATTAATAGGTAATTAATTCATATATGTCTTACTAAACTTTCTATATGACCCATTACATGAATTTAAAATTGATAAACTAGTTGTGATTTGGAGGAAGGACACAACTAATAGAACTAGATAGGACCCAAAGTAGGATAGTGTAAATGGCATGTTTTTGTCTTAGGACCAAATAAATATGAGTTGAGAGTATGGATTAGTCAAGGGATAAAATTGAGTTATTTTTAATGAGGAATATGGACATTATAATATCATTAGATTCTTTTAGGAATGGATCATCCACATATAAACTGAATTAAAAAGTAATCTATAGACCATGTAATGAGGCATGAGATAAGTGATTAAAAGGGTGGTCAAAAGTACACTATTTAATCTTAAATTCTAATTTATTGTATAAAATACCAATCCTCATCATGATTACTATATTTTTCATTTTCAACATTAACATTCAAAATAAAAACATTGTCATTTTCACAATAAGAAGAAAGAGAAGTAGTATTGATTATAGTAATATAGTTTGGTATGTTATAGAAAGATAGAGGGGGTCCTACTCATTATTTGAAAATAGATAATAATTATGAAATTTATGCCTAATATCCATTAATTGTAATGAATAATGGATGATATGACTATTGGTAGGATTTATTTACACTTCAATAAAAGGAGGAATATGATTTTTCTCTTGAAAGGAATCATCCTTATTTACGCATATCTTATGTGAATTTATCTTAAAAGTGTGAATGAAATTAAATTTGGTATAAAAATGGATAGGAATACTATGTGTGAAAGGATAAGGTTCCTCTTTTTTGAGAGTATATGTAAATCTAAGATAAAAGAGATGGTCACCTTTAGGAGGTTATTTGTGCTCTAACATATATTTCAAAAAAGAAGGTAAATAAATATCATGGGGGAAATTTAGAGAGGAATCCTTACTTGATACTAAAGATTAATCTAAAAAATAATCTAAAGGAGAATCTAAAGAGGAATCTAGAGGTGTGACTAGAGCTAAATCCAAAGAGGAATATAGAGAATAATCCAAAGAGGAATCTAGAGGTGTGACCAAAGGTAAATTCATAGAGTAAGACAGCAAAGAATCTAAAGATAAATCTAGAGGTGTGACCAAAGGTACATCCAAATATGAATATAGGTGATAATTTAATATAATGAACACTTGTTCCCAAGAGTTAGTAAATTTAATTTGTTCATTTAGTGCAACATTATCAAAATCATAATCATCATTAAGATAATCTTCCATAAGTTTTTGATATTGATGGTTTGTATATTCATTATCATAAGTAAAGGGCCTAACATGAGTAAAGAGGATGAACATAATTAACATATTGAATTTGATTATCCTTGATATATACAAATGAAAATCAATGCAAAAAATAAAATGACTATAGTAAATAAGTAATATAGCATGTACAAAGGAGATAATGACTTAAGACTATAATTCAAGAAAAAATCAAGGTATAAGGGTGATCTAGGAAAGGGTTTGGATGATTGTATGGGTTCTCAAATATACTTTCTCATTCATTGTTTAATTTCAATGTTTCATATCACTAACTCTAGAGTGAAAACTATGGTTTTAGCCTACTAACCCATTTTTTAAGGGTATGGTGAGAGTAACATCCCTAGGTGATATGCTCCTCTTAGCTGTAAGACATGTCAAATAGCTAAAATAGTATTATTTTAGTATAAACAAGGTATCCTATGAATTTTTTGATATACCATGAGATATGTGGAAACTAAACTCCATGTTTAGTGTTATATAATGGCTATTAGTATTGAGGTAAAACCCTCACACCATGATGTCTATAAATAAATCACCACATAGCCCTTCACGACAGTCACTAAAAAGTTTTAAAACTTATGAAACATAGTTTTTAAAAATAATAAAAATAAATATAAAAATAAAATTGAAATATTTTTGTGTATAGATATCAAATAATTTCAACTTGAAGTTGAAAGAAAGATATTCTTTGTCATATTTGTCCAAGGTGACAAGGCAATTACTTCAATGGCAAATTACTCTAAGGTAAAAAAAATTGAATCATTATGTGTCATATATATATCCAAGGTTGAAAGTCTGATTTATTTTAGTGTTAATAACTTATATAAATTTGAATGAGATCCTATTGAAAAAATCAAGCAAATAGTAGTATTTTTTTAAAAATAGCATATTTATCAAAATGTTTAGCCTATTTTGAATTAAATTAATTAAACTAATAGATATAAGATATTAAAATTTAATATAAATAAATATATATTAAAATAAAATATATATATATAATTTATAGAATTAGATTTTTACTAAAAATAGTAAATAGGCCTTCAGATATGAAAACCTTCCTAAAAAATATTTTAGAATGATTGTGTAGGTTGATTGGAACTTAAAACTACTTAAAAGGACATATGTATTATATTGTGACTAAATGCAATGATTAAATGTATAATTATAAAAATTCAGAGAAGAAATATATGGCTATAGTAAATCATTATTTTTTTACTATGACCACATTATAGTTTACTTTCCCCCTAATTTTTAGATCTAGGTTTGTGCAACTGTCTACTAGGGTTGATTGTTTCATTTTGTGTATTGTTATGTTGTAAAAAATACCTAAACAAAACAAACCCATTTTACTACAAAAAAAACATAATAGATGAAAATTTTAAAAGGGAATAAAATGTATGTGAATATTTGAGCTTCCCTTAAAAAAACTTGCATTATCTGAATGTTACCTATATAGCCCAAATAGGCCTCAAGCTGATGTAGTTCTCCCTCCTATAGTGGTTGTGTGATCTATGATTATAAAGATACATTGATGTATATATAATATTAATTTAAATTTTTAAAAATTTATTACCTTGAACTTAAATAAAATATCTTCAAACTTATCCTATGACTATTATAATGTAGCAAAATTAAAATTGGAAGAAATAGTGGTCTCATACTCATTGTGAAGTAGAATTGCCAAGTAATTGCTCGATATGTTTGGAAAAGCTTTGATATTATTATATAGGTTAAATTTTAATTTTTTTTATAACATACCTTTCCAATTGTGTGGGATGTGTAAACAGAATATTTAAATTTTTAAAATTTATCATTGGAGCATAGGGGACAAGGTTGTACTAGTCGACAAGACCACAATATGACTTTGTCTAACCTAGTGTTTCCTTATACATGAAATAAAAAGACTAATATAAAATGTATTGAAGGTGATTATAAGTATATTCAGTATGTCTAAAATATATCTTGAGTATTTTCAAGGCATTTTTTAAAGTATTGCATGCTCTCATAGAGATTATAAGGTAACAAAATTGTGAATAAACTAAATGAGGGAAAGATATAAAGATTAAACATTCTCAAGAACTTAATGATTAAATGTATGTGTCTACACAATAATTTCCTGAAAATGAACCATTTTTGAATCAATATCTTATGGTAAGTAAACATATAAAAATTATTGGCATTGATTATAATATACAATGCAATGCATTCACAATTAGGTTTCTTTAGGAGCTAGGATGCAATGAAAAGTAGTTATAAAATTGAAAAATAAAGAGGTTTTGATATGTAATATCATATATGGTTTATATTACACTCAATATAATGGAGTAATTATTCTATGTGAAGCCTACTCTTTCATACTTAACTGCAATACTAAGAAAATCATGGTTGAGACAAATGAAAGAAAAATTTGATAACATTAATATGATTATATCACTCAACTTCAAGGAGGTTTATTGACTAATCAAAGAGATATAAAATTTGAAAATATGAATCCTATTAATAGTATAGTTACACCTTAGTGCACACAAGTAAAATGAAACTAAACACAATAAAACTAAGGAATTGAGAAAGTAAGGAATACTTCACAAAAATAGCAAGAAACAAAAGTAGAAACCATTATTATACCTACTAATAAAGGATTGATACCTAATTATTATATAAACACACTGTAAGTGCATGATATTAATCACAATGAATATGATAAAAATTATAGAAAAATTGGTAAACCAATGACAACATATGGGGTGGTTGGTATAATATCCAATGGCAAATGTATAAAATGATTAGAATCACATGTCAAAATTATAGAATGATGATGGAAATACAATTGATGGTTACAATTTATGTGCTAAAACTAATCCAAAAACTCATATGGGTTAAATATCACTATGTACATTACTTGAATTAATCTTGACATAATTCTATAATTCAAGTATAAGTGAAAGTGGTCGTAAGGGTTTAAAACCATAAGTACATTAATATGATTCAATTTCTCAAAAAAACCAAGATAATGCATAATTATTGTGTCTAAGTGATTCATCAAACAATTGCATCCTAATTAGTGTTTTTGATTATGATGAGATCATTGGATAACTTGAACATAATACATTATACATAGTTACTCTATGTTTTATTATATTCCTTGGATTTGTTTTCACTTGGAATTTTCCCTTTTATTTTATATCACTATCTGTACATCATTCACATCTCTCATATCATGATATATTCTTTATATTAGCCTCACCCCATTTCATATTTTTTATGTCACACTACTCATTTAACCTTGCATATTGACCACATATAACTTTTATGGCCTAAATTAAGCTTATGTGATTATATAGATTTATGATTACATATGTTGACATGAGCACATACACTAATTATTTCACATTGGGGGAATGCATCACATTATATGTTATCACTCTAGAGTGCACCCTACTTGAAGATGTGTAAGCACACCTTCTCTCCATTTGATACAATGGGAACTTCTCAGAGTGTGGGTGATTCTTTGATGAGAATAAGACTAGGTATGTAACAATAAAGAGATAAATTTGGTACCATGAAGATAACCTATAGCCACATTTTAATCTTACAACCATCATTGACAACCTACAGGCCTAAAAGATCATCTACAACCATCTACAAAGGCAATTTGATTTAAAATTACAATTAAGTGCATGTAGTTTGAGAGTTTTGGATGGTGTTTATAAGGGTAATCATGGTCAAGGTTTCATGGTATTTAAAAATTAGCATCAAAATATAGTCATATACTCTAAAAAAGTGATCGGTAGCCATGATGAGTTATTATTGGGAAGTCTAAAGGGAGAGTTTGTTTCTTGAAGTGTTCTAAGAATAACGAAATTCTTTGATGATTTTGGGGTCTTGTTGGTGTAAGCATAGGCTAAGACATATTTGAAAAAAAATCTAAACTCACCTAAAGTCACCAAAATTTATACTTACAGCTAGCTCCCTTGGACCATGCTATAGCCAAGGGGATGAGTTAGACCCTTAGAAGGACCTTGAAGGCATTAACGATCAAGAAGAAGTTTGAGTTTATTGAAAGAGCATGGTAAAGATCAAGTATTGATGTTTTTTTGGTTCTTAAGGCCTATATTTAGTGCTCAGTCCATATTATTCAATGAAAGGAACCTTGTAGGTCTGAGGTATAAGGAGGTCTAGTTAGTAGTAGGAAGCATTTTATGACTCAAGAGGTTAGTTTGACTATCAAGATATAGTCAAATTTTGAGTTAGAATTTTTCATGAATATAATCAAAACCTAAAAGGCATACTATGGTTCAAGGAAGTTTTCCAATGGATGAAGATAACCTACAACCACATTTTAATCTTACAGCCAACTAGGTGTTTTGATGTTAGATACCTAAAGGCATAATGACCATTTCAAAAGGAGGCCACCATGTGACATTATACAAGTCAAATAAAAACTATCAAGAGGACTAAATTGGTTTCAAGTAGTAAGCCAAATTTACAAAGGAGTATAATAGTGAAGTTTTCAAATGTCATCCATAGTCAAGTACCTATAAAGAAGCATGCCTATGGCCTTAGGAGCACATACATGACTGGGGCTAAGGAAAAAGTTAAAAACATGGAGTTTGATAGCAGGGTTTATTTTCAAATAGTAGGATCATGAAAGTAACAATGTTTAAAACCATGAAAGGTCCTATAATATCTAGTATTATAGTCTACATCTCCAATTTTGACCTACAATCCTATATAAGCAATTTTCAAGCCTAATGGCCCATGTTGGGTCTTATGTTCAAGTATGTTTCAGGGGATAATTGAAATCAATTTATAGTTTCAAGAACATAGACATTAGTATAAAATAAATTCAAATAATATACTTCAATAGGCTTTCACTTACACGACATGTACGAACTAATGCACAATTCAAGGCTTAAAACCTTGCATAAAAAAGTCAAATTATTATGAAGAAATATGTGGAGAGATTTTTCTCTAAATAGTATAAAAACACCTTAAGAAGATGCAATTTTCCATTGAAATGCTCAATATTGATCACTTTCATCTCTAAATATGAAAACACAGTATTTTTCAAGCCTAAATGCCTTGTTTGGAGGTTTTGATGTGCTTGAAAATAGGGGTAGAGGAGTTTTACAAACTCTTGAAGAGACGATTATGATTAATGAAGATCATTTTGACATTTTATAGCCTAAAAATCCATGAAATTCACCTTTAAAATGCTAAAACTCAGTTAAAAATGTAGACAATCCATGCATGGAGGTCAAAATTTGGAGAAAATTGAAGATTCTAGGAGCTACAGGTGGAGTTAAGACCTCAAATTTTGTACACAAGGTTATCATGATTTATGGAAACCTAATAAAAAATTTCATATCTATTGGAAAATTTAACATATTCAGTATTTTATCTCAAACCTCAGCCTATTTGTTTGAGGTGACCATTGGAGCATGCTTCATTCTAGAGTGCCTTAGAAGCTTCTAGTGCTAGGTAAAAGATTTAAAATTATGGGATGACGTTTTCATATCATAATAAATAATTTTATAAGTGTCAAAACTTTAAATTTCATGCAAACCATGCTCACACAGTGTTTTGCAAGTAAATAGGCACTTAGGCCAAAAGGGCATTTTTGAATTTTTCATGGAAAATGACTTTTAGAGTGTTTTTATATATTTTTACAGGTACTAAAATGATTTTTTAAATATTTTTGAAGATTTTAAGGGGCTATTTTTATTTTTATGAAGTTTTTCACTTTTTTTAGTTTAGGCACCCTTCAAAGCCACCTATTCAAATGCTCATTTTGTTCACCACATGTGGAGTTGGGAAAAATGATTTTACTATGTTTTTAGGACCCATTATTACTTATAATTCATGAATAATTGAGATAATTTTATGGGATGTTCTTTATGAACAATTTATAAGAGCATAAGTAGCTCAATATGCAATAAAGTTTTTGCAGGCAAACTTCATTTACATGGTAACTTTTCATATATTTCACATGGGAGTATAATATTTTTATGGATATTATAGGGCTCAACATGATACTCAAAAATGGAATTGGTTTGATATTTTGAGGTCTATACCTCATGAATCATCAGTTTGAAGTTCCAGTTTCATAGCCTTCCTAAGCACCTTAAAAACTAGTTTTGAGAAAAGTGGATTTTATTGAAATAAAATAACTATGAATCAACCTAAAACCCTTTAAAAAATAAATTAAACTCTAAGAGTATTCCATATATATAAATTTAATGTATAGATTTGTATAGATGAGGGCATAAATCACATTTTTATAGAAAAACCATGCAAATTAAAGTACAAGGTAGTTTAATGGAATATAATCATTAGATATAAAATATTATAAATTTTTATTCATCTTAAAATATTTATTTGGTCATAAATCATCCCAAAGGCACTCCTATCAGCTCAAGTAAAATGGCCAGATTGCTAGAAATTTATGCAAAATTAGCCTAGTCAAGCATGTTGACTAATTGACAAAGTTTATCTCATCAAAATCATAATTTTGATGATGAATAATTATTTTTCAGGTATTTTTTTTGTTTTTTTAGGTTTCATGTCTTATTTTATATGTTTCATGGTGTTCAAGTTTACAAAATGGACCTATTTGGCTTAACTAGTCTAGTTAGCCTAATTGTTCAAAAGGCTAAGTGGATTTTGGCATTGGATGAATGTTCAAGGAGTTCAATCTAAGTTTATAAACCACTTTGCTATTGTTTCAATAGGCTATCATTTTTATCTCACTCTTTAAGGATTAATTCTCATGAAAGTTGGAGTTAAGCTGGATTGACTTGTCAAAGCTTGCCACTTACACTATTGGTTTCCATGCATATCAAGTGGAGTTTTCCTTTGAATATTGGTGTAGCATTCCATGCAAGCAAATTTGACTTGTCATATTGGGCCCAAATAATCTCCATTCCACAAAAAAATTAAGTATTCATGCATCTTTGATTATTTTTGGAGAATTAAATGTTAGTGATTGGGCCCAACATCCATATTCCTATGCTAAAGTTTGAAAGGCGTGCACATTTTGTGAAGGGAGAAACTTTTATTGAATATTGTAAATATTGTATAGGGATTTTAGATCTTGAGTTAATCAACCAAGACTAATCCTTATCTCTTGGGAACTCCACTTAGGGCTATTTTAG
Organism: Torreya grandis; assembly: GCA_037957365.1. NCBI lineage: Eukaryota > Viridiplantae > Streptophyta > Pinopsida > Cupressales > Taxaceae > Torreya > Torreya grandis. Next base: position 330,870 of record JARHVA010001265.1, read on the forward strand.
GTTTTGAAGCATATTTATTGGCTTAATCAAGCCATTTTTTAATTCCTGGGAGTTAAAGAGAAATTGTAATCTGGACCATTTATCAATAAAGGAGTTTTTATTTTGTATTTGAGTTAAAAAATAAGAATATTTTTTATTTTATTTAGTATTATCATATAATTGATATTTATCTCCTTTTATTAGGTCCCTTCCTCACCTATATCTCTTTGTCTCACCTTCTACAAGTCATTTGAAGAGGTTTTCAACCCTTCTTCTAAAACATTTTTTCTTAAGGAAAAAAATAAGAATTTTATTGATTATATGTGTGCATTAATTTTAGTAGCTTCATATAATATAAATAATTTAGGTGCATCACCCTTATAATTAGAATTTCATTTCAGTTTATCTTCCCCTTTTCATTTGATAAATCATATTAGTTTAGTTATAATGTATAAATCGAAAGGGAAACAACCCTCTTTATAGGTTATTATCATTAAATAGTCACCCATGATCTGATAATTTCCCATTGTATCAACTGGAGAGAAGGCGTGCTTGCACATCTTCAAGTAGGGTGCACTCTAGAGTGATAACAGTTTTTGGCATGCCCAGTGGGACAACTTATTCACATTTTTAAATTATTATCTATGTATCTAAGTATTATATTCATTTATAGATTTTCATTTTTATATTTTTATATTTTTCATGCCACTAAGATTTTTCACAAGATAATTTTCAAAAAGGAAAGAAATCAATTTCTCTAAATTATCTTACGAGCCAAAGAAGAAGAAATCTTCTTAGCCAAATCCAAACCCTACACTTTCTATTTTTATTGTTATTGCATAAAATCCTCCTATTCAAACTAATATTATTTAGAAAATTATTTTTATAAATCTTATTCCTTAGATGGTTACTCCCAAAAGATATGTTTTTATTGCATTCAATGGTGGAAGTCCTCTAAATCTCAATCAATAGGATGATATTCTAGTTTTAGCTCTGAAGTCTCTTCCATATTTTACATGATAAAATCCAATAACTCATATAGAACACATTTAATATATTTCTAATATTTGTTTAGTGCATCATGTGACATAGTAAAATGTATCAATGAGGTTATTGGCAACTTTTTTCAAAGGGGAGGCACTTCAGTGGTACAGAGGTTTGACTCTTATATCAATCAACAACTAGGATGAATTGGGAGAAATTTTGTGAAAACATTTTGAAGATAAAAGTGATCATCTTTCACTTGTGGAGTATCTTACAAAAAATTAAGAGATTCAACCATGATTTCATGGTGGATTTCAATTATAGATTCTAGAAAACTTGGGATAGAATTTTAGAAGTGATCAAGCCTACACCCAACTATGTTTTTATATATTATCTAAAAGCTCTTAATTCAGATGTGGATATAATGATCCAAGCCATAGGAGATAATACCTTACCTGAAGCTTTTAAAGTATCAATCAAGGTTGAAAACTGCCTTATAAAAGTAGGCAAGTTATCTCCAAGGCCTCCAATACCTCTTTTTCCATAGATCCATCCTTCTACTCCAACTATTTCTTCAATTATAGAGTCATCAAAGTTCCATCAAATAGAAGGTGATCAAACTGATATATTGGGGAAGATAAAGAGCCTTCTTAAGTCTCAAAATAACAAGTTGGTTACAATTGAGAGGCAACAAGCTCCACTATACAGGCCTTATCAAAATACTAATTAGAATTATCAGCCCAATAGGCCATCCTATCAATCCAATTAGTAAGGTCAAGGATAAAATTCTCAATAAAGGTAGTATAATCCAAATTATCTAAGTAATTCAAGATCAATTATGCCAACTTAGAGAAATTATGCTTAAGGAGAATGGAATAATCAATGGGATCAATCAAACAACATGGAAATGGCTCCAATTGGTGAGAGTTCTCATCAATATTTCATGAAACAAAGTTTAGTTCTTATTTCATTTGGAAAAAAACCACCTTCTTAGAATAAATAAGCCTCTCTACCATATGGAGACATTCCTTCATTTACTAAAGTAGAAGTGCCAAATCAACAAGGGGAAGGTAGTGGTAAGGCACCTACTGAAACTACATTTGTGAACTTCCAAGAAGTTAAGAATTATTTTGATCACTTGGTTGCAAATCAAAGTCAAGATTTACCTAATTTTGATAATTTAGTGGTAACCCATAATAGATCTAAGAAAAGAGAAATTTGATAAGGTTCAAGTCTTGAAAGGGAAGCCCCTTTTTCTTCTCAGCCACAAGAAAAGATAACTACACATGAGCTGCCTTAGAAAAGTTAAAATCAACAAGCTCATGATCCAAAAGAAAAGAACATGAAAGGGCCTTACATTCCTCAATTTACATAACATTTTGGATTTTCTTATACTTCTAAACTATATTCAAAGTCATCCACTTCTCCACTTAGTATTATGGATCATATGAAGAAGACTACAATATCAATTTCAATGTGGGATACTCTATTAATTCTTGAACAAAAGGAGTACTTGCAAGAGGAACTTTCAAATCTCACTATATTTGAGAAACCACCTAAAAATGAAATATTAAGTGATATATTAACTAATTAAAATATAATTTTTGAGTCTCAACCTCTTAAGGTGACTAAACATCCTCCATTTTATCTTTCTATGATCATTGGAGATTGTCTAGTCCATAATTGTATGATTGATAGTGGGGATAATACTTCTATCATGCCCAAATCCATAGTTGATAATTTAGGATTTTAGTATCAACCCAATAAAAAATGTGTATTTTAATTATATGTGTCTCTTATCAATATTATAGGTGTGTTGAAAGATCTAAAAATTATACTTGTTGCTTGTCTAAATTTCACCATTTTATAGGATGTTGTTGTTGTTGATCTACCTCCATATTTTGCATTATGCTTATCCAAGGATTTCACTACCAAAATAAGAGGTTACATTTATTAATATTGGTCATACATTGTTTTTAGAACTAGGTATGGAACCAAAGTAACTATTATATTAGATCCTATTTCTAGATTTCACCTTGAGCCATATATGCCAAATATGTCAAATGTGAATTATAGTATTTTAGAAGAGGATGATAACACCACTAATCAAGAGCCTTCTAATCCTCTTGAAGGAATTATATATATATTCTCTTGGATGAGTGGGATTCTGATAATCATGTACATGATCCCTACAAAAGTATTGAATATACTAATTTTGGAGTCTACTATATGCATGAAGAAGGTGACTTATTGCCTAGTATCACTAGCTCATTACAGGATCAAGAAGGAGTTTGGAATGTATTCTTTGATGGACAAAAATAATAATTATATTTGGGATGGTGTTATGTTAGTTTTACCACAAAATCAAATGTATTATTCTTCTATTAGATTTTAGTTCAGTTTTACTTCTAATACTATAGAGTATGAAGCTCCTATTTATGGTCTTCAGTGGGCTAGAAAGAGGGATATTAAGCTCTTGCAGGCGAAAGGTGACAGTGAATTAGTATTCAAAAAAGTTAGAGGGTTAAGTGAAATAAATAATACTCTTTTTAAGGCCTAAAAACATATATTTTTGGATTTCATAGAATATTTCTTTGCATTTGACATTATCTCCATTCCTAGAGGAACAAATCAACATGCTGATAAACTTGCTGCCATAAGAGCACAATATGATATTCCAAATTAGATTAATGAAAATAAAAATTAGGATCAAATAAAGGTTTTATGCATGCCTTTAGTACCAAATAATGATGTAGGCTAGTAAATTTTTGTTTTTGATTAACAAATAGCATATTTTCTATAAAATGAGGCAAAGTTTTGCCAAAGAAATCATGATAAATTGTAGGATCAATATGGAAATCAGATTATGCAATTGAAATAAAATAAGATTGATAAAGGTTTGGTGAATTTATAGATAATATTAAATTAATATTATCAGCCAAGAAAAGATAAAGTGAGTATTTCATCTAAGAAATAACATTATGAGCCAATTAGCATAGCTGAAGGTAAGCAACTCAAGTTGGGTAAAGTGAATACTGATTTTGAGAGAGTAGCTTTCATTTCATTATGTTAAGAGTTTATGGATGTTTTTTATTGTGAATACCATTATTTTAAAGGTTTTTTACCCTAGATTATCATAACATACTATTTAATTGGAATAAGATGCAAAACCAGTAAGATAAAAACAAAGGCTAATCAACCCCAAGGTTGAGATTCTCATGAGAAAGGAGATTACAAACTTGATTGAATCAGGTATTATTTTTCCTATTAAGAATTCAACATGGGTATAAAATATTTTACCAATAAGGAAAAATAATGAAGAGATAATACTTTGTGTTGATTTTAGAGATTTGAATAGAGTATCATTGAAAGATCACTATCCACTTCTTTCCATGGATCAAATCTTGCAGAGAGTTTTAGGTTCACAAAGGTTTTATTTATTAGATGGGTACTTAAAATACAATTAGATACTGGTGAAAGATCAATATAAATATAAAATAGCTTTCACCACCAAATAAGGTACCTTTTCATACAATAAAATGCCTTTTGGACTCTCCAATGTTGGAGCTACCTTTCAAAGGACAATGGATGTTGCTTTTCATGGTATTTTGAGTGAAATGGTTTTAGTATATATTTATTAAATTATAGAATTTTTAAAATATTCTAATGATCATCTAACACATTTAAATATTATTTTTGATAGATGTAGAAAATTTAGAGTTTCTTTGAATCCAAAGAAATGCATTTTTTTAGTGCATGAAGGGAGACTTCTTGGGCATATGGTGTCCAAAGTTGGTCTTTCCAATGATACATAAAGAATAGAGGAAATACTTAATATATAATTTCCTAAACACAAGAAAGGATTTTAGATATTCTTGGGTAAGATCAACTTTATTAGAAGATTCATTCCTAGTTTTGTAGAACTAGTAAAGCCACTTACTCAAATATTAAAGAAACATCAAGAGTTAACTTAGAGTAAATAAGGTAAAATAAGTTTTGAATATATCAAGGAATAAATTATCCAAGATCATACTTTTATAAATCTATATTTTAATAAAGATTTCTTCTTGTATGCTTTCTCTACTTTTAGTACTATTTTAGCCTTTCTTATGTAGTATAATGATGAAGGTTTAAAACAACCCATTGCTTTCTTTAGTCAAGATTTAGAAGGTTATGAAGAGATATATTCCTTTGTATAAAAAAATGTACTTGCTATTATAATAGGTCTAAAAATATTTAGACATTTGGTTTCAAATAACAATATTATACTAATGGTTGCTCATCCAAGTGTGAAGGACTTCATTCTAAAAAGAGACTTGAGCAAAAAGAGAATTGAATGGGTTAATAAATGAATGGAATATGACATTGAATTAAAATTTAAAAATATTTTCCAAGGCAAAGGATTATGTGAACATCTTATAGAAGATGTAAAATAATAAAAATAAGTAATTTTGACAATTCAAGACACTCAACATGAAGCTGAAAATACATCTCCTACAAGCTAGACACAAAACATTGATAGATTTCTTCAAACTAGAGAATATCCAAGAGGTTTGAATGAATCACAAAGAATCCACTTTAGGCTACAATTAGTACCACACATTCTGATTAATGGAGTGATTTTCAAAAAATACATTGGAGGTATACTTTTAAGGTGTGTTAAAACTAATCAATTTGATGAGTTTTCTGAGCAATTTCATGACAGTCCTTCTGGAGGTCATTTTGCATCCAAGACTATAGTAGAAAAAATAGTTGGATCTGGTTATTTTTATCCTAATTTATTTAGATATATACATGTATAGACTAATAAATGTACAAAGTGTACAATGTTTATAGGAAAATAGAGATTAGATGTTATGCCACTAAAGCCAATTCCGGTTGAGCAACCTTTTATGCAATGGGGTTTAACATTCATTGGCATGATTCATCCTCCATATAGTGCTAGTAATAAGTGGGTTTTGATAGCTACATATTATATCACCAAGTGGGTAGAAGTATTGCCTTTGAAAGAGGCAAATGAGAACTCTGTGCTTGAGTTCTATGAGAGCCTAGTCACTCATTTTGGAGCACATTCTACCATCATAACAGATAATGCTTTGGCATTCAAAAGTAAAAAGGTATGTGAATGGGCTCTTGAACATGGTATTTATTTGAGATCATCAAATTACTATCCACATGGTAATGGACTAGCTAAATCTACTAATAAGAACATGATTTAGATTATCAAAAGAACAACGGAAGATAATCAAATATCGTGGCATACAAAGTTAAATACAACTTTATGGGCTGATAGAATCACCCCTAAAAATCCATTGTTCATTCACCATATCTCCTATTTTATGGAACAGAAGCAAGGCTACCTATCTCATTGGAGCTTCTAGATTTGAAGCTTGCACACTAGTTAGAGCTTTTGGAAAGTGATGCAATGGAGGTAAGAATGAATGAACTGAGAGAATTGGAAGAGATGAGATATTATGTTATGCATACAATGTGGTCAAATCAGAAACAAGTCAAGAAGACATTTGATAAAAGAGATTCTTCAAAAGCATTTCAGTAAGGAGACATAGTGCTCAAATGGGATGAAGAGTGTGTAAAGCTAGGTAAGCAATCCAAATTTTATATCCTTTAGAGTGGACCTTATATTATCACTAATTGCAAGAATAATAATGATTTTCATTTATCCAAATTGACAAGAGAATAAATTCCCATTCCTGTGAATGGGATGTTTCTTAAATAATTCTATTAGGAGAGTCACTCCTTTATACATAGTCATAGTTTCATTCCTCTAAGTGATTTTCCATGCATGCTTTTAGTAGTAGTTGTTTCTTCTTTTAAGTTTTGTTTTTTTTCCTTCCTCCAAGTACACATGTGCACATGCTATTGTTGTTGTGTCAATTTATCTTATTGTGTTTTGGTCTCAACTTTCCCAATTTCAATGTTTGTCTTAGTTTATCCTTATCAGAGTTCTGGGTTATTTTGACCAACAAGCTGGTCAAACCATAAAATTTGTCAAAATTATTAGTAATTTGGCTTGTCAAGGCCAAATTGCTACCCTTATTATCAAAAACTTTCCTCATAATGGTCAATTTCCCCTTGTAGTTGGTCAATTATGGTCTAAAAGTACAAATTATGGCCAAAAATGTCAAAAAGGGTTTAAAATAATAAAAAAATGATTTTAAAAGGTCATTATATTTTCTCAAAATATCTATAGTTAGTTTTAAAAGGGTCAACATAGCTTATATCCAAAGTTTTTAATTTTAAAAAGTTCATCTCATGTGTTAAATAGCCTAAAAGGCCCCAAAATAGGTTCTACATGCCAAATTTACCAATTAAAAGATCAAAAATATGTATTTTTCATGATAATTCATGTTTTACTTCTCAAAATTTCCATTTCAACTGGTGGAGAATAAGAATTATCTTTTAAAAGGGCAAAGAGACTCTTTTTTCACACAATTTGTAAGAAGAGTATGAAATCCATATGGTTATATATAATATAGGATAGGATAAGATCATACCAGGACATATTCAATTTTCCACATGAGTTTTATGGAGTTTTATGGCCATATAGGCCCTAAAATAGCTTTCTTTTGATTTATTACTTATTAGCATAGAGTAACGTGCCTGTAGGTTTTTTGATGGTGCGGTCTACTAGAAGAGGGTAAAGATCTAAAATTTTGGGTGAAGAAACTAGACTCATAGGGATTCTTGATGGTTCAATATTTTTTTTAATTGGATTATTCATTTTCATGAACCATCTAGTTGAAGTCAGGGTAAATTCTACTACCTAAAAATTAGAAAGGCAATTATATTTCTTAAATTTCTATTCACTTGGGAATAGTTTTGAAAAAATTCAAAATGTTCCATATTATTGAAGAATTTACCTACCATTCTATGTCAATATAAAGGTGTTATTCTCTCAATTTAGGTTCAAATAGAGGCCTCAAACTTAGCCAATCAAAGAAAGATCAATTTGAGCTTCGAAGGTGAATTATACAGTCCAAGGAAAAAAATTTAGCTTCAAGTTTTTAAAAAAATCATGTTTGGAGGGTTTTCATCAAGTTTTCATGATTTTAAAGCATAATAATTAGATAATTTTTAATTTTCATGGCCAAAGGCCCATCTCCATCCTTCCATGTGTCTTAAAGGGCCTATTTAGCATTCTTTAAGGATTTTTTTTACAAAATTTATGGTTTTTGAAGAAAATCATGTTTCATTTTCAGTCACTCGATCTTCTTTAATGGATTCAAAATTAAGGTAACATGATGATCATATGATCATTTTTGTGTACAGCTCCTTGTCTTGATCCTATCATGCTTCCAAATGCTTATTTTCCCATCTCAACTTCTTCCATTCCATACATCTGCCATACTACTATCTTCTCCCTATGTTTTCCACTATGTTTGTGTCTTTATCATTCCACTTCATCTTGTTTTCATCTTTATTTCACTCTATTAACCCCTCATTCCCATCCCCATAACCTTACACCACCATTAAGGAGCCAAAAATTGACCAAGGATCTATTATTGTAGGTTTTTTATTTTTCCCTATTTTTTAATTAGAGAAATTGTATTTCTTGTGCTTACATGGAGTTTTCCTACATTTGTGGGATATGCTAGCTTATGTGGAGATGTGTGTCATAGATGTGTCATAGGTGTCATAAGAATGTCATAAGTAACTCCCTTGATGGGAGTTACTTCTCTATTCTTAGCACCTTGTCACCACCTTTCATGGAGGAGTTACAGTCTATTCTTTGGGTGCCTTGGCCACCTTTTATGGAAGAGTTACTTACGTGATCTCTTATATGTATTCTTCACTTTGGCCATCTCACATTAATCAGAATTTGGTTTTCTCCATTTTGTCTTGTGTAATTTATCTTCTTGTGTAATTTAAAATTGCTTTAGCATCTATGTGGTGTGCACTTGCTTCATTTCATGTGATCACGTCTCCATTGAATTCACATTATCTAGATTTTGGCAACAACTCCGATATGGTATCAGAGCCACTCCAGTAATCATGTGTCTAGTTATGCTATTCTAAAATTCCTACTTTGATTTCTTAGTAGTTTTTTTTTGTTGTTCAAATCCATTGTTTGGTAGAGTTTTTTGAAAAATCTTGCAAATCCATACAGAAACTTGTTCAAAAAATTACTTCTGAGTTAGAATTTGCCAAGACATCTTGTCTAGATCTGTTGTGGCTTTAGCAAAGGCAAAATAATTTATTTTATTTTGGTCATTATATAAGAAAAAGATAAGATCTCTGCAATCTATTTTGTTTCTTAGATGTTGGAGGGGCTGACTTTGTTGCAAGCTGTTGGGTGCCATTGTTGTGAGCAGAGGGAGGAGCAACACTTCACTCATTCTGTCTAGGCACACAGCAACAGCCATGCCAAGCTTCTACATAGCTACAATAATCTTCTACAAATATGGACACTCTTTTGGTCTGCACCAAGATTCTATAACTCGATGCCAAGTAGTAACAACATCCTTTCTACAATAGTAGCAATGTCCTTCCAGCAGTCCTTCTAGCCACGCCATCAGGCCGTATGGCGTCCAGCATGTAGGTTTGCAGGTTATTTTTTTTGCAAGAAAATTTAGAAATGTGCCCTTTTTTGTGGTTCCACTACCTTATTTATTTATACTATCTGGAAACTAGATGTGTGCCCTTGTTTTTGTGAGAATATTCTGCCACATCTGTTGTTTATTTGTTTTTTCTGCTAGCAGTTTTCTTAAAAATGGTGCTCCCTTTTTGGTTTCCAATGCCCATGTGGTGGTCCCTCTCTCTCTCTCTTACTATTTGATTGATAATTATACTATTTTCCAATAATTTTTATAATATTCATAAGTCAATAATTTGATTTTTTGAATTAAAGACAAATTGGAAATTAGCATTCAAAAAAAAACAATTTAGAGGTTTTTAAAAAAAAAACTTGTATCTTCAACCCACGAAGATGAAGGGTGAGGCCCGGGTTGGCAGGAGTCCAATTCCCCCTCAAAAAGACCTCCTTCGAATTCCTCACTCCGTTTTGAATCCAATGAGTGGTTGGAAGGCCACTTTCTCTCTCAAAACAGGAATTTTTTAAATATTTTAGTGCTTTTTTTGCAAAAACACTAGTTTATGGGAAAATTGAACCTTTAATATCTTAAAAATGGTAGCTTGAATTTGGATGAATTTTTTTGTAAAAGTGTTTGTAATTCAATTATCCATAGTTTAGGCTTGTTATTTGTCAAAAATGCACTAGTTTATAAAGTGCCTAAAATTTGGGTCTCCTGGGACACATTTTCAGTTGAGTCCGACGTCCTGTTTGCTTATAGTCTTACACTGATTGCTCTAAGATGCATTCTCATCTGAGACTAACATATTTTAAGTGTGCATTTGCATATTTTTAGGGGGGACTCAACATTTGGGTGGGGGGGTGTGATTTTTTTTCACAACTTGTAAATCCTTGCTTTCATTCTCCTTTCTACATAATTTCACAACTTGTAATCAACATAACTTCACCTAAATTTAGCTTAAAATGGATTATTTTCAACTTAAACCACTAACACCCTTCAATTATCATGAATGGAAGGTTAAAATGTCAATAATTCTTAGAAGCAAAGGGTTGTATAGGATCACCATGGGTACTGAAGTAGAACCCAACACTGATTCTGAAAAGGTCAAGTGGTACAACCATAGTGATGAAGCCTATGGATTACTGAGCTTGTCTGTGTCTCCAAAAATTCTCTTCCATTTAGAAAACTCTAAGACTCCTAAATAAATATTGGACACCTTATAAAACTTATTTGGGAAGCTTGATGAGATGAGAGGTCATGAGCTCGAAAACAAACTCATAAGTCTAAGTCCTAGCAACTTTGACACCCTACAGGACTTCTTCACTAAGTTTAAGGCCCTTAGATTACAATTGAAAGAATGTGGGATAGAGAAGAAAGATGATTAACTCATCCTTTCTATTCTCACAAAGTCAGGTCCAAGCTATTCAGTATTTGTCTCCACTTTCCATGCCACAAAAAGTGCCCTTGGCACTACATGGAAAATGCCTTCTTTGGATTCATTCATTGCCGACTTGACTAGGGAGAAAGATAAGCTAATTCAAATGGACACAATGAATTCTACTCAACCCCAAGATTTGATAGCTATAAATGGTAAGGATAAGACTTTAACAAAGGATAAGAAGAAAAATAACAAAGACCAAGAGAAGAAGAAAGAAAACAACAATCCTGCCAAAAACAACACTAAGTCTTCCTCCTCCAATGCTAAACCTAAGAAGGAGAAGATTAAGTGTGCTTATTGTAAAAATATAGGGCATGATGAACACAAATGCATGAATAAAAAAATAGATCACCTAACTCATCTTGTAGAGAAGAACAACATAGGTGTTCCTGAGTCCATCAAGTAGAATTCATTTACCAAGATTCTACCAAGGAAAAAGGCAAGGGTAAGGAGAAGGAAAAGGGCAAGTCTCTTATAGATATAGTAGCTTCTACATCTTCACAGATCATTGACTCATGTGCTTCTCACCACATGGGCTCTTCACTAGTTGAGTTTTCATCTTTAGAGCCTTGTAGCATGACTTCAATTAGTTTGGGTCCTGACACATCAGTTTCTGTTGCAGGGAGAGGGTCAGTTGAAATGGAAGGAAGAACATTCAAAAATGTTCTAAGTGTTCCTTATCTTTCAACCAATATCCTATCAGTGTACCAAATCAATCACATTGGTCAAGGCATGAGATTTGAGTTTTCACCAGATTTAGTAGCTATCAAGGAGTTGCATAGTGATACTATAGTGGCAGTGGGTAAGGCAGATCACCAAGCCAAGTTATACACCTTCTCACATTTTGCACTAGATGCTTCTCCAAAAGCATTGTTGACTCATTCAGATGAAGTTAACAAATTTTGGCATGAGTGGTTTGGCCACCTTAACTACCTCTACCTTGAACAACTTTGCAAAAATGACATGGTCATTGGCTTGCCTCGTGTCCAATTCTCAAAAGGACTTTGTAAGGGGTGCTCCCTTAAGAAGCATCCCAAAGCAAAATTTGACAAAGGAAAAGCTTGGAGGGCTTCACAACCTTTGGAGTTAGTCCACAGTGATGTATTGGGACCCTTTCCCAAACCATCTTTCACAAGGGCCAAGTACATCCTCACTTTCATTGATGATTTCTCTAGGTACACTTGGATATATTTTCTCAAATAAAAGTCTGAAGTGTTTGAAAATTTTATAGACTTCAAGGCTTTTGTTGAGAAATAGAGTGAGAAATCCATCAAGGTTATTTGAATTAATAATGGAGGGAAGTATGTCAGCAACATGTTTGAGCAATTTTGCACCACATAGGGGATTGATTTATAGTGCATAGTCACTTACAGTCCTTTAAAGAATGAGGTTGCAGAATGCAAAAATAAGTTCTTGAAAGAGATGGGTAGCTGTATGATTCACTCCAAATCCTTAGCACCATAGTACTAGGTTGAAGCCATCAATTTTGCTTGCTACAATCAAAATAGGGTTCCTCACAAAGCTTTGAAAGAGATAACACCCTTTGAAGCTTAGCATAAAAGAAAACCTGATGTTGAGCACCTTAGAGTTTTTGGATCCCCAGCCATGGGCTGCATTCTGAAGAAGAAATGAAAAGCTATGGAACTTTAGTCCAAGCCTTGCATCTTTGTAGGATATCCAGATCATATTAAGGGATATCACCTTCTAGATCTAGTCACTCATGAGTTGTTCATTGAGAGAAGTGTTCATTTTTAGGAGAGTCCTAGAGACTCAACACTTGGCACTTATGCTCCCTCATCAGATCTACTTCTTCATGATGATTCCTAATCAGATTTAGATCAACCACAATAGGTTCTTGAGCTAGAGACATCTTCTTCTTCTTATTTAAGTTTAGATAGCAAGGATAGTGATGCAGAGTCATCCACCTCTAGTTAGTTAGAGGATGAGGAGTTAGCATTTGACTCACCGACTTCCAGGCCACTTTGGGCTAGACAGACACTTGAGAGTGTTGTCACTTGGGCAGGAGATCCCGTAGATGATAGACGTACTAGGGGGATTTTTATAGAGATCCACAGACTTTTTGAGAGGCATCAAGGGTACCTGAGTGGGATATTGATATGGAAGAAGAATATTCTTCCTTAATCAAAAATAACACTTGGGATTTGACTTCACTTCTTAAGGGAAGAAAGATGGTTTGATGTAGGTGGATATATCAGACCAAGTTTGTAGTATATGGGTCAGTTGATAAGTACAAGGCATGATTGGTTGCTAAGGGTTTCTCATAGGTGGCAGGCATTGACTACTCAGAGACCTTTACACCCATTGTAAAGATGACTTCTATCTGACTCACCTTGGCTATTGCCACATCACATAGTTGGGATGTGCACCAAATGGATGTGAAGAGTGCCTTTCTTCATGGAGACCTAGAGGAGGAGATCTACATGGAGCAGCCACCAAGATTTCTTTAGGATTCTTATTTAATATGCAGACTCAGGAAATCTATCTATGGCCTCAAATAGGCCCCTCAAGCTTGGTATGCCAAGATGGATTCTTACCTTCTCACAACAAGTTTCACTAGGTGCCATTCTGATCCCAATGTATACTTCTTACGGTAGGATGATTCACTCCTAATTTTGGTTCTATATGTTGATGACCTTTTGATCACCAGGAGTTCTTCATTGGCTATTGCAGTGGTGAAGGCATCTCTCTAGGATAGATTTGACATTACAGACTTGGGTTTGCTACACTACTTCCTTGGCATTGAGATCTCATAGTTAGATTCAGAGATTTCTCTTACACAGCCTAAGTATGCTCTTGATTTATTGGCTTAACTTCACATGGCTGATTGCAAGCCATCTCTGACTCCCTATCTATCAAGAGTCAAGGTTGAGGCTAACTATTCTTCACCATTGGTTAATGCCACTATCGACAACTTGTTGGTAGTCTCATCTACTTGACTCACACCAGGCCTGACATATCATATATAGTGGGACTTATCTCCAGATTCATGTAGGAACCTCATGAGTTGCATTGGAAAGTAGCTAAGAGGATCTTACATTACATACAGGGTTCACAGAGATACAGGATTCATTACAAATTTGGCATAGAGGTTGACTTGGTTGGATATACAGATTTAGACTGGGTTGGTGATTCATAGACTCGCAAGTCCACTTCTGGTTAAATTTTCTCTCTAGGTTTTAGTCCTATCAGTTGGTCTAGCAAGAAGTAAAATGTTATTGCTATATCATCCATAGAGGTAGAGTACAGGGGAGTTGTTAATGCAACTACTGAGGCTATTTGGCTTTAAGGGATTCTTTCTGAGTTTGGAATTCCTATCAGGCAGCCCACCATCATTTATTGTGATAACCAGAGTACCATTCAAATTTGTAGGAATCCAGTTCAGCACCAGCAGACCGAGCACATAGAGATTCACATGCATTTCATTCAGGAGCTTATTTATAGTCTGGTCATTGACTTGATATGTTGCTATTCTTTGGAGCAAGTTGTAGACATCTTCACTAAACCTTTCACTGAGAGCAAGTTCATTCATCTATGAGTTCTTCTTGGGGTGCAATCCACATTTGTAATAGCATCATCTTTAGGGGGGCCCACTAGCCTCTTATTTCTTTTATGTCTCTCTTTTGGGGGGGAGTTTTTTCCTACGAGTTTTCTCCTTTTCTCTATCTTATGTGAGATTGCATTTGTACATGGGTACCTCATCAGGCCTAGTTGTGAGGACCCATTTTATATTTCCACACTACCCACCTAAGTTGTGCTTATGGGGGGGTATTAGTGTAGGTTTTTATTTTTCCCTATTTTTTAATTAGGGAAATTGTATTTCTTGTGCTTACATGGAGTTTTCCTACATTTTTGGGATAGGCTAGCTTATGTGGAGATGTGTATCATAGATGTGTCATAGGTGTCATAAGAATGTCATAAGTAACTCCCTTGATGGGAGTTACTTCTCTATTCTTAGCACCTTATCACCACCTTTCATGGAGGAGTTACAATCTATTCTTAGGGTGCCTTGGCCACCTTTTGTGAAGGAGTTACTTATGTGCTCTCCTATATGTATTCTTCACTTTGGCCATCTCATGTTAATCAGAATTTGGTTTTCTCCATTTTGTCTTGTGCAATTTATCTTCTTGTGTAATTTCAAACTTCTTTAGCATCTATATGGTGTTCACTTGATTCATCTCATGTGATCACATCTCCATTGCATTCACATTATTTATATTATGGTAGAAACTCTGATAAGATCATTATTGAGCATGATAAGGAGTTTGTAGGTTATTCAAGCATTAGGTACAGTCATAAATGGACATTTACAGGTGGGTATATAATCAAGTGTGACCATAAAGGTCCAATGGATATTGGAATAGAGAGAGATATCCATCAATTTCTAATGGAAGAAATTAATATATGATGTAAGAAGGAAGCTCTCATAGGGTTAAGAAAGACTCCATTGACTTTTAGTTTTGACACCCTCACACCAAAAGGATATCCTATCGCCCTTAAGAGAAGCTACATTGCAAAATATGTTTGAAGTGAATTCTTAAGAGGTTTTATTTCACTGTGTAATGGATTTTTTGATGTTATTATATCTTTGAGAAATAAAGGTTTCCTTTATATTTTTATGGTTGACTGACACCTTCAGTGATTTCATAAGGATACATGTAGGCTTGTTTTTTCCAAGAAGGCCCTTTTTGATAGGTTTAAGGGCCAAGAAGAACCATTGAGTCTTAATAAGGCATAAATATTGATTTATTTTTATGTAAAGATGGAATAATATGTAAGATGGCATAATAAATGTCAAAAGGCCTTAAAATAGAAAAAGAATAACCTATGGTGCTCTAAAGCATCCTATAGGCCTATGCTTTATAGAAGGGACTAGTTGCATGAATGCAACTTCAAAGGGTTTCAAGAAATGAATTTGGATTAACAAAGACATGCTTAATTTTATGAATATGATCATCATCAAGAGAGCCATGAGGTTGGTTAATACCACCACAAGTATTTACAAGAGGATGCAAGCCTCAAAACATCATGCACAATCCATATAATATTACCCTATAGCAGTAAGGAAAAGTTGTATCCCTTTTGAGATTGGTCTCATGCCTTGGAGGTATCAAGTGAAGATAGTAAGGTAGTGGTATACCCCTTGTCCTTATGGATTCATCATATTTTAAATCACCTTATGAATATGGTGGAGGTACACAATACATGCTATAGTCATCAAAATAAAGCCTACATCTAGTTCATTATAGTCATGGAGCACAATCAAAAGCATTAGTCTTTGGTGGCAAGTGGTTTCTCCACATCAAAGCACATGGATCATCCCAAGTAAGATATTGGTCAAGAAATATTGGTATTCAATATATTTTAAGTCAAAATTCACTTTGTATTGTCATGACTATGCTTGGTATGCACATAAAATCCCCAGTCCATACATGGGCTAGTGAAGGTCAATACACTTTTCAAAAAATGTAAGGGTTGTGGAAGTTATCAATTTGGCATGTAATGCATCAAATCATTGTGGTGAGGTCATCACAAGCATGTTAAATATCAAATAAGGGTAACATATAGTATAAGGGCAACCAAAAGTACCTACAATGCTTTGCATTTACTTGTATTCACTTAAAATTTGAGGGTATAAGGTCATAAGGGAAGTCTCCAAGATAGTATGAGGATATCAAATACAATGAGATGGGCATACTCTTTAAATAAGAAGACTAAGTATGAAACATTAAAGATCTAAATTTATTACCATGAAGATAACCTACAACCACATTTTAATCTTACAACCATCATTGACAACCTACAGGCCTAAAAGATCATCTACAACCATCTACAAAGGTAGTTTGATATAAAATTGTAATCAAGTACATGCAGTTTGAGAGTTCTGGATGGTGTTTATAAGGGTAATCATGATCAAGGTTTCATGGTATTTAAAAATTATCATAAAAATAGTCATATCCTCTAAAAAAGTGATATATAGCTATGACGAGTTATTATTAGGTAGTCTAAAGGGAGAGTTTGTTTCTTGAAGTGTTCTAAGAATAACAAAATGCTTTGATGATTTTTAGGTCTTGTTGGTGTAAGAATAGGATAACACATATTTTACAAAACCCTAAACTCACCTATAGTCACCATAATTTACACTTATAGCTATCTCCCTTGGATCATGCTATAACCAAGAGGATGGGTTAGACCCTTGGAAGGGCCTTGAAGCCATTAATGATCAAGAAGGAGTTTTGAGTTTGTTGAAAGAGCATGGTAAAGATCAAGTATTGATGTTTTTGTGGTTATTAAGGCCTATAATTAGTGCTCAATCCATATTATTCAATGAAAGGAACCCTATAGATCTGAGGTACAAGGAGGTCTACTTGGTAGTAGGAAGCATTTTGTGACTCAAGAGGTTAATTTGACTATCAAGATACAGTCAAGTTTTGAGTTAGAATTTTTCATGAAGATAATCAAAACCTAAAAGGCATACTAGGGTTCAAGGAAGTTTTCAAAGGGATGAAGATAACCTACAACAACATTTTAATCCTATAGCTAACTAGGTGTTTTGATGTTGGAGACCTAAAGGCATAATGACCATTTCAAAAGGAGGCAACCATGTGACATTATACAGGTCAAATCAAAAGTATCAAGAGGAATAAATTGGTTTAAAGTAGCAATCTAAATTTCCAAAGGAGAAAAATAGTGAAGTTTTCAAATGTCATCCACAGTTAAGTACCTATAAAGAAGCATGCCTATGGCCTTAGGAGCACATACATGACTGGGGCTAAGGAAAAGGTTAGAAACATGGAATTTGATGGTAGGTTTTATTTTCAAAGAAAAATTTCATGAAAGTAATGATGTTTCAAACCATGAAAGGTCCTCTAATATCTATCTAGTATTATAGTCTATATCTCCAATTTTGACCTGCAGTCCTATATAAGAAGTTTTCAAGCCTAATGGCCCATGATGGGTCTTATGTTCAAGTATGTTTCAAGGGATAATTGAAATAATTTTATAGTTTAAAAAAACATATACATTAGTAAAAAATAAATTCAAATCATATACTTCAATAGGCTTGCACTTACAAGACATGTACAAACTAATGTGTAGTTCAAAGCTTAAAACCTTGCATAAAAGAGACAAATTGTTATGAAGAAATATGAGGAGAGATATTTTGATATAAATAGTCTTAAAACACCTAATTAAGATTAAATTTTCCATTGGCATGCTCAATCTTGATCACTTTCATCTCTGAATATGAAAACACAGTCTTTTTCAAGCCTAAATGCCTTATTTAGAGGTCTTGATTTGTTTGAAAATAGGGGTAGAGGAGTTTTCCAAACTCCTAAACATAATATTGAACTTATTTAATATTATTTTGACATTTAAAGCCTCAAAATCCATGAAATTAACCTTCAAAATGCCAAAACTCAATCAAAAATGTAGATAATCCATGCATAAAGGTCAAAATTTGGAGAAAATTGAAGATTCTAGGAGCTACAAGTGGAGCTAAGACCTAAAATATTATAAAAATTGTCATCATGAGTTGGGTAAACATCATACCAAATTTAATATCCATTGGATAAGTGTACATATTTATTTTTTGTCTCAGACCTCAGCGTATTTGTTTAAGGTTACCATTAGAGCATGCCTCATTTTGGAGTGCCTCGAAAGATTATAGTTCTAGGTAAAATATTGAAAAGCATGGGATTATGTTTTTACATCATAATCAGGCATTTAATAAGTGTTAAAACTTCAAATTTCATGCAAACCATGCTCACATAGTGTTTTGCAGGCAAATAGGCACTTAGTCCAAAATGACATTTTTGAAATTTTCATGGAAAATGACTTTAAGAGTGTTTTTATAGCTTGGTACAGGTCCTAAAATGATTTTTTCAGGATTTTTTAAGATTTTGAGTTATTTTCAATTTTATGAAGTTTTTCATTTTTTGCAGTTGAGGCACCCTTCCAAGCCACCTGTTTAGATGCTCATTTTCTTCAACACATGTGGATTTGGGATGAATTATATTAGTATGTTCTTAGTAAAAATATTTAATTATAATTAATGAAAAAATTATATCATTATATGGTTTATGATTTGTGAACAATCGCTAAGAGCGTAGGTAGCTCAGAATACAGTTAATTTTTCATAAGCAAACTTCATTTACATGGTAACTTTTCATATCTTTCACATGGGAGTATAATATTTTTAGGTATGTCATATAGGTCCATTTGATAGACATAAATGTAAGGGGTTTAATATTTTGAGGTTTGTACCTCGTGAATCATTAGTTTGAAGTTCTAGCTTCACAACCTTCCTAAGCACCTTAAAAACTAGTTTTGAGAAAAGTGGATTTTCTTGAAATAAAATCACTATGAATCAACCTAAAACCTTTTAAAACATAAATTAAAATTTTATAGGATTATTTAAATTTAAATTTAATTCATAAAAATAGATGAGGGAATAAATCACATTTTTTGTATAAAAAAGCATTTACATTGAAGTACAGGGCAATCTAATGGAATATAATAATTTGATCTCAAATATTATAACTTGTTCTTCATATTAAAATATTATGTTTTTCATAAATAATCTTGGAGGTTATCCTATCAGCTCAAGCAAAATGGCCATTCTACTGGAAATTTGTGTAAAATTGTCCTAGTCAAACATGTTGACTAATTGTCAAAGTTTTTCTCATCAAAATCATAATTTTGATGATGAAGAATTATTTTTTACGTTTTTTTTGTTATTATATTTTTAATGGATTATTTTTCATGTTTCATGCATTCCAGGTTTGTAAAATGGACCTATTTGGCTTAACTAGTCTAGTTGGCTTAATTATTCAAAAGACTAAGTGGATTTTAGCATTGGATGAATGTTCAAAGAATGGACTATATACAACATTTATACTTTGCCTTCATTGACTATATACATGTGTACTAAATTTTATAAAAAATAATAATTCAAACTATTAAAAAAATCAAATTATGTAAAAAAAAAAAAAAAAAACAAGACCTATACATGACATATGTTTCCAATTTATATAATTTATTTATGATTTATCATATATATGGTATATGATATATCATGTTTTTATATGCACATGTGTTTCATGGTATACATGACTAGGATGCATAACATACATGTTATATACAACATAAGTATTTAGATGTAGGACATTCCTACACCCAAAGGCTAGTTTTCATACACTTGTGGAATGCATATATTGGGGAAATATTCATAGGTTACATAATTATATGACCATTAAATTCATCATATTGACCTATTTTCACTCATTACACATGAATATAACTTAAATATACTAATTAGAGTGTTATATTGTGTGGATAATATACTTTATTATGTGTGATGATGTCATGAATTGATTGTGTAAATTAGCCTTGATTTTTATATGCATGATTAATGTTGTTATGTGCTACATAGTATGATCATTTTTTATGAATTACATTATGTAACTCCTTATCTATGTGATTCTTATTTTTTGTGTCATTGGGTATTCATTATGTGACTACTTTTATGTTTGACTCTTTCTCTATGACTCTGCATGACATTGGTTAGTCATTGTGTGACTCCCTTTATGTTTGATTCTTTCTTTATGTCAATATTCCTCTGCTTTAAATTGAGTGCTCATTTTGTTACTCCTTATTTATGTGGATCCTATTTATATGCATGCATATTTATTTTTGTGACACTATGTGTTATCAAGCATGTTTTTCTAATTGATTGTGTGTGTCATGGACATGACATTACATATGACTCTATGTGGATACATCTAAAATTATCTACTAAGATTTTAATTTAAAGATTCATATAATTTATTCTTATACTTTTGTGTGGTGCCATGATACATATAATTCATTTTCTACATGTTTGTTACTCAATGTTTCTATGATCATTACTATGATAATGCCATAACCTATCTAAGTGATGCACTTTTAATTGTTATTTGAGACATTATTACATAATCGTTTGCTTTTTTATTTGATTAGGTAAATAACCAATTTTTAAAGGATATTATAACCATAAAAACTAATAAATATAAACATTATAGATCAACAAAGTTTAAGATAGGAAACAAAATCCCCAAATTCTTGGACAACATAAAGTGAAAATTCTACCAAACTTCTCCCATAAAACTGGTAGAAATTTGTTAAACTTTTGCCAAAGAACCAAAATAGAGAATAGTTAAAGCTAACAAGAAATAACTAGCCAATTTTTAAAGAGGATGATCATCAAAGTATATATAGTTCACAAAAATGGATACCTTGTTGTTCTCCTTAGTTTTCTTTCTTTTTCATTGTTAGGCATCCCCTAGTATACTTGCTCGACCCTTCAACATAATCTTCCATTTTCTTCTTATTAATAGATGTTCTCTTAATGGGGTTCTCCACTTTCTTTTTCATCTCTATTCTCTTTGTAGGGGTTCCTCCTTCTTTCTTCTTCTTCTCTTTAACCATAAATTTTTGCTTCTTATTGTTTTCATCTATTAAAGCTGGTTTTTCTAGTTTTAATTATTTTTTTATATTTTGGGGGTTATTTTTGACCCCTCCACCTTGTTTTCTAGCTTCTTCATTATTTAAATTTTACAATTCCTTCCTCAAATCCTCAATTTAATAATTTAACTCATTCTAAATTTCCAACTGTTTTTAAATTTTGAATTCCCTCTTTTCAAATTTTAAGTCCAATTCAAACATTTAAATACTAAAATCCATGGTAAACTTCACATTTTCCCTACCCTTCTCACCCTCTTCTATAATATTCTTATCCTTCCAATTAACACCTTTAATACAAGGATCTGTAATTTTCTTCCTACTTCTATATTCAATTTTAACATTTTCAACTTAGACTCAACTTTGATCTCTTTTCCTTTGCATTTTTCCTTCTCTTTAGAAATTAATTGAATGGAGCTAGTTCTTTTTGAGGATGCTTCTTCAAGGGTCCTCTTAGAATAATCCTCAATTAGGGTTTCATTATTATCCCAACTATCCTCCTTAGTATTCTCCAACTTTTCCCTAGAGTCCTTCCCACTATCCTCCTCATTAAGCTAAACATATTTCCCCTACAAAGGTTCCCCTATATTAAGAATAAGTAAAATGAGACCTTGGTGAATTATTTCACTAGCAAAATTTTCCTAGAATGAGGTTATAATTATCTCGAGGGATATTAACAGGAATTATGGTAGGTTAATTTTTGTGTTCCTTAAAATTATTCATCAATAAAAAGTGACTTGAATATAGGATGTGAAACTTACCTTCTATAAATAAGCCATGGCATGGGTAAGTCCATATAGAAGTACCCTTTCTTCTTAGTCTTTATGAATTATCTCATATTGAAAAAGTTTTTCATGAGATCCTACTTATAGTGTTTGTATTTATATGCCTTTGTGCCTTCAAAAATCATATTCAATACTTCCCCTATCATCTCTTTCAAAATACTAATTCATAGCCCTCTCATTAACATAGATCTCTAATTCCACCCCATGGAAAAGTATTTTGAAACCACATCATCATATTTAATATCCCTCAACATGAATTCCACCAATCACCCTTTCTCTAACTTCCATCATATCATGTTTTAATTGATTTTTATTGACACTTTGATTTATTGATACAAAAGTTAGCTTTGATTTTAGATGTTATGACTATATTATCATTAATTATTAGTATGATTTTTTTTAACATTAATTATCAATTATGATTCATCATTATATTGGATAATTATTGACATAGTTATATACTTGATTTAGTAAATGTCATGTACCTTTTTTAGATATTGTTAATGTCATATTATATGACTGTAGAAATAGGTTAATGAGTTAGGCTTGATAGTGGAATTTAACAACATGTGAATGAAATAGTTAAAGAGTATTGAAAGAGATTATGAAAATTTATTTTTAGATATGATCAGATTCTAAGCCTTTGATTGTTAACTAAGCCATTTTGGTCTTTATGTACTAACTTCATCAGGTTTATTTTATCTTAAATTTTTGTTCTTTCCATATTCTAAGTATTGATGTATTATTATGTAGACTTTGAATTTGATTGTCAATGTTGTTGATGATTGTCTTTATTGCATTTATTATCTTGATGTTGGTTATGAGCCTTATTTGTTGTGAATGATTGTATTTGGAAGTCATCTTGGTTTATTTATGATCAAGTCTTTTAATACATTTTGATTGGTTGGTTTATTACTCTTACCATGTCATATTAATGAGTCTTGGTGTTAGACTTAGTCCACTTAATATTTTTTCACTCTTAGTGATTTTATGGTTGCTTCACTCTAGTTTCTTGGGCCTTGATATTGTTAGATTGATAAGGGGTCATGATGTTTTGAGACCATCTTGTGGGACCTTAAATATGTCTAAATAATGTACACCATGGGATTGAAATATATAATGATCAAAGGTTTATTGTTTGATATTGGTTTTATATTAGGTCATGATGGCATGACCACCAAGGTTTCCACCATCGAGTAGTTTATTGAATCACATGATATTTCAATTTTTCTAGTTGTCAATCAACCCAACCATAGGTTAATGCTACCATTTTTTTGTTGGAAGCCATGAGAACTTGGGAGAATGTTGAACTGTTATGTGGAGTTTAAATAGTATTTTGTAGTAGCATTTCTACTAAAACTTAATGAGATCATGGGGAACATGGAGTTACTCTATTGACCCATGAATTTAACCTCTTAAAACTATAATACAGCCCCCAGTTGCATTTAGAATCAAATTAATACTCAGTTTTCTCCATGAACACATAGGAGGAAAGCAGAGAAAGGTGTTGGATCAAGAAAATTCAACCTCACAGTTAACTACATTCTTGAAAAGAAAGTTATTTCATTGAATGATTTTTTTCATATGGGTATTTTTTGGTTGAGATAGAAATGTTTTTGGAAGCACTATAATTGCATTATGAAGTCAATATGAATTCATTATGAACCTCCATTGCACTATGTTTGTTATTTTGAACTTAGATTTACTAGGTATTAATTTGAAATCAATGTGCTTGTTATATTTAACTTGACTCTAGTGATTTTATCAAATTACTAAGTTTTTTAAATACAACTCCATTCAGGTGGTTTTTACATTGAATATAATGTTTGGTTAAATTTAAGCTCACTTTTAGTAAGGTTTTATTATGGAGTTTTAAACTCATATTCGACTAGTTTTTGATACTCGACTATGTTTTTATTGATTGATTTTATTCAAACCCTCAAAGGGAAAAATAATAACATTATGACTATTCAAATTTTAATAAAATCTTGTAGACTTGAATTTCTTAACTATGTTGTTTTGTAGTCAGATTACTCTTGGCATTATGGGTTGTGTGATTCTCTATTTGATTTATTCTACCCAATTTGGGTATGGAATGAATTTGATAGTTAGTTTATTTTGAAATTTTGGGATTATGTTAATTCATGTAAATTTTTACTTTAATTTCTAGGGAAGAGATAAAGGAAACTTAATATGGGTGTCTTTGAAAAAATTGTTTGGTTGTGCACGCATTGAATTGGAAGATTGTGAAGAGCTCTTCTTTGTCTTGGGAGGAAGACCTATAAACTTGTTTGCTATATAGATATTTGGGTGGATTTCCTAGTGATAGATAGATCCCAAAAGTGGGAGATTCCTTAGGGGTTGTCAATCCACATGTTTTAAATAATCAAGTTCATAAAACTAGAAAGAAGGTACTTGTATTAATAATCAAAGGTACTAAAACTAAACACAAAAATGCTTGTTAAGAAAATGGAATAGAAATGATAAAATTAGTGATAAATTTATTAATACTAGTGATAAGGGGTTAGGGTATGGTTTATAAAATTAGGTGAGGGTCTATGAATAGGCGAGGACATAGAAAACTAGATTTGGTTGGGTATAGGTAGGTGAAAATAGGTTACTAGTTTTTACTACCATAGTGACCATTGGTAGTTTGGGTAACCATTAGTGGTTAAGGTGATCATTAGAGGTCAAGCTAACCATTAGTAGTTGAGTAGACCATCAGTGATTGGGTCAACCATTAGTAGTAACTGTGTAAGTTTTGGGTTGGTAGATTACTGAATAACAAGATTTAAAAGATGGATTTTGGGAGATGGGAAAGGGTTGGGCTAATTGAAAAATGAAAATAAAGTACATGAATATTTAAAAACAAGTACTTGTCTTACTAGAAGTCAATTAGGTGATTGGTTGAATTAGTTAGCGTATTGGTGGAATCTAGCTTAATTTTGGTAGAGTAACAGTACTTGAGAGCTTGGTTGAGAGGTGATAGTAAGTCAACTCTCAATAAGGTTGCTAATAACATTTGATAATACTAATGATGTTGATTGACCTAAAAAAGAAACTCCTAAGCTCTTAATAATTATTTCAAATGGATTTGACCTCTTAAGCCTCTATTTCTTATAGGCACAAGCAAGAGGTGGGAGTGAAGGTGTACTAGGCCATATAAATATTATACGTCCATACAAAGTCTCACAACAAGAATTAGACGAGATATATTTAAAAGAGGTAAGTGAAAAATTCATGTTTATAATTAAGGAGGTGCATCCTAACCATCGATGGTCATCTTGACCATCAATGATTAGGTTCTAAAAGAAAAGGGTCATTAAGCCCAAGTTAAGTTAGTTTGGTGAAACTGAGTTTGGATGGGTTTGGTTAGTTTTAATTGGTGTAGATTAGTCCTAAGGGGATCCTAAGTAGGTCCAAGGGGATTTTCAACATTTGGAATGATAGGTGTGTATATTTTTGGTGTTTATATTTTACCCCTTTTTATTGTGTAGCTTGCGTGAATGAGATGCAAAATAAAAATAAGTAATGGGTCAAGGGTTTGATTGCCCTGAGAGTAGGAGGAGGTGTTCCCCCTCAAATCTAGGAGTAAATGAGGTAAAACTAAAATGGGTATGGGTTTGATAAGTGGTATATGGTTAGTCATGAGGTGGTGACATGAAGTCAATAATTTGAGATGCAAACTTGTGCATAAAGTATGACAAAAGGTGGTGATATCCAAGATCATGTATAGACTAGGTTATCAATGTTGGTAAAAGTAAGGGTCAGTGTAAAGAAGCAAAGTGACTAGTTTATCATGTGACCATATTTAGGCATGGTAATTAGATATACTTGTGAGTCTCCTAAGTAATTTTTGTGGTTTAAGTGGGTATCCAAGGTAGGAAGTACTCTCAATGAAAACACAAATGGGTCAAGTGTCATGGGTATCCAAAGTAAGAAGTGCTCCTGATGAGACACAAGTGGTTTAGTATATGTTAGGTGGTGTAAAATGTAAACATGTCAATGCTTTCATTGTAGTTAAAGGACCAAGTAAAAAGTGTCACAAATTACATGCTAGATGGGCCAAAATAGGCCAATAGTAAGGTGATGAGGTGGTCAGGTTGGTAGGGGAAGGACATTTCCAAAAGTGGGCAAGACCTAGTTTAGGTGTGCTTAGAAAGTTTTGTTTTTGAGTTAAAAAGTAGAAATTAGGGCATCCTGACCATTGATGGTTAGGGTCCCTAAAAGGTGACCATTGATAGTCACCTTGACCATCGATGGTTAGGAAAAACCCTAAAAATATACTAGGTAAAAAGTAAAAATATAAATTACTATTACTCATTGTTACTTTTTCTTGGTTAATTAGGATTCAGTGATTTTGGTACCTATTTGGGTGGGTGCTTGATAAGTTGGTGATTGATCATTGGTGAAAGGTGTGTGGGTTGATTTTTGTAGTCCCAAGTGTAAGGCAACTAGAACAACAAACATGCTCTGATACCACTTGTCAGGATCTTGCTCCTCAATAAGAGCACAATATGATTACCTTGTATAAGCAACTAATCAAAGAATTAAACTAGAATTAACAAGTAACTAGAATGCACAAATGACATAGAATATGAGAGACAATACACAATCTTGTATTAATACTCATGCCAAAAGGAAATAAAATGAAGATGCCACACTCTTCCACACCTCTCAAATGTATAGATCTCTTTCCCTCAAGAGTTCACTCTCCTACCAAAAATGGTCCCAACACACAACTCAAACACAGAGTTGGTGTTCACCTCCAACCAATCAGTAATAAACCTGCCATTACACAAGTACTCAAAGTACTTCAAGTAGATCTCCCATGAACTTACAACAACCTACAACTCAAATGATCTTACTTACCATGTAGAACTTCTCCCTGATCTTGCTACCACCTACAGATCAACTATTCTGACAATTGGAAGGATCTACCTTGCCTTCCTCTTTTGCTCATATTACAATACATGCCAATGGGTCTATAAATAGATCCCATACTAAACAATAACTTAGACTTCTAATTTACAATAATTAGACTCACAACTGAAGACCAAAAGTAGCCTTTACATGCAAACAATCAGTTCAACAAACTAATTGTTCATGCAATGAACAGTTCTATAACTGCACAGGTGACTGACATCGGTCCCTGTCTACCTAGAGATGACTGACATTGGCTGACTCCTACCAATGTTGATTGCCTTCCTATTCACCCCTGACCGATGTCGGTTGGCCTGACCGATGCCAGTGACTAAAACACTCAACAACTCCTCCATGTCTGCATCAGTTGAAGATTTTAGCTCCACAACCTAACAATCTCCCACTTGGAGATAAATAGCTGCAACTGTACCTGTACCTATACATGTACACTATCTAGTTTGTTTCCTGGCATTGTATCCCTCTTCAAAATCACTCTTGAAGACCAACCACCACAAATCCTATGGTGCACCTCCTATCATCTAAATCACCTTCCCACATCCACATCTACAAACCCATGTAGAAAATAACTTGACCTTGCATAGCATGTGCACCTACTACTGGTCCCTCTTAGATACCTAAGAATCCATTAAACTACCCTCCAGTGCTTCTTTCCTAAATTGACCCAAACTTGCTAACAACTCCCATTGCTTGGTAAATCTCAGGTCTAGTACATACCATGCACTTAACCTCATTATGTGAATTAGGACACTATTCATAGAACTATCCAACCATCGGCGTGCTAACCGGTTTCACACAATCATCCAGAGACAAAATCAACCTGTGACCTTCCATGTCTCTAGAACACACTCATGCCAAAGAATCTTGTTGCTCCCAAATTCCTCATGACACACCTCTAAACTAACTTTACCTTTAGTTTAGCAACTCCATGTATGTGTAACCCTACAACAAGCACACAATACAGTAACAGGATAATGTAGCTAATATTATCTAACCTGGTAAAGAGAAACACAATGGTCAAACCTCCATTGTCCTACAGCTTACTCAAGACCATATACCCTGGCCTTCCATCTCACGTGTCCATTCCCACTCTTCTTTATCCTAAACATCCATTTATCTCTCAGTGCTTTCTTCTAGCTGGCAACTCCACCCAAAAACTCCCATTTGGTTCTTCTCCAAGGAATCACATCCTTCATCCATGCCAAGATCCCATTGTTTCCTAGATTCTACCTACTCCACTTCTTTAATAACTTCCTGGTTCTTGACCATCAGTGAGAAACAAGTAGTGTAAAGAAGGGAAATGATGAATTTGAGGCTTACTTACCCTTTAAGTCCTCCATATGGGCACTTGAGACTCCTTGACAACTTGTTGTCTGCCCAAAATCTGTCTCAGTGACTGATGCCGATCACATCTCAGTTTGCACCAAACCGACGTCGGTTCCATGTGACTACCTCATCATCGATGTTAGTTCCCCATGACCGATGCCAGTGTTTATCTGTCCTGAGTCACTAATGTTGGGTTACACATAGCTGACATTGGTCCTTGTTTGGATGCTGATGTCAGTTTTCTAACCAATGTCGGTCTCTGTGTTTTACTTGTGAGTGATGAATTTTACCTGCGAGCTCCTTTTGGATCAAACCCTTGTCCATATCAACCTTGCTCTGCACAAAATTCTTCAGCCTCTTACATTGATCTTTGTCTGTCATCGTCTCCTTGAAAACCAAGACTTTTCTATTCTTGTCACGAACATCGGATTTCTCAAGAAACATCACTTTCTTCCTTTGCTTACATAAATCTCGATCCATGATTTTCAAACCTGAAAGCATACCCTTTGACTCAAGAACATGCATCCCCTTCTTATTCATGTGACCAAGCCTATTAAGCCACATCTTCAAATCTACAGCTGAAGTAGATAAACCAAAAGGAGAATCAGTAATATAATTAGATAGATAAAGTGTACCTACTTTCTTACCTCTTGCTACAATAATTGCACCCTTGGTAACCTTCCAAGAGTCCACTGTGAGAGTTACTATGTAACCCTCATCACCCAACTTTCCAACAAAAATCAAATTTTGCTTCAGGACTGGGATATGCATGACCTCCTTCAACACCCATGTGTTGCCCGTCTACAATTTTAGCTTCATTTTCCCTTTGCCAACCATTTGACAAGGCTTACCATCCCCTAAATAAATTTCTCCAAAGTCTCCCTAGACATACTCATGAAAAAATTCCCTATTTGGGGATGCATGGAAAGAGGCACCAAAATGTAAAACCCAAGATTCTAGTTTATCCAAAGAACATACCAGAGCATCATGTGAAACGATACCTGTAACAATACCTACAACATTTACAACATCTACTTCTTTAGTTCCTTCTTGCTATCTACAACCAACCAACAATATCTCTTTACATGCTCTTGCTTTCTACATTTCCGGTAGGTTATTCTGTCATACCTAGACTTGGATCTCCTGCCTATCTTGGACCTTGATCTCCCATGCTCGATCTTCTCTCTTTACCTTCCCCTACTTTCAACACTCAAAGCATTCCCTAATGATTCACCTGTGATTTTCCTATGAATTTATTCATTCAAGATTACACTCACAACATCATCCACTTTTAAGATTTTTGAAGTAGACACAGTATTACTAACTACCATTACCAAACTCTCCCAACTTTTAGGTAATGAGCATAAGATTAAGAGAGCCTTAATTTCATCATCAAAAATAATATTGATTGAATTTAACTGGTTTACCAAACCATAAAAATCACTAAGATGACTATGAATAGATCCACCTTCCAACATTTGCAAATTAAATAATTGCTTCATAAGAAATACCTTATTCAAAGCTGAGGGTTTTTCATATAAATTTGCCAAAGATTCCATCAACTCTACCGTTGTCTTAGCCTGTGATAAGTTGGAAATCACAGATGATGCAAGACTCAACCTTATAGATCCCAGAGCCTTTCAATCAAGAACATTCCATTCTTCATCCTTCATATCCATGGGCTTGCATGCAACCCCACCCAATGGTAAGTACAAATCTTTTTGATACAGATAATCTTCAATCTGCATCCTCCATAATTGATAGTTCTTGCCATTAAACTTCTCCATTCATAGCTTACTTTCTTCTACCATTGCTATACTCCCACTCTAATAGAAACCCCTGTGAGTAACCTATAATCAACACACACTAACCAGATTTGAAACACCTGTTAGTAACCCAACCAAAAGCTCTGATACCAGTTGTAAGGCACCTAGAACAACAAACATGCTCTGATACCACTTGTCAAGATCTTGCTCCTCAATAAGAGCACAATATGATTACCTTGTATAAGCAACTAATCACAGAATTAAACTAGAATTATCAAGTAATTAGAATGCACAAATGACACAGAATATGAGAGATAATACGCAATCTTATATTAATACTCACGCCAGAAGGAAATATAATGAATATGCCACACTCTTCCACACCTCTCAGATGTATAGATCTCTTTCCCTCAAGAGTTCACTCTCCTACCAAAAATGGTCCCAACACACAACTCAAACACAGAGTTGGTGTTCACCTCCAACCAGTCAGTAATAACCCTGATAATACACAAGTACTCAAAGTATTTCAAGTAGATCTCCCATGAACCTGCAACAACCTTCAACTCAAATGATCTTACTTACCATGTATAACTTCTTTCTGATCTTGCTACCACCTACAGATCAACTGTTCTTACAATTAGAAGGATCTACCTTGCCCATCTCTTTTACTCATATTACAATACATGCCAATGGGTCTATAAATAGATCCCAAAATAAATAATAACTTATACTTCTAATTTACAATAATTAGACTCATAACTTAAAACCAAAAATAGCCTTTACATGCAAACAATTGGTTCAAAAAACTAACTGTTCATGTAACAAATAGTTTTGGAACCACACAAGTGACTGATGTCGGTCCCTATCTACCTGGAGATGACTGACATTGGCCAACTCCTACCGATGTTGGTTGCCTTCCTGTTCACCCCTGACCGACGTCGGTTGGCCTGACTGACACCGGTGACTATAACACTCAACCACTCCTCCATGTCTGCATCAGTTGAAGCTTTTAGCTCCACAACCTAACACCAAGATGTAGGGAACATGTAGATATGGATGAGTAGCTATTTATGGGCTTTGACCATGGTAGAGGTTGAAGAATGAGGTAGGGGATAATTCCATTTAGTATTTAGGTGTGATTTATGCAATTGAATTTGGTTGGGGAGGTCAATAATTATGATAGGAATGTTCTATATGGGTAGTAATGCCATAGGTAGGGTTTAGGGGTTTATGGGAAAATTTGTAAGTAAAGTAAAAACTTAATAGGTGGGAGAGGTGGTTTAGGTGGGGTAGATAGGGGACTAATCATTTAGGTAGGTTTTGTTTATTATTTTTAGGTGGTTAGGGTTTAGTAATTTTGGCTATGGAACACCCATAGTGACCATCGATGGTGAGGTTTGATCATCAATGGTCAACACCCTATGAAATATGGGTGGCTGATCATTGGTTATCACCATGATCACTAGTAATTGCGTGGGGTACGTTAGTATTAATTTTAGGGTTAGGTTTAAGTTTGAGGGTTTTATGAAGCCATGGGTTGATAAGAAAATATTTGTTGGTAGGGGTAAGGTAAATAGGATGAGATATATAGGTAGAGTTATGGAGGATTAGGTCAGGTATCCAAAAGCTAGGTTTAGACAAGACTAGTGTCAATAATAGAGCCAAGTGTTTGATATGATGCAAGCTAGGGAGTATATCTAGATGTGTGATCATGTGTCATACATCTTTCCTAAGATACACATGGGGATGACTCAAGAGGATTAAACCCATATGGAGGAGGTAGGGCTGGGGTCTATGAGGCACTACTAGCATGTGCCTTGAGATGCATCTATAGTCATAGCATTCATTGATAGATGTGATCCTTTTATGAACACCTTCTCACTACCCACTAGTGAGATGATTATTCTCTTTGAGGATGTGCACTGGATTACCTGACTCCTACTGCGTGGCAAGGTGATATATTAGATCAAGTAAGAAGAGTGGGAGGATTTTATTAATTATTTATATGGGGATGAAAGTGATTAGGTTTGATGGCACATTTGGGGATTTAGCTACTCATCATTGTATGAGAGATCTCTAGGTAAGAGGAGACTCATGATGATGCTCATGATTATGGTGATGTGCTTTGGGCTCTCATATTTGAGTAGTAGGAGACTTCCTTATATGTTACTAGGGGTATTGGTGGAGTTACTGCTTGGTAGGATGGTTTTTGGTTAGGTCATAGTTTTGATTGTACAAATCTATAAGGAGTTTTTGGGTTTTATGTACCATAAGAGATACAACATTAGTATTGGCCTAGTTCTTCATTGCTAAGCTTATGAGCATATCCAGGTGTTGAGACCAGTTGGATTGTCATGGGTTATTTATACTCAAATAGAGTTCCTCATTAGCTTCATATGATGGAGGAATGATATGGATACATTAGGTGTAGGAGGTGGTGCCCATGATTTTGAGTGGTTTAGGGGTGCACTAAGTGCACTAGTGGCTAGAGACATCACTTGGAGGCCATATATCTAGTTTTTGATATGGCTAGGTTATAGGAGGTAGACCCTTGCCATTCAAAGCTATAGATGGATAGTGGGATGGTGAGAGGGGGATATGGAGTTCATCCTATTTGATATGTTGCATCAATGGTTTAGCTTGGTATAAGGTGTCCCAAGTCTATTTTCCCAATATAGGAGGGAGGATTTAGAGGTCTAATTTCTAGTGCCCTAACCTACTTCTATAGTTTTGGATGGTGGTTATCAAGATCTTACTACTAGGGCTCCCATAGATGATGTTGGATATGTAGATGGATACATGGCTTGGTACTAGCCCATATATACCACTATAGATATTAGTAAGGATGAAAAAGGTGTGAGGCCTATGATTATATATCTCATAGGCCATGATGGATAGGTAGGGGTAGCATTAGCTATATCATAAGCATAGGTATATGATTTACAAGGATAGGTGGTCATGTTATAGGGTTAGCTTGCCACTATTATAGGTGAGAGGGATCTATTGAGGCAAAGGGAAAGATCAAGCATAATAGTAGTAGGAGGGTCATCAGACATAATGGCATGAACACACAATCTAGCTACTATAGAGGAGATCAAATATTATGAGGTGATGGTACTAGATTAGTTGATACAAAAAATGTAGTATGTGGAGTATATAGCTAGTCTAGCTGGTGGGCTATGTATAACTACTCCAAGATAGTAAGCTATTATAGTCAATTAGGTAGGGGTCCTAGGGGGACACCCACCAAGTACAAGTATAGGTGTAGGTACATGTGGGGCCAATAGTAGTGGTATAGGACTAGGTGCAAGTATAAACTTTATAAGGATAGGTGTAGGTACAAGTGGGGCTAGTGATAGTGGTGCCTCATGACCATGTTCATATATGTTTTGATAGATTATTAGTGATAGATGTAAACTATTTTTATATCAGCCTATGTGTTGATTTAGTGAGATGTATATTTTTTTTAGAGTGAGTTTCATACATTCTTACATGTATTATTTATGAGTAATAAATGTATATGATGATGGTTTATGATGTTATAAATGATGTATGATTATGGTTCATGATGCTCATGTTTATGGGT
The DNA here is from genome assembly GCA_037957365.1 of Torreya grandis. Lineage (NCBI taxonomy): Eukaryota > Viridiplantae > Streptophyta > Pinopsida > Cupressales > Taxaceae > Torreya > Torreya grandis. Next base: position 364,745 of record JARHVA010001265.1, read on the forward strand.
TATGATTTGTGACATCTTGTATATGATTTATGAGATGTTTAACTTAGTAACTTAGGCTTATGATGCTAGAAAAATAGTTGTGATGTTTTGATTTTATTCATGGATATGATAGGATGTGTTATTAATGGATGTATGTCATATGGTAATGTAATGGAAATTTATGGTTCTATTGATGTGTTCAGCATGAGATGATGTTATGAGATGAATCGAGGTAGTATCTAGTGAATGGATAGATTGGTAGATGACATATGTTATGGTTCATGATGTTTTGCTTATTGATTGTGTTTGTGCTTATGATGAAGCATGGTGTAATTAGTATTCTTAATGATATGATATATGTTCATGTGATGTCATGATGGTAGATAGATAGGATGATGCTTATCATTACTCTTTTGATTTGATATATGGTGTTTATGCTCATGGGGATAAAATATGAATATTGTTGAAGATGTAATGAAAATACATAAAGTAGGTGGATAAAAAAATAAATGTTTTGGAAGTTGATAAGAATCATGAGAGGTATGTATACATGAACCAATAAAGGATAAGAAAATAAACATGATGCCTTTTCATTCATAAGGATGAAAATAAAATCTAAAGTTGGATTGAATTAGTGAAAATAAGTTTCAAATACTTCTTATTATCATGCTTATGTTTATAAATAGGCATCTTGATCACATTGTGTTAAGTAAGCTTATAATCTCATGCATATGATATATGGAGGGAGGATGGGTGGAACTGGAACCCTTTGTGAGACTAGAATTCTTCTTCTATAGGTTCCTAAGAGGATAGTATAAGCAATCCTATATTCATTTATAAAGTGTAGATTGATCGATGTGGGAAGTCTACTAAGGAGAATCTATTATATTTTTCCAAAAATATTATTTTTAGGAGAGTTGATTACAACACTTATAATTGTTTTTATTCAAGGGTTTTATTTATGTTGATTTTTCTTAGGGTTGGGGAAGCTGATCAATATGGGAAGCTTCCAATAAATTGCTAGCTTTGATAAATGCTTTACTTAGCCATCCTTCATTGGAGTGGTCTAAGTTTATGTGCCTAGTTTAAATGTTTTGGATAGTTGTCCTTCAAGGGAGAAGTCTACCTTAAATTTTAGAATTTCAAATGATATTTTAGTAGCTATCCTTCAAAAGAATAGTCTATAAATGCTAAGTATGACCCATGATTTGTTTTTGACTTTTGATATTGATTTTGATTTTGTTTAATTTTTATTGGCATAGTCTTTCTTATACATACTCAAGGGATTACTTTTATGAAGGCAAAACTAAGGGCACAAGAAGGTTTAGTAGGTGAAAAGAGGTTTAGGTGACAATGACCATGGGAATTTGTCTTGAAGAGGGACAGAAAGTACTATGTGAATCATGCCATGGGTAGAGCCATGGTACCCATAATTTAATATTAGGTTATGACTATGATAGATAATCACATGATTCAGTTATGAATGTGGTTGTAGGGGATGAGCTTGAGTTAAACCAATGATGATTATTACCCCTATTTAATAATAGAAGGGATGTAGATGTGAAGCATTGGGAAGCTCAAGTTTTGGTTTAACTTTGAGAGAGGATAAATGATAAGCTATTGATCCATACTTATGGGTTACGATGTAGGGTCCAAGCCAATTAAAATAAAATTTTCCCCTTTTACTATTATTTATATTAGTTATATGTTGATTTTCCTTGAGGATGAGATATCCCAAATTAAATTATCACACTTTTAGGTGTTTTTTATAAGCATTCTTGATTCATTATTGATAGACATGAAGATGGTAAAGATAAACTAAATGATAGTCATCAAGTAGCTCAAGTTGGGCTAGAAATTCTTGATGGTAATCATCTTTTAAAATAAGGTTACACAAATATATGTGAAGACATGGTATTTAGACCTCAAGATGCAACACAAATTCAACTCCAAACATGAGGAAAAAAGGTGTAGTGCCTATAGTGGTTTGTATGCTAGTACAATATGCCCATAAGGTGAAAGAGATGTGAAAGTGCCAATCTTGACTTGAGTCATTGACCATTTTGGTAAGCATGTTGTTAAGGGTTTTTTTAGAGGCCTCGAATTATCCATTTGATTATGGATAATAAGGTTATGATAAGATTAGTTTAATACCAAATATGTTACAAAGGCTTTGAACTTGTTTATTTTTGAAGGATTTTCCATTGTCGATGATGATCTTATAGGGAACACCAAAGTGGTAGATGATATGATGGGTGATAAACTTGATAATATTTTAATATTTTATCAAGATAAGATGAAATCCTCCACTCATTTAGTGAAATATTCAATTGTAGTGATGATAGAGTGATGTCACTATGAAGAGTGGGGGTTAATTTCACTAATAAGGTCTAGACCCCATTGTGAAAAAGGCCAAAAATAAGTAGAGATGTGAAGACTATAGCTAGATGCATGATGTAGATTAGTGTATTATTGAAAATTGACACACTTTTTCACATAATCACAATAGTCTTGCTTAAGGGTAGGCCAGTAATAGCCTAGACATAGGATGTGCTTAGCCATAATGAGTCCACTAAAGTGACCCCCATAGATACCATCATGTATTTCCTTGATAGTGTGAGAGGCTTTTAGACCATGAAGGTAATGAAATAAGATCCCATCAAAACCATGTTTATATAGGATGCCTTTTATAATGGTATAATAGGAGGTGCTCTAAATAAATGCTCAATGGGCATTCTTAGAGAGGTCGGATAGAACTATGCCAAGGCTCAGGTAGTTGAAGGTTTGTTGATAACAAAGGTTAGGATGGATCTCTTCCATATAAATATGGTTAGAGTATCTGACTTGACATAGGAAGGTTTGGTGATGGATGGGCAATGATTGATAGCTTAGAGTTTGAGGGTGTTGATGGGATCTAGGAAGTAAGAGAAGCCATGGTGTCAAAAAACATGTTGGGAGATCATGGAGTGGTTTGAATATGCTAGTGTTCAAATGATGTTAAGAGTTTTGTGACTAACTATCTATAAAGTTTCAAAATATTATTCTTACACTGGTAGATGTCATTGACTTGATTGACCATAAGTTAGGAGTCACCAAATATGTTGATCACTCTACCTCCCAAGGCTAATGTGGTTTGGAGAGATATTACTAGGGATTCATATTCAGCCATATTGTTGGTACATTAAAAGTAAATTTTAAAAGATAAAAGAAGTGGTTTACTGATAAGGGGGATAGGGATGATACTATCTCCCCCACCATGATGACATTTGGAACCATCAAAGAATATGGTTACATGATTGGTGAAATTTTATTGGGATAGGTTTATGATGGACTCATCTAAAAATTTGAGAGGAGGAGGTTGGTTGCTTGGTATAGGTGCATCAACCAACTAGTCAGCAATGACTTGCCCTTTAATTAAATTTTGTTGTAAGAACTCAAGGTCAAAATTAGCTACAAGCATGAGCCACTTAGCCATACACTATTTTTGATATGTATTAGAGTGCATGTACTTAAGTGGGTCAGTATTGGTTATGACAAAAAAAAATTGGTTAAGAAGGTAGTGGTGAAGCTTGGTGGCCAAAAAGACTAGGGCCAGGCATAGTTTCTTGATATGTGTAAACTGAGTTTTGTAGTATACAAGGGTGTGGCTTATGTAATAAATGGATTTCTATTTGTGTTCTTCATCTTGATGGGAAAGCATTGCCCCTAGACAATGGTCAATGGTAGAGATATAAAGGTATAAAGGTTGGTCATCCTTAGGAGGTGTGAGGATAGGTGGAAATAGAAGGTACTCTTTGAGTACTTCAAAGGCCTTTTGATAATCAACATTCTACTTGAAAGAGATGCCCTTTTTCAAGAGGTGAAGGAAGTGTTAACATATATCTAAGATCTAAGAGATGAAGTAGTGAATGGATTGGAGTTTCTCCTAAAAATTATAGAGTTACTTAAGATTAGTCAGGGGTAACATCTCAAGGATGGATCTGATCTTGGCTAGATCAACATTGATTACTTGAAGGGAAATGATGAAGCCAAGGAGTTTGCCTAATAATACCCCAAAAATACATTTCCTGGGATTGAGGTGGACATGGTAATGGATAAGTCTCTCAAAGATAATATTGAGAATGGTTAAGTGGAATTTTGGATTTTCTAAGGAGGTCATCCACGTAATCCTCAATGATTATGTGGATAAGGTCATGGAAGATGTAAGTCATAACACATTGGTAGGTTACACCAACATTCTTAAGATTGAAGGGCATGACCCTATAACAAAAAGTCCCCCATGGGTGATAAAGGTAGTTTTTTGTTAATCTTTAGGGGTAATCAAAATTTGATTATAACTTAAGAATCCATCTATGAGGGACAACATCTCATGGACTATTGTAAAATTAATAAGTTGGTCAATGCTAGGTAGAGGAAAGTCATCCTTTGGGTAGGTGAGGTTGAGGTCACAAAATTCCACATAGACACATAGTCCCCCTATGGATTTAGTGATAGTAATGATGTTTGAAACCCACTAGGGATAATCAATGGGTTGAATGAAGTCAATAGTGAGAAGGCATTGAATCTCTTATTTGATAAGAAGGGCTATGTGAGTATGTATTCATCAAAGTTTCTATTTGAAAGGCTTGTAATTAGGACTGGTTACAATGTTATAGGTGGAAATGGGTGAGTTAATACCAAGCATGTCAGCATATGACCATGTAAATTCTATGTTATGGTCCTAGAGGAAGGTGGAGAAGCCTTGAAGTTCTTCAGGGGTGAGAGATTGGACTAGTTTGAAAATAGGAGGGTTGTCTAAAGTACATATGTAAATATCCATATTGGATTCATTTAACATGGTTGAGGTATCTAGAGGTAAGGATTTATGTATGGAGGAATTAGGTGCACCAAGGTAGGTGAGAATAGAATCATCATCCTAAAACTAAATCATGTTAATGGTAGGAGAGTCCTCTCCCACCAATTTAGGATGGGTCAAAGGGATGGATATGGGTGGCCCTTCATTTTGATAAGTTAGGGTGATGAGGGTAATAATGTTGATGAAACAAAATTTAAGTGGGATGTTGTCCTCATCCTCACACTCAGGTGGAGGGGGTGTTATTAAGGAAGGGGTCTCTTCTTCAATAATGGGAGTGATGGATTGTTTGGATTTCTTATTATAGAGTAGAATGATTCCAAGTTTGTGATTCATGTGAGGCTTTTGGGTCTCAATAAAGATTAATGTGTGTGGTCCATGCTCATATCATCCTAAATAAAATCATTTCCAAGCACACTTGTGAAGGTATATTTTTGTGAAGTAATAGTTGTCCAAGTAAGAGAATGTAGAGGTGAATAGTTATGGGGGAGAGGGGGTCATGATAAAATTGAGTGGCTTGTCAATTCCCCCATAGATAAAATGGGTTTGAAAACTCAAAGGCCCCAAGTGAGTAATAGCTCTAGTGTTGGGGTCATAACCTAGTTGATGTTTGAGTTTCCCATACTTTTGGGGAGTAGGGAAAACATCAACGGTAAGGATTCAGTATTCTCTAAGGGTAAGGTGTTGGAAGGTAGATTCCAAGGGATTAGTGGTGGTTATTTGGTCCATGGGAATAGAGGAACTGATAGATGCCTTCATGGGAGGAGAAGTGATGGCTTCATTTTCTATGGTTGAGGGCTTGGTGATGGATACTTATGGTGGTTTTTTCAAATGTAAGAAGATGTCATTAGGTTGGTAGGTCATGTTCAAAAAGGGATTGGGTCATCTTGTATGGTAACAACCTAACCCTTGTGTTTGAATTTGACACAATGATGAAGGGTAGAAGGAATGTAACCCATAACATGGATCCAAGGTCTCCCAAGAAGAAAATTATACTAAAATTCACATTAAACCACATAGAAAAGTTTAGGGAGTGTGCATGGTCCAAGATGAATGTGGAGGAAAATGGTTCCCAAGGTAGTGTTCATGGTGTCATTAAAGGATCAAATCATAGTTAAAGTTTGGGACATGACATTATCTAGTAATTTGAGTTGGTCATAGTCATGGAAAGAGACAATGTTGATGGTAGCTCCCCCATAGATCATAACCTATTTGATGTGGGTTTGTTTGATGTGGGAAGTAATAAAAATATGAGGATCTAGATCCTTAGGGTGGATAGAGGGTATCTCTAAGTATTTGAAATTAACAAGGGTGGAGAGTTGGAGATCACCTATAAAGGCCTCTATAGGTGGGTAATCACTTGGTCCAACCTTAATAGCTTACATAGCCTCTATCATGGCTTAACAATGGTGAGATGAGGTGGAAATGAGCTCATAGAGGCTCATCTTAGCTATATTTTGGTGAAGTTTCTTAAGAGTGACCCTCCTAATGGATTTATAGGGGTTGGCCTTAGAGGTGCCTAAGATGGTAACTTTGGGTTTAGTTGAGGATGTAGAGGTTTGGATTAGGTTTAGTTTAGGATGATTTGGTGGGTATGTCCATGGAATGGATAATTTATCCTTTTTTTGTGAGTGTGTGACCACATTAATGGTATGGATATAAGGTGAAGGTGTGATGGGAGGTTGGGTAGATTCTCTATCACTTTGAGGTGAGAGTGGAGGATTAGGAATTTGTTGGAAAATGAATGTTGGGTGCATTGGTAGAGGATTTAATATAAGTTCATCTAGTAAAATATCATACTCATCATAGAGTTGATGGATAATGGACTAGATATCTTTTCAATTATTAGTGTCATGCCTAGGTGTCCTATGACAGGAATATATTTGATGGTCATTGTATCAAGCTGACTTTGAACAAAAAGGATCGAAAGGTCTGATAAGAGGTAATGTGAGATAATAGGTCTAAAATAGTCTTTGAAGAATGGTCATATATGATCTTACTAGAGGTGGGGAAGGTCTAAGGGTTGTGGTTTTGGTTGGGAAGATGGGCATGTTGGTAAAAATGGGTTTGGTGAGAGAAGGTTTCGGTAAGGTGGTGTATTTGGTCAATGGTTTTGGTTTGGGTATGCTTGTTTTTGGGGTTTTCAAGGTCAATAATCTAGATATTGGTGATCTAGGAAGGATCATCACATCATATAATATGTGGGTGGTGTAACCAATGGTAGTGGACAACATATGTTAAAGGGAGCTTTTTTTTTTAAGCAAAGTTGAGGGGTGAGGCCCTAAGATAGAGGGAAAGGTAAAGGGAGGTAGAATCTTAGTCATGTGGCTTTTCAATGGTTTCAACCCTTTGGTTGGTTTAGGTTAAGGCTTGGGTATAGGTTTGGATGGGGTTAATTAAACTTTCAGTGATGGGTGAACCAAGATTTGTGTAGGGAAGGCACCAAGAGGTTTAGAAGGTTTGGTTGGTGGTGTAGTTATTGGAGAGGTGGATATTTTGGTTGATTGAGAAGGTGAGAGGTTGGTTAAATTTTTGATCAATTGAAGAGGTGGTGGAAAAATTGTGGGTGGTTTGGTTAAAGGCATGCCAAAAGGTTTGTGTTTGTTGATATAAGGAAGCCCTAACTATTACCAGAAAGTGGTTTGGTCCATGTCTAGTTTTGTGACCATACCTAACTTTTGAATGAGTTTGGAAAAAGGTTTATATATTGGTCTGGCCTTCTAGGTAGTGGGTATCAAGGGTACACTTATAGGCTGAGGAGGAGGGTTGGTAGCCTCATTTATTTCCTCAAGGGATGTAAGTTTGGACTATTTGGCTGCTCTGTGAGGGGTATTTATGAAAAAGTTGCTCCCCTAGGCACGATGTCCATAGTTGTGGTTTGTCCTATGGTTAGAGGAGATGGTGGGTTATGAATGGTTATTTATTTAGATAAGTTATTCAAAGGGGTGTTTGATGATTCCAAAGCCTCTATGAGCAACTCTAAAGAAAAAGGAACATCCTTAGTTTGGGCCTTTGAAGGAAGGGAAAGTGACTCCACCGCCTTAGTGGGTGAAGTAGGGGAAAGTAGGGAGATTGGATGGTAGGTTCCTCATTGATAAGTGTATCAAGGACCATATTGACCATGTGGGCATCATGAGAACATCCAACTTATGTGTCCTTAGTTTTGATAGGGACATGGTTGGGAAAAGGCTTCTTGAAGATATTAAGAGCTTGATTTTGAGGGGCATTAGGATTATCTAACATGAATTTACCCTTTTTGATAAGGCTCTGAACAACATTATTGAAATCATTACATCAACTAATGTTATGTCTAATTACCTGATGAAAAGAACAAAGGTCATTCTCATTGTACCAAGTAAGTGTTGGATGAGAAGAATAAAACTATCAAGGAGATTTGATGGGGGGAAGATGTATAAGGTTAGATTTTAGTAGTTTCTCTAGAATAAAGGCATAAGATTCTCCAAGTGGAGTAAAATATTTTTGGTTTTTTCAACTTGGGTTCCTTTTTTTTGGTTTGAGGTAATGGGAGAACTTTGTTGATTGATATTGGGTGGAGGGGTGGTTTTAAGGACAATGGCATTCATAGTTTCCTTGCTCTTACTCTCAACACTAGAATGGTTGTAACTTTAATTTTCCTTCATCTATGGCCCAATTTTCTTGCTTACACACCAATGTAAAAGCTTCATCAATTTTTTTGAAGCTTTGGACATGTAGTGTATAATATATATGTTTGGCATAGGCTCGAGTAAAAATATCTATAAGTTCAAGTTGAGGCAAAGAAAATGAAAGATGATTAATAAAGCTTCTCTAATGGGTGATGAAATTGGTAATGTAATCATAATCGAATTGTCTGATAGAATAAAGATCACTAATAGAGACCTTCTTGGAAATGTTAATGGAAAAATGATCTAAGAAGACTTGAGCTATTTAGGTGAAAGAAAAGATTGAATGCTTGGTAAGGGCACTATATCAGTCAAGTGTCAGGCTAGATAAAGACATGGGGAAGGTTTGGAGGAGAAGGGCATCATCATAAGCAATCACGTAACATGTGTGTCTAAAATCCCTAAGGTGTTTTTGGGGGTCCTCCTTGCTCTAAAATTTGGTAAATTTTAGAATCTCCCATTAAGGAGGGTAAGGTCTGATAGGGGTAGAGGGATGAATAGGTTCATTACAAATCTAATCATAGGATAGGATGTTATGAGCCCCTAAAATAGATGACTCAAGGTTTGTCATCTTGTCGATGAGCATCTTCATTAGGTTGGTTTGAGGTTTTGGACCAAGAGGGCTATAAGGTGGATAATGTAGTTGATATTGGGTAACATATTGGTAATTTTTTGGTAGTTGAGAGGTTGTCACATTTTGGAATGTGGATGCTAAAGGTTGGGTAGGTGGTATGTAAATATAGGTGGATGGTGGAGGTATAGTAGTGGGTACATACCCTTGTGGGTTAGGGATGTACCCTAGATTAGGTACAATAGGTACATGTAAAGGACTCCTTATGGATTGGGCATGAATGGTAGTTGGGTTGGTAATGAAAGGAGAGGTAGTGACCTTTGTGATAGTAGGTGGTGAAGTAGAAGGGATAGATACCCACAAGCTTGGTAAAGGAGTATTGACCAATGGGTTGGGGTTGATAGAGGGAAGGTTGGTAGTGCCGGTGGTAGGTGATATAATAATAAGTGGAGTCTGATGGGTTAATGGTAGGGTTGTTCCTAAGGTGGAGGAGTCATTGGTAGGGGTGGAAGGTGTAAAGGTAGAAGTTGGTTGGGTAGGTTGGTTTTTAAATGTGTCATCAAAGGGGCTAGTAGATGAAGATGCCTAGGTGGTTGAAGGTTGGGTAGTGATCATGGAAATAGGAACACCCCCCATAAGGTGGGATGGCATGCCATTAGGAGGATCCTAAGATGGAGTTAAAATTGGAGCATGGTGAGGGGAGGTATTAAGGTAGTGTTGAAGGGCAACCAAGTTGTCTAAAAAAATGGTAAAGTTTATGTCTCCATAGGAAAATACCCAAGGAAAATTAGGGCTTCTCAATGGATGAGGTGAGTCTCAAATATGTACTCCATAGATAAAGAGGTAGAAGAGGTTTATTGGAGTGATGGGTTATAATCTACTAGGTCTCTTAGTTTCTAGAAAGTGAGAACCATATAAGAAAGGGGGAGATAAAACAAGAATAAACTCACCACTCAAACAAGAACAATATAATAAAATGAACAAGGATATCAAGACACACACTAGAAAATACATTAATCCTAGAGGTTAGTTTTAATCTCAATTTTCGCTTATGCCTTAGTTTAAGAGAATGTGTGATAGAAGTTGGCTTGTAGATTAGGTACTATAGAAGAAGTATATGGTTAGTTTTGGGTTATTTAGGTGCTTAAAAGAATCTGTATTAAAATAAATACATGGCTTGGTATTGTGGCTTACCCCCTCACTTCATGGTCCCACAATAATAAGAGTCTTAGGTGCTTAACCAATATATATTGATATCCAAACTTTATACTCAACTAGAGAGTTGAGTTGGTCCTCCCCTTAGTATTGACCTTCAAGTAGGATCATCGAGAAAGGGTACGGTGACCACTAGGTGAGAAAATCCTAGTCGGTCCTTATCTCAAATTTTTTGATGTTTGATTAATGAAATTGGTTTGGCTAGTGTGTGCAAGAAAATTTGTGATATGATAAGATTACTATGTTTTAATTCAAAGTGAACTAATGTTAAAACCAAGAAATGGATGTAGTTGATTGTAATCCCAAAAGAAATTTTAGTCTCAATTATGAGCACAAATAGAGAGAAGAGCATACAAATGTAAAGAAAATGTGAGTAAAGACTCTAGGTCCCACCAGGCATGCCAAAATGTTTCATGTAAATTTTCACTTTAAGTTCTAGGGAAGAGATAAAAGAAACTCAATACGGGTGTGGTTAAAAAACCTATTTGGTTGTGTGTGCATTGAATCAGAAGATTGTGAAGAGCTCCTCTTTATTTTGGGAGGAAGACCTATAGATAAGAAAACACTAAATCAAACTTATTTGTTAGATAGATAGTTGGGTGGATTGCCTAGTGATAGCTAGATATTAGAAGTGGGAGCTTCCTTAGGGTCTATTAACCCACATGTTTTAAATAATTAAGCTCAAAAAACTAGAAAGAAGGTACTTTCATTAATAATCAAAAGGTACTAAAACTAAACATAAGAATTTTTGTTAAGAAAATAGACTAGAAATGATCAAATTAGTGATAAAATGATTAATAATAGTACTAAGGGGTTGGGATATGGTTTATAAAATTAGGTGGGGGTCTATGAATAGGTAGGGACATAGAAAACAAGATTTGGTTGGGTGTATGTAGGTGAAAATAGGTTACTAGTTTTCACTACCATAATTACCATCAATGGTTTGGGTAACCGTTAATGGTTAAGGTGACTATTGGTTGTCAAGATGACCATTGGTGGTTGAGTAGACCATCAGTAGTTGGGTCAATCATTAGTGATTACTATGTAAGTTATAGGTTATTATATTAATGAATAACGAGATCTAAAAGATGGATTTGGGAGATGGGCAAGGGTTAGGCTGATTACAAAATGGAAATAAAGTATGTGAATATTGAAAAATAAGTACTTGTCTTAATGAAAGTTGATTGGGTGAGTTGTTTAAGTATTTATCCAATTGGTGGAATATAGCTTGATTTTGTTAGAGTAACAATACTTGAGAGCTTGGTTGAGAGGTGATGGTGGGTTAGCTCTCAATAAGGTTGTTGATAATGCTTGATAATGCTAATGATGTTGATTGACCTAAAAAATAAAATACTAAGCTCTTGATAAATATTACAAATGGATTTGACCTCCTAGGCCTCTCTCTCTTATAAGCACAAGAGAGAGGTGGGAGTGAAGGCATAACTAGGCCATCTAAATATAATACGTCCATATAAATACTCACAACAAGAATTAGATGAGCTATTTTTAGAAGAGGTCAATGAAACTTGCATGTTTCTCATTGAGGAGGTGCATCATGACCATCAATGGTTAGGGGTTACCATGGGTGACCTTCAACAGTCAGGTTTTAGAGGAAAAAGGTCTTGAAGGCCAAGTTAAGTCAGTGTGGTGAAACTAAGTTTAGATGGGTTTGGTTAATCCTGATTGGTGTGGATTGGTCCTAAGGGGGTCTTAGGTAGGTCCAAGGGGATTTTCAATACTTGAAATCATAGGTGTGTAATTTTTTAGTGTTTACATATACTATGGTTTCCTATTAAGGCATGATTCTTAACTTAACATGATCATGTTTTTTTGGTAAGCATGAATTGATGGTTATTTTTTTGTGCAATTTCTTGAGGTTCTACCAACTAAATGTGTTGTAGTCATTTAGTGCCTTGGACTATGTTTTTATTTATCTTACATATTTCATTTGTGATTTCCCCTTTGTTGTAATGATCATTTTGACTAATTTATTAGTTTGAGTTTCCATTTTTTGTGTGTTTGGAAATAGAAGTAAAAATTTTTAGGTTTGAATGTGTTTTTTTTAAAGTATTAATCAATGTTCCAAGATTCTTCATTATGTTGAGTTAAGGAACTTGAGTTTTTTACAAGTATTTCAATTTGGTCTTAATTTATTAAAACTAGTATTAATTAATTTCCATGAATATCAAAATATATTATAATGGGATTTCTTAAAGCTTCTTATATTAATTGTGAATGGATGTTTTCCTTTTTATCTTAGATGGAAACTATTGATGAATTTGGGCAATTGTCCTTTTGGTTTTACATTTCAAAGATCGTTAACTCTTGATGATTGTTTTTTGGTTTTATCAAGTTATAATTATTAAAAATAAACTTATGTCTTAAAATATATTTCATACTCTTGACCTTTGATAAATACCCATTTTCCTAACTCTACCATCCAACTGATGGATGGGGTGGATAGGGCCACCAATGGAGGTATCATTATGCTGGAAGGGTGGGGTTTTCCCCCTTTTTTCATAATGATTCCTTTTATTTCATATTGATCTATGTTCATGGAATGTTTGTGTATGAATGGGTTGTTGGTTTATATCCCACTTTTTAGTGTTTCCTTATAGATTTTTATATAAAACAATGTAGATGTTATATCTAATCTTTAAGATATATATTTATATATTAGTGAAAATTATATCAACCAAATAATGTGTATAATTTTAATGTTAAGATTTGATGATTATTATTTTATTAATGGTTGAGTTGATTCATAATTTATCAATGATGTAGCATAATTTTGTGTTTTTGAATCTATTTATATGCACTTAAATTTTATCACTTTATTTGTTGACACTAGCATCACTAATTTCATTTAATAATCATTAATATTTACCAAATTCATCTAATTCATCATTACTAATCCCTTTTTAATAATTTTTATAACATTACCTTATCATGCTAACATTATTCCTACCCCACAAGTTAATTAATCCTTCTTATAATATGTCATTGATCATTTAATCTTATCCTAACCATACTTATCCATTATATGGGTATTGAAAGTTCCCATGTCTTACCTATCACATCCTAAAATTCTAATTCCCTCATCACATTCTATCATATTAAAATTCCACCTAGCACTCATTTATCCTTCCCTTAATCATCATTAAGTCCCCTAATGAATTCTAGATCTCTCCAACTCTAGAATATTCCTCCATTCTCTCCATCCTCTCTAGAAACCTATAAATCTAGAGGCTTCTTGGGAATTTTTAATTCCCATTTATTCCCTCCACTAATTATATTTAAATATATCCACTCCTACACTTTGAATTAAACTATTAAATCCATAAGCCTCCATGTCAATCTTATGTTCAAATCCATGAACAATTACTAGTCTATTAATGAAAATATTGTCAAAATATAATTAAATGCTATTAAAAATATGATTTTATCCATAACAATCCAACATCAATAGTCATTATTCATTATTATTTAATCTTATTTGGATCATTTAGATTTATATATACTATGTTGGTTTTAATGTTGATTTATTTGAAGTGTGATCTATTAGCTCCAAATTTATGAAGTAAGTTATAGATTTGGGTGATTTTTATATAATTTTCATATCATAATCAATTTATCAAATGTATCATCAGAGTTAACACAAGTCTTATATGAATCAATATCATGTCCTACACTAGTATATGAATTAGATACCATGTCATAAATATCACCCTTAATTGATGTTGTAGACCATAACCATGCATACATTTTTTAGGATACCTCCAATTCAGATGTCAACCAATCAAAATGCATATATTTTTATCCCAACCAAGATGATGTATTCATAAAAAATTTATTAAAATATTTATCTATTGATGATATTTAGAGTGGATCTAATCCTACATCAGATGCATGTCTTATAACTAGTCTTAGTGATCCTATTGTTGATCTTGAGGATATTTTCTTTGATGTCAAGACTGGGTATCCTAAGAACCCTTATAAGGATCATGCTCCCCCACCACCACTCATTGACCTCATCCTACCATATTCACCACCTTCATCAATCATAGATCCTTTTCTTCCCATCAATGATCATTTAATCACCTTCCTCCATAGGGATGAACAAGTATATACATCATTGGACTCTTCCCCAATTAACATAACATGTGACATAAATATAAAGATCTAAAACCATATTAGAAAATTCATACATTAGGATAAAATCACCTTTGATATAGTAAGTCAAAATCAAGAAAAGTTAAAGCATCAACCTAATAAAAAAGTATCCTCCCCTAGCAAAACCATTTTTAAGGCACTAAGGAACCTTTAAAGTCAAAATAATCACCATCTAGCAATCTCATCTATTTAAGCCCAATGTCTAACACCAAAGGACAATCAAAATATAATCAAGTCTAAAGATAAATAAATGTCAAAGTAGTATCATTATGGATAATAATATTTCAAATAATTAGATCAAAAAAGAACCACAAAGTCAAATAACCTTTATCTATTGTAGCCTTTTTTCAAAAGGAATCAATAAAATATGAAACATACAATCAAAATCTAATGAAGTCTAACACCAAAGGACAATAAAAATATAATCAAGTCTAAAGATAAAAAAATGTCAAAGTAGTATCATTATGGATAATACTATTTCAAATAATTAGATTAAAAAAGAACCACAAAGTCAAATAATCTTTATCTATTATAGCCTTTTTTCAAATGGAATCAATAAAATATGAAACATACAACATGTCCAGTAGTGTGTGAAATCAGTAGTCTCAATTTTAAATCACCCATCACACCTTCCTATCATGATATTATAATTCATTCAAGTCCCATTCATCATGATTAATTCTAAACCCTAAATCCATCCTTTCCACACCTCACAAACTTGGGCATCATTGTCTCTTATATGGGTGAAGAAGACACTTGGTCTAGATGTCTACAGGGGTCTAAATCTAGATTCAATGAAGGTCACAAATACATTAGTTAATATAACATTGACAATGGTCCTAGCATCACAAATATCCAAAATAGGTGTTAGATAAATATTCATAAAGCATATACATCATGCATCTTTTTCACCTCTAATAAATCAAGATGTTAAAAAAATAAAAAAATCATTTAGCTAATGGTGAAAATTGGCCTTTTAATTCCTTAGGCAAGTACCTTGATGAAAATTGGATTCTATCATCATGGTAAAATAGTTTATTATTTGCATTGTATCTTAATATTTGGGGGCAAAATTCATCCCTTGTCAATCCCATCCATGTCATCCTTATCTATTTTATCCCTTGATCCATTGCTCCTACCCATCATCTACCATCATATCTTGCATCCTATTATTCCCATCTTTCTTTTAGTCTTTAACTTTGTAAAGGAGTGGAAGAAGTCTTTGGATTTTCTAAAATCATCTTGGCATATCCTCTAATGGACACTAAAGTAACTAGATATCTAGTTCCTTCATGATGTGGTTGTTGGCAATCCCTAGATCATTCTTCCTTGGTCCTCATCCCATTTTTAGCATCATAATCATAATTTTATCATCCCATACATTATTACATCCATCCTTTCTTGGTTTATAGTCTTGGTATTCCCTTTCTAGTAACCCCATTTGTATAGTGTACATATATATTCTCAAAAGACCTAAAAATTGAAATATTCCCAAAAAACCTAAAAATCATAAATTCCTCAAAATCCTAAAACATCTATGTCATCTTGTATTACATAATAAATATACCATTTATCCTATCTAATTTCTTATATATCTATCATCTTTTCATCTTTCCTTGTCTTGACATCCTAGTCATCTTGTCTTATGTCTTCCATAGCCTTATCCTAATCATACTCCCTAGTCTAATCCAAATGTATAACCTTATCCAAGTTTATAACATTAATATAAACTCACATCATCATGAATAACTTAGTCTAACCCATCACATGATCAATCATCTAATTGTCTCTCATTAGGACAATAGACAAGACACGTCTTTGTGTATTTACTTGTGTATGTTACTTGTATTCTCTATGTTGTTTGACTTATTTACATGTATTTTATCATGTATATATCTTAAAATGTTTTTTTTATTGTCTATGTTTACCTTTTTTATTAGTAATTTTCTTATTCTTGCGACATGTCTCTTTTATCAAGGGTGAAATGAATGATGATGCTATGACGGAGCCAAAAAATCTATAATAATGATTTTGGGTGCCTTATGTAGATTTCATCATTTGCCCCCTTTATATTTATGTATTTTGGCACAATTTCCTCTTGGTCATACTTATATCATGGTTCATACTACTTGGTGTTATATTTACATCAAATTTATTAGACTATGATGATACATGTTACAAAAATGATGTTTTGACAATGGATTACACTCATCATTTATCCTATCCTCTATCACCTACCTAAAAATCTAATAATATTTATCCCATCATCAATTAGATCATCACAATCAACTCATATATTATCCAATAATTCCCACAATCTATTTATCATCCCATCTATATTCTCTAGTTACTAATACATCATATATCTAGTCATCAACATCTAACATCTCATCTCCCATCATTTCTCTCGATCCTCTATCTTCATTTCTAACATCTAAGTTACATCCTATATCTAAAAAATAACATGTCTAATATTCATTTTCATCCTCCTCATCTAGTCTATCTTTTCATTTATCTAGTCTAAACTACATTGGCCTAAGGTTTTTTTAGAGAATATAGGTAATGGTCAGTCACATGGTGTGACTGAGGTCATCTCAAACACTCTCTCCTCTTTCATCATCAAATATATCTAGTACTTCATCATACATGTGTATTTAATTAGTTAAATATTTGATATATAATATCTTTCATTAATTAATCAATCTATTGGTCAATCACCATCCCTGTTATCATCTCCCTAATCTTTTTGTCAATCACCCACACCTGTTGATTAGAATGATAAATCACAACATCCATATTTTATTCCATCAATCATCCATTATTATTTGTTAATTAATCATTTAAATTTTAAAATTCCTTTTTTTATTGAGGCATGGCTAGGACTGCAACTTTATTGTTTTTCACTCCCTTGCATTTTTCCTTACTAGGGGAATCATCACTATTAATAACATTATGGATCATTGATCCAATGAATTGATATATAATTATTCCCCTTAATATTTTGGTCACTCAATCATAATTTTTATTCTCTCTCATCTCCTTCATCATACCATTTGACTTTAGATTTGATTTACACTCATAATTAATCTTATCAAACAATTATCTTATTTAGGCTAGATTCTCTTCCTAAAAGTGTCCTTACTTAGGATATGATCAAATATCATGGCCTTTATCCTCTTGGTCTACATCTCTCCTTATCATGTGTTTTTACTTGGGATAAGTTTAAATCTTGTGACCCCTATCATCTTGGTTTACAAATCTCCATTACATGTGTCTTTTCCTTGGATATGTCAAAATTTATGACCTTTTATCATCATCTTGCTATGTTTGATCCCCCCTTGGTATGTGTTAACAACTATGACACAATCATTTATACTCCTTGTGCATAGGTATTTCCAGGAGCATCATCACTTTATATCTCACATCTCATGTCAAGTTAGTTTTCTTCATCATCAATCCCCTATATATCATCCTAACCCCTTATCTTTTTGCACATCCCACCCTTTGTTTCCTATTTTGAATGGTCATCCACCTCCTTCCACATGTCCCCTTGAGGTGGCATAATGAGTCCACTAACATAAATTAATAACATTCATCCATGAGTGTCTTTCTTATTTTAAAGACCATTACTCCTTCCAATTCATCCACTTAAAATTACCTTTCAAAGAGGGGTAAAATTTATGAACTTAAATTTGATCGCTTTATTTATTGACACTAGCATCACTATTTTTTTAATAATCACTAATCTCTACCAAATTCATAAAATTCATCATTACTAATCCAATTATAATCATTTATCTAACATTCCCTCATCATTTTAACCTTATTCCTACTCCACAAGTCAATTAATACTTCTTCTACTATTCCATTTATCATTTAATATTATCCTAACCCCACTTATCCATTATATGGGTATTTAAAATTCCTATGTCCTACCTACCTACTCTTATGATTTATTATAATATTAATCCCCTAATCATGTCCTATCATATTATAATATAACCTAACACTTATTTAACCTCCCCTTAATCCTAATTAAGTCCCCTAATGAATTCTAAAGCTCTACAACTCTAAAATCTTCCTCCATTCTCTCCATCCTCTCTAGAAATCTCTAAATCTAGAGGCTTCCTATGAATTTTTTAATTTCCATTTATTGTCTCTACTTATTATATTTAAATAAAACCAATCCTCTAATTTTAATTCAACTAGTAAATCCATAAACCTCCATGTCAATCTTATGACCAAATCCTTGAATCAATCACTAGTCTATTAATCAAGATATTGTCAAAAGCTATTTACACGCTATCAAAAATCCGAGTCTATCCATAGCAATCCAACATCAATAGTCATTAATATTTAGTATTTTAGTGTTGAATATCATTTGGATCATTTAGATTTATATTTATAATGTTGGTTTTAATGTATATTTGTGTTCATTGTGATCTATTGGCTCCGAATTAATGAAGTAGATTTTAGATTGGGATGATTTTGATATAATTTGCATACCATAATAAATTTATATAATTTATCATCTCACACTATTAATTAATTTATGTGACTAATAATTAAACTGATAGAGATTAAATATATACAATAAATTGGGTTGATATTCATAACCATTTGTACACTATGTTGTTTCTTGTTGAAATATCATTTAGTGTATTTTTCACATTGATTGTGTTGATAAATACATACAAATCTAATTATTTTATAAGATGTTATTATATTAGATTATATTACTATTAATGGCTATTATAATTCTTAAAATGAGTTATATTCTACCATATATTGGTATATGCACTAGATAACCGGTGTATGATAGAATGCTTATGGTTTAAGTCTTGTGTGTGTATACTCTACTTATAATAATTAGAAGTGGATATTTGATTTACATAGGAGTGTTTGATACCTAAACTTAACAAGTTATATGAATGATTCTATTGTTTAAAATAAACTTGTATTATATTGGTAAGATGTTGACATATTCAACGTTTACTATTTAAGGTTTGTATGGAAGTTATTCTTCATCTATTATTATTTATTTTTAAGAGTAAATGTTTTGAATAAATTTAAGGATATTTTTCTCAATTATAGTAATATTAAGCATGGAAAATTAAATGTAAGTTTCAATATATTGTTGAGTGGTCTTAATTGGTTCATTATAATGATTTAATCACTTAAGAACCAAAATAGTATGTATGGATTACTTTATTACCAAAAGTATCAAGACTTATTTTGTATTGAATCTTTGTTAATTGTTAATTAATTAATTATATTATAAAATCACAAGATCATGCATAAAATTTCAATTAATTTGACATTTCAATGTTGTAGATATATTATGAATGAACGTTTAGTTGTTTATTAGTTTATAGAAATTGATATTTTATCAAAAATCAAAAGATTAATAAGAGTTGTTGAATTCAAAAATAATTAATTATGGTTTCTAATAGTATTTAGTATTAAATTAAAATTATGGAATTAAGGAATATATTTTAATAAATATGTAAGTTAAATTTTACTATTTGATATAATGCTATTATAATCTGATATTATTAACTTCATAATAGGTAGATATGAGATAACAGGAAAATGTTTATCTTACATCTATGGAAATTTGATAGCTTCTTGGCATAATTTCTTGTTTGGATTAAAACAATTAGATATGTTTCACATAGATATAATATCTTATGATGTGATTACCACTTAAGTGGAATTATCCATAATGGAGATGCCAGTTATACTACTTTGTCATATCTTAAATTGGATTAAATCATGTTAAAATTGATATAATGTAAGATGTTATATTTTTACCTTAAGGTGAAGAATGTTATAAATTATTAAACTAAATTTGGTGAGGTTGTATGGTGCCATAACCCTTATGTTAGAGATTATGTTTATATAATCTCAAAAGGTATCACTATTTGAGTTACTTACACTACTTTTAGTATACATATTTAACTAAGAATGCTTTATTTCCATAGTTGGTATTAATCCCATGCATTATAGATTAATATGGATAACAATGATGATTACCTAGAAAAAATTATCTTACCTTATGCTAAAAATTAAACTTGGTATTGTTATTATTATGTTGAATGTATGAATTTTTATTATATATGGATGATTTTTTATTGTACTCTTTTTAGTATTTGTTAATGGATAATATAAATTATAGTCCATAGGGTTACATTACTTAGTACTCTTAGCTACCTTGTAAAATTATCAGGTAATTTTGAACCTTTAGCCTTGTAGAAAAGTATATTTAACCATTTGAACCTTTAACCTTGACTCTATTAGGAAGAATGGGATACATAGGTAAGTTTTAAGGCATTCAAATGGTTCAATTAGATAGAAACATGCTCTGTATAAAGTTTAGAGTTTATGAGTGTGTAATTTCACACTAATACACCAAATTATACACCTATAAAAGGCAACACTCTTCCTTATATAATCTTTTAAGGGTGTTTAACCTTGGATAAGTATTAATAATTAACATAATATGGTTTTTGTTTAGTATAATGCTAGTGCATATTCAAATATAATGCTAAATCATGTCATCAAGTCAAGAAAGGTGCCTTAAACATAGTTTTGTTAATTTTTTAGAAAAAAAAATGGGGTTTTTTCAGATAACTATTATTGTGATTACTATATCTAATTGAAATGACACTTATATGCCTTTGGATACATGTTTCATATATGCTATAGCAACCAAGTATTTATATAATTACATAGTATAATCATGTTATCACATGTTTTACATGCATACATATTTATATATAACATGATGTGTATAACTATTTTATTTTAATATGTGTACTTTATAGGCTACATCCCTCACCTCAAAACAAGCATACATAATGGGTTTGTCTATGATATTTATGGCTTCATAGACATGTAATTCATAATATGGGGCACATATTGATTCATGGCACATATTGACATATATTATTAGAGATAGACATATATTTGGATAGGATTGACATAGATTGTTTGCATATATAAGGCATATTTGAGACATTCTACATGATTTTGAATGATAGTTAAGAGAATCTATGATACCATGGCATAGGTTATATGACTCAAAATTCAAAGGTTGTCAAATTGAGAGATAAATTATGTCATTATTTTAATAAGATATAATTTTATTTGCTCATAATTATATAGGTATACTCTGAAATAAAGAGATTAAATATAAAATTTATTTGCAAATAATGATTAAAACTTATTCAGATTACTTAGACTTACATATATTTCCTTAGATTTATTCATATATGACTCTAAGGAAATATGAAATGTCAGATGGTAATTTGTCATTTGCTTGCATGTTTTAATTCAGTTTTCTAATTTTTTAATTATGAAATCATGCAAAGATTAAATTTTGACAATTTATGACATTTGATGTAAAAAATAAAAACTGGTTTAATTGGTAAATGGAAGTAACAAGTCTTTTGATCATTCCAATCCAACCAAACAATCGAGAACATTTTTGCCAAAACAATTTTCAAGTTCTTTTGAGTTTTTTCGAGAATTTGATAAGTTTTGAGAAATTTAGTATTCATATTTTGAAATTCACTTTGAGTTTATCAGTGGAGTTTATGGATCAAGTTGGTATCAAAGCAGTTAGAAAGCTAGGATAGCCTCTGATTGAGTTTTGACAGTTGCTTTTAGTTATTGGGTTTTCAATATCACTTGATTAGATTGCAGTGTGTAGTTGTGGAATCATTGTGTTTGCAAGAAACCATGGGTAAGTTGTTACATAAAGCCAAGATGGAAGAGCTTGAAAGCATCAACAACCATATTCAGGATGAGAATGTATTCCTAAGATGCAAGATCTATTCCCTTGAAGAGCAAGTTGCAAGTTTAAAATCAGAGCTTAAATCCAAGGATGAGCTCTTGATTAGATTGCAATGTGGTGAGTGTGAAAAGGTAAAGCCTTCAACTTTAGATGTAGAGACTATGACTAAGTGTAGTGTAAGTTTTTCACCATAAGAATCTTCATCTTCTTCTACCATTTCAGATTCAAATTCTAGTAATATTGTTTTTGGTGATTTTGAAAGATACACTAAGGGCATACGATCTAAATTGTTGTTTAAAATGGGTTATAATGGAGGAGGAATTGGTAGAGATAACCAAGGTATAACTAACCCAATTCAGGTTCTTCATAGACCTCTTCATGCAGGTTTGGGTTATACTAGTGTGTAGGTGGATGATGGAGAAGTTTCTTCCATGGCTAAAGGAAGACGAGCTTCCAATAGCGAAGGTTTTAGGCCACTAGTTCAAAGGTGTAAAGGTAAAAGAGGTATTGAGATTCCACCTCCTGATTCTTACACTAAATCTTTTGATTCGATTGATACTTTTAAGAAGTTTGGATATAATGAATAGAAGATAATGCAATCATTTCCATGCACTTTTTATGGGATGAATAACCATAGTGCTAAGACTTGTTGGAAACAAAATGCTTTATTGAATCAAATTGCATGTTTGAAAGACCATTTTCATGTTAAATTGGGAATTGGAAAAAGGGGACCCTCACCTAAGAAGGATGTTTGTACTCATTGTAAAGTGAGTGGACAAAGGATTGATAGATGTTTTAAGCTTCATGCATCTTCACATTCAAGTAATGTTAGAACTAAGATGATTTACAAACCTCTCACTAACGTTAATGAAGCTAATTCAATCCATAATTCAGTTGACAATACAACCTAGGATAAGGTAAAACCTACAAGTGAAAATCCATTTAATAGGTTAAGTCAATAATATGCAATTGATAAGGAATCCACTAAGGAAATCAATTTCACTAGGAAGAAACAAATGGTTAAGTGGATTATCAATACATTCTTTTTGCAAAGCATGGTTAAGAATTCATCTAAGGGAGTGAACAAGCTTTGATAAATGTAGATTAGAGTTGGTGGGAACACTTCAAGACAAGTTTACCATATGAAGTTTTTCAATTCTCACTTTTTGATAACACTAAGTTTTTGAATCTCCTATTTATGTTGTGTGAGTTGTCTAGGGGACTTAAACTCATTTGATCAGTTGGAGATAATAGCAAAATGCATGTTGTAGGTTGATTTAATTCCTTACAACAATTATTAGACTGCTATTTTGAATGTATCTTTGGCACATGGATGTATAGATGCATGTTTAAGACCCTTTGGGCATGTTTTAATGTTAAGCAACATACACTTTAGGCTGTTTGCATTTTCTTAGCATATAAGTCCCATACTAGGGCATTGTATTGCAACATTTCCACAACATTTATTGTATGTTTTCAAGATTATAAACTTGTCTTACAAGTACATTGTGATTTGTTTCAATTTTTGGCAATTCACCGCTTTACAGGATGTGACATTTGGGGAGGCAGTTTGATATGTTGTAATCACTTTGACAGTTGCAGATTCACTTACCCATGCCTTTGGATTAGGCATTTTTGTAGTTTGATTGTGAATCATTTTAATGCAATTATTTATACCTCTTGCTATGATTAGGTTCTATTTTAATTGATGTAGTAGACCAATTATAAGATTTCAAGGGATATTGGACTTTTGGAGACCAAAAGCCCTCCATTAGGGAGGTGTGATCAAAAATTTGGTTCTGAAAAAGGTTTCAAATTAGAGTTTCAATGGTAGCACACTGTAGAGCTCATCGAGAGCTTTTTGACTCTTTTCATGGTTCACAAAATGGAGTCTGGATGCTCAAGATATGGTCATTTAAAGATTTGTCAAAAAAAATCACTTGCAACATTTGGCACGTGATTCAAAAATGTATCAACATTTGGACCTATCAAAGGCCGACACGTGGCATTGTTGAAAAGCCAAGTGGGCTAATAGCCATTTGACACATGGAAAAATGGTGTTGACATGTTCCAAGGAGGTGACAAGATATTTAAAACCTTATCCTTTTACCAAGTGCTTGCATGTTGGACAAAGCATAAAGTTTGAGCACCTAAAATGGAGGGAAGAAAAATTCAAACTTGGTCAAAGCGCAGACAAGGAGGTAGGCTACCCTTGTCTTCATCCCTAGGCACCTAAAATGGAGGAAGGAGGTTTTGAACTCAAGACCTGGAACCTAAAAGGGATAGGCCTTGACCACTTCAGCCATGGGTCTTGAAGTGTTATATAAGGCACTAATTTTTACTTGAATTTATCATGTTCTAGACTGTGTATTTGTATTTTAAGAGGCTGAGAGTTTATTTTAAGCTTGGAAATAGCTACCAAATGGGATTCTCTCCAATATCTGACCTTATACACAGAGGGTAAGCCTTTTTAATTATGTTTTTAAATTAAAAAGAGAAGTATTTTATTATTATTTGGATATACCAATAGATTAAGTGAAGGAACCAAAGCACATTCAGAATGGGTTGAAGACTAAGGAAGGATTCTGTGTGACTGAGCTTGAGTATATTAGCAAGGTGGAGTTCTTGGATAGAGATTAGGCCTGAGGGAAGTTGTGCAATGTTTCCAAATAATTTGTAAGCCATTTGTTGCACAAATTTAATAGAAATGGTCCTCACTATTGGGCGGACCCGGAGATGCAGGCAAAATATGCCAAACTATGTTATCAATGTCGGATGGTAATTTGTCATTTTCTTGCATGTTTTAATTCAATTTTCTAATTTTTTAATTATGAAATTATGTAAAGATTAAATTTTGACAATTTACGACATTTGATGTAAAAAACAAAAACTGGTTTAATTAGTAAATGGAAGTAACAAGTCTTTTGATCATTCCAATCCAACCAAACAACCGATAACATTTTTGCCAAAACATTTTTCAAGTTCTTTTGAGTTTTTTCAAGAATTTGATAAGTTTTGAGAAATTTATTATTCGTATTTTGAACTTCACATTGATTTTATCAGTGGAGTTTACAGATCATCCAATAACATTATAAATGGGTATAGCTTCTACCCACTTGGTAAAGTATTTAGTGGCTGTGATAATAAAAATATGGCCATTTAATGATAAAAAACTTGTCAATAATACTATACAAAGGATAATAAATAAGATAATAATTTAATTAAAAATGATTTTACTTATTATCAAAGGTGATGGTGTATTTATCAATAATTTCCCAATAATAACCCATGCATAGGCATTTATGAGTTATAGTGTGTCCACTATAATCACCTCCATAAATTCCCACATGTTCTTGCTCACAAAAATGAGAGAAATAATATTCATTAAAACATAAAATCATGGTGCCTTAAAATTTATGATAGTAAAGGATATTATGCTTAAGGACATACTTATGTATAATATTATTGAAATTTATATTTCATAAGATATATTATTCACCATCACCATGCAAATATAAATTATAACATATACTTAATTACAAATACTAAATATATAAATTAATAAAGGAGAAAATACTTAGTTGTTTTTAGTTCTATTTTCCCCATTTTTTGTGCACAATTATTTGGCTATGTGATCACTTAGCTCATGAGATTGACTATCAAAATCTTCCAATTTTTTTGTGGTAAAGGCCTAGACACCCACAATGATTGCATATTTATAATGTCTACTATAAATATCCATGTGTGATATTCCATTATATTCTATATATATTTTTGAGCTTGCCTGTCAAGATGATTCCTATATAATTTTCAATCCTCTATCTTGTGGGTAGATTCAAATTCTATCCTTCTTTTCCTTTAAACCTTATCTCTACTTTTGACACTTGATTGACCTATAAAATGGGGTTTAAAATATGGGTTGGATAATCTCAACCACATCTAGCTTAGTGTTTAATAATTTCCTATATTAAAATACCCAAAAGATGTCTAAAACTGCATGTATTTCTCCTACCTATGTGTATGTGTGCTCAATAGTGTTCCCCTAGAATGAAATGCATAGATTTGGATATAAACACTTGAAAATGTGTAACTTTGACCTTTGTTATTATATTCATATTTTTGGACTATTATTTTAAGGGTTTTAATTTTTAGATGAATTATAAAATGTCTCAAGGATGCAAAAATGTATTTCTTGATATTCAAGTGGTTTTTAAGAAATAACCAAGTAAATAATACCTTAGGATTGTCTTATATACACTAATGAATATTTAGGTAATTTTTATCCATATCCTACATGTGAAACATGAGGGAAAAACTAAGGGAGGGATTTTAATTTGAAAAATACTTTTTTCAACAACCTAATACATTATTGGTGAAGGTGTACACGATCAATAATTAAACACACCTAATTATTGCCAATAGTGTCCCAAGGTCCTGAAAAGGCTATTTTTAGAATTGAAATCTCTCCCTTGTGTTGATCCACACATTTCGAATGAAGGGAAAAATAGTGATATATAACATGATTACAATTAGTAAAGGATAATAAAACATTTAGGAATAGAATAGGGAGATCATGTATATTAATGATAATAAATTAGGAAGGCAAAGTTCATAAATAGATGAATGGATACAAGAAAATGTGATCAAGATTAAGTGTGCATGCACAAGTCATGTGTAAAATATAGATCAAATAACATTTCAAATTGTTTAATACATATTTTATGTATCTACAAGTTAAAATATTACTTTCTAACTATATATTTTTTATGAGATTTAGTTTCAAGAGGATAATTATGATATTTTAAAAGTTTGGATGATGTCCTTATACCAAGGGATTTCTCAAGTGGTGATAATCCTAATTTTAAAAAATGGAATCATCCTTAGGTTTTAGGATATATGGGTATTTCCACATGTTAATAATAATTTGTCATCATGTAATGCTTTATGTGGGTGAAAAAATAAGCCAAATGCAATAAGAGAATCGGTAACAATGTTTTTTCATCTTGGGATTTCCTCAATGGTAAAATATGTGAAATATTTAACAAGGTTTATATCAAAAGCATGCTATGATTTAAGGTTATCACTTTTTAATTTGTAATCACCACTAATATATTGTCCTAAAATTTAAGAATCACCCAAAGCATGTAAATAAGAGATAACTATGTCAATGGTTTCTTTAATACCAAGTATAAGAGCTTCATATTCAACCATGTTATTGGTAACATCAAATTTTTATGAAAAATATATTGAAATTATCTTTCAATAGGATTATAAATGACACATTATACCCTATATTCTTACAATAACTTGGCTCTACCAACATGGAGTGTCCTAGTGTCTTTTTACAATTAAATTTTGACTTAAAATTTCTTGGTTTCTTGGGTTTAGATACTAAAATTTTAGGTAGTTTTATGGATTTGGACTTGAAACCACTTATGAAATTAATGTTTTAGGGTCTTATATTAATCAACACCTTAACTAAATAAGACATATTCATTGAGAAGGGTATCATGAATATATATTTTTGGAATGAAGTGTTATAGTGTAAAATTCATAATAAATCACTTAAACCTTGAATTATTTTTGGGTAATGATCTTAAGTTCAAATTACATCAAAATAGTCATCCATTTTCCAATTTTATCACTAGGAAAAAAGGCATTGGAGAAGAAATGATGAAGGGGATTTGATTAGAAAATCACATATTTCCCATGATAATTATATAATTTCAAATCTCTTTATAAATGAAATATATTAAAATAAAATATTTCTCTCTCACAATGTATTTATTTTCATAATCAATCAAAACATTAATAAAGTAATAAATTACATATTCTTTTCCAAAACTCATCTTAATATTCAATCTTTAGCCCAAATAAGATGGGTATAAAATATGTATACAAGATAAGAGTGGGATCATTAAATGAATTTAATAATCTATGATGTTGAATCAATCATTTATTTATTTTATCTAAAGCATTTTGTCAAGTTTAATTCTATTCAAGAGTAACACCTTTCTTGAGGAGGGACTTTATTGAATGAGTTTAATAATCTAATTCAAGAATAAATATCTAAGTTTTACCAAGATTCCTAAGGTAAGTATAGATACGAGAAATGGATACCACTTTAATAAATTCCATAATAGTTTTATTATTAGAATAATCTAAGTTAAAACCTCATCTAGATACCAATAACCATAAAACCTTGCTTGATGAAACACTAGAGACACTTTTTGGGATTGGGACTAACATTGTATTTTATTATACACTCAAGGATGATATCTAGGTTACAAGGATGATATTTTTGATGTTTGGATTTGGAGTAGAGATAATTCAAATAGGTTTCAAATGTATTTTGGATAAGATCATGAAACATTTAGGGCATGGCATGTCGATAGGTTGCCTCAAAAATTATAAAACCAAAAGGCATATTAAAAAATAAATGTGTCCCACTCAATGATGAATTTAGTATTATATTTATCTTCAAGGGAAATATGAATATAATTATACCAAAAAATCCATCCATGAGTAAAATCATCTCATAACTAGCTATAGAATTAATAATGTCATCCATAGAATGTAATGGAAAATTTTCTTAGCACATGATAATTTGAGGTTATAAAATTAAATACATATAAAAATGACCATTATGAATTTATTATAAATAAATAATGTGTTATAAACCAATTTAGATTAATTTATTGGTTTAATTAACTTATCATCAAGGAACTAAGTTATTTATTTGTGATACTTTAAAAACCTTTGGGGTAAATTTCATTACTTTTGGTAAATGATAACCTCATTAAGATAAGAAATGATATTATGGAAAATGATTATAGGATAAATTATATGCATATGTATATATGACCAATCATATAATTTATTTTACTTGACAAGGAAAGTAGTAATGTTATATGTGTCTTCAATAGTGAGACAAGAAGAAATAAGAAAAAGATGATAATCATTAGATTTTACTATGTTAATATCCTTAGCTTCCTAAATTAGTATGGAATTTAAATCTTGTAAATGATAAGTTAAAGTAAGCTAGAGATAAGATATTTGGGATCAACACTATTCACAAAAAGATTAAATGTGGAGTATGGTTAAAATGTCCAAGTTTGTTATGTTTGTGAGGAATTTTAGGTTCCCTTGCATGAAGGATTTCTAATATAACTTATTCACAAGGTAAATTAGGTGAAGGAACATAATATCCAATATTCACCTCTATATCAATGTATTTATTGTCTTTGGTAGCATATTTTAAGTCAATATGTCTCATAAAAGTGGCTTTGGCATATGACATAATTGATAAATTTATAGGAGATGGTTGGAAAGATATTTCTATAATGTCTCATCCATGATGATGTAGTTATTAATTTTTTGAATAGTTTTAACTGTATGAGATTGGGTTACATATTTGATAATAAAGTTTAATTTGAATTTTTACCATGTATCCTAGTCAATATAGTTGTCTCTAGGTGATATTTTTGAGACTATATGCTAGCAAACATAGTTTCTTTTGGTTGAATTTTTAAAAATTGTGTTTTTAAATAAAATTAGAACTAATAGAGTTCTAATGATTGATATAATTTATTTTATTTTAAAATTAATCACTACTATAAATATATTAGATTTAGATTATTTCTATTATCGTGTATCATGGTTGGTATAGTCAACTTCTAAATGATTTTTCTAAACTACTAAAAAAGTTGATATGGTTGGATTATAAGGATGTTTTTTCTAAACTATATAATTTATGTAAATGGTGTCTTATTTGAGGTAATTAGTATATAGGAAAGATTTTTTTTAAATGTATCAATATGACTGATATAGCTGGACTAATCTAAAATATTATGAATTGTATTGACATGTTTAATATAATTATTTTAGCTAAAAAATTATAAATGATTTTGGAAAAATATTTTTGTTGAGTTTTGGAATAAAAACTTGATATTTGTTATGACCCATAATTATCTTGATAAGTTACCATGATTGACCTTTTAAACTTT